>CM059189.1:62568695-62693928 GCA_030323885.1 Branchipolynoe longqiensis
GGAAAAGAGGTTGCCCGCTCGAACAAGGTAACGGACCATGATGGTAAGGAATACACCGTGTATTCCGGACCTACCCCTATCAAGAGCAAACCGCTAGATAAATCCAAGATGTTTGGGGGTCAGCTAGCTTACCTGTACAAACAGGTAGAGGTCGACTACAAGAGTGCTAAAAACACTGAAGCAAAGAGTCGTCGCTTCCAAAACCCAGCAGGGTTCAGAAAGTCTAGGACGGATTTTCGATTCCGCAGAGGAGGAAGGCCGTTCAGGGGCGGACCGTCCTTCCAGTTCAACCAGCGAGGAAGGGGCCGAGGCGACAGGCCGGCCTCAAACTGGAACGACAACCGCGGCTACAAGAGGGATTTCGTTCCCAAGCCCCAGTTCCCGAAACAAGGGAACAAGTAGAGATTTCCACACAAACAGTGCAGCCTCCTGACCCTACAATGGTCACGGAGGAAACTCAAACTGAAGTAAGCCTTTTTCAAGCAGGGAATGTTTCTAATTGTTTACATCAATGGCAACAGTTAACCACTAATCCAGAGGTCCTGAATATTGTTAAAGGCATTCACATCCCTTTCACACAATTGCCTATACAAAAGAGAGCGCCTTTTCCGTATCAGTTTAATTCACTAGAAAAATCTCAGCTAGATCACCAGGTTCTACTGTTTGAGTCTAAGGGCATTGTCAACAGAGTTGAACATACTGAAGGGGAATATATTTCCAATATCTTCTCTACTCCTAAACCTGATGGTTCAATCCGAATGATTTTAGATTTAACTCAGTTGAATGAAATCATTGAATACAAACATTTCAAAATGTTTTCTTTAGAAACAGCTCGTGATTTAATTACCCCAGGGTGTTGGCTAGCGAGTGTTGATTTAAGGGATGCGTACTACACCGTTCCTATTCACCAGACAGATCGGAAATACCTACGTTTTCTCTGGAATGGCCAACTTTTTGAATTTACATGTTTACCTAATGGTTTGGCCTGCGCACCGCGTCTGTTTACTAAGTTGTTGAAACCAATTTTTGCACACATGGCAAAATTGGGGCATTGTATGTTTCCATACATAGATGATTCTTTTATTATGGGCCAATCTTTCACGCAATGTGAACTCGCTGTTAAAGATTTATGCAACATTTTCACCAAATTGGGTTTCTTCATACATAACAAGAAATCGTTTTTTTCTCCTACTCAGGAGCTTAAGTGTCTCGGGTTCATTCTGAACACCACGGCTATGACCGTTTCGCTTACACGCCAAAAGAAAGATAAGCTTTACCGCACAGCGATACAGCTGTTAGACACTTCTAGGCCAAAGATTAGACAGGTCGCGGTCCTTATCGGGGTCATGGTTTCGTATAGTCCAGCTATTCTATACGGAGCGGCACACATAAAATCCCTCGAAATTGATAAAAATTTGGCGCTGGCCCGCGCAAAGGGAAACTTTGAAAAGACCATGTTTATTTCGGAGAACGGCCTAGCCGACATTGATTGGTGGCTAAACCACTTTGACCATTCCCCCAATCCCATTAGAATGGGAGAGCCTGACACTACCGTTACCACTGACGCGTCTCTCCAAGGGTGGGGAGCACATCAAAATGATGTAGCAACGGGAGGAAGATGGCTAGAATCGGAACTCCCCGATCATATTAACGTTCTAGAACTAAGGGCCATTTACTTGGGATTAACCAGTCTAGTAAAAATACCCAAAAATAATGTACGTATCCTCACGGATAACACCACAGCTATGGCTTATGTCAGAAATATGGGAGGTACAAAATCGATTAAATGTAATGCAATGGCACTTCTCATTTGGAACTGGGCTCAAACCTTTGATGTCTGGTTAACTGTTAATCACATTCCAGGCACACAAAATTGTCTAGCTGACAAGATGAGTCGCCAGTTCCATGATCACTTAGAGTGGTCACTTAATCCATCCATTTTCAAACACATTTGTCACACATGGGGTTCACCTCAGATCGATTTGTTCGCTTCGCGTAATAACTTTAAAATTCCAAAATATGTTTCGTGGCACCCGGAACCCAATGCTTGGCACATTGATGCCTTCTCCCTAAAGTGGCGACATCATTTCTTTTACATTTTCCCCCCCTTTACTATCATTAGCAAAGTCGCCAGAAAGATTCAAATGGAGGGGACACACGCCATACTCATCGTCCCCGAGTGGCACACGCAACCGTGGCTACCGACGTTACTAGCCACAGCCAAAAGCAGCCTTCGCTTCCCAAGATTCCGAGGAAACCTCAAACATCAGGGACCACTAGAACGCCACGGAAACGTGTCGACAACTCCGTTAGTGGCATTCCTTTTTTAAATAAATATTTAGAACAGTTTGGCTTAGACAAAATTACACAACAGCGTTTGGTTGATGATGCGTGGAGAAAAGGAACGGTGAAAATGTATACTACGTATTTAAAGAAATGGGGTATTTATTGCCTGCTTAAGAAAGTCAAGCCAATGACTCCCACAGTATCCCAGGTAGGACTCTTCCTACGTTACCTAGAGGACGAAGGCCTAGGTTATGGCGCTATTAACGCTGCTAGATGTGCTCTGTCGATAATCCTACCGCGGGTTAATGGACAAACAATGGGTAAACACCATGTTATTTGTTGGATCATACGATCAATTTATCAGAGGAATCCGCCTAAACCCAAATATAATAGGTTTTGGGATGTTTCTCTAGTGTTCAACCTCTTCAAGAAATGGCCAGAAAATAAGTTTCTGGACGTTAAACTTTTAGGTTTCAAAGTCGCAGTTTTGCTTCTCCTGGTCACTGGACACAGAGGCCAAACTATAGTTGCCCTGTCGCTGAATGGTCTAGAAATTGACAGTAAAGAGGCCACGTTTGATTTATCAACTTTATTAAAATCAAACCGATTAGGTGACCCCCTTTCTACGATAGGGGTGTCCAGTTTCACTCAGGATCGCAAGTTATGTGTCGTATCTGCGATACGAAATTATATATCCAAGACACGATTAATAAGAAACTCAAGACAGCTATTGGTCAGCTTTATTAAGCCACACAAGGCCATTTCCAGGGATACCCTCGCCCGATGGACAATGAATGTGTTAAAACTGGCGGGAGTAAATACAGACAGGTACTCATCGCACTCTACACGTGGTGCAATGGTGTCCAAGGCAAGATTGCTAGGCATCTCCGTTAAACGGATCCTAGCTCACGCGGGATGGAAAACCGCTACTTCGTTTGCTAGACATTACCACAAACGACTAGAGAAGCCTCAGCCTATAGCGCACAGGCTACTCACCAACTGAAAGAGAGAGGTAAGAAAAACATTGGTTTTTCCTCTTTTTTGCCATACAAATCGCTTTTCCATTGTTGCATACATAAGACATAATCACTAAAGAATAATAACAAAACAAGAATATCAGGATAAAAATTATTTTACGTAAAGGTCTCCCTAGCCTACGGCTAGCCAGAGGCGGCATACCGAGGTAAAATAGATTAGTTAGACGAATCTTACCTGGGTATAGATGATGGATAACTATTGTTTTACCGAGGTAGAAGCCTCGGTTAGACGTGGGCGAGGGCCCACCCACCACGCCCTGCCACGTCTAGTCAATCACTCAATTTAGCATGAGGTCACTTGACCTTAGGTTGTTTTTTAGAATCATTTTTATCCTGAATTAGTAGGTAAAGATTGCTGGACCCGGATGTGCTTCCTTCTCCCTCGCCCACGTCTAACCGAGGCTTCTACCTCGGTAAAACAATAGTTATCCATCATCTATACCCAGGTAAGATTCGTCTAACTAATCTATATATATATATGTCTACATAGAACTGCATATTAAGTCAATTTAATAGAACCTGTTACTGCTGACGCCTATGGAGGTCAGGGTTTAAACAAGCACACCGACATTAATTTGGCATGTTTACACTTCAAATATCTCATGGTGTTCTCTGTGGCGGAGTGGTTAGAGTGTCTGACTTTTTTCTAGGCCGGACTCCTAATCTGAAGGTCAGTGGTTCGATTCCCTGTGCCCCCACCTCTGCCAATTTGGATTTCCACCGCTGTGTATCACTTTCAGCGACATCAAAGGCCAGTTGCTCTCATACCATGTCTATGTGGTGTGGGAGGTTAAAAATCCCTTGGGTTGGTAAAAGTGTAGACTGAGGCTTTCTATCGACAAACTGTCTAATGGTGAAAACAAGTCTATTCAGACTTATCCATGATAGGCAGTATAAATCTTAAAGAAGAACAAAAAAATGTCATGAGTTAGTCATTTTAAAGCAAAGTTATTTCAAACTAAATAAAGTAAGGTAGATTATAACAATCAATCTCAGAAAATGACAGAAACTCAAAACCATCGCACTATGCAACTTTATCGATGCTACTACTACTAGATGTTGGTTGGTCGTGGGAGTTTTAGGTCCTGGCAACATTTAAGGTCATCCGGACGGATACCAACACACTCATGGCGACTTTATAGCGATGCCCCACTTTGAGACCCTATCCTAGTAATGCTGAGCACCTGGCTAGGAAGCGACAAGTATAACATATAAAGTCATTGGTTTGACTCGACCAGGGTTCGAACCTGTGGGTTCGAATCCCACGATCTACCAAAACGCTCAACTCATTCTTGTCAAATACTACTAGAAACGCTGGTGGGAGAGGCAGCCTCCCCCCACCCCACCCCATCCCAACCCCAACCCTACTTCCCGTATCTAACCCTTTTCTCTAATTCGAGGTGTAGTGTCTGTGCTTTTCAATAAACACAGCTCTAATAAATCACGCCGGTACGCAAACCTCACAAACGCTGCCCCCGGACACAACATCCCGGGATCCGGCCGGCCATTTGCAAACCTAGCCCAGGCCGGGGTGTATCCGGAGCTGCATTCCGCGGTGTGCCCCTGCCACCCAACGGGTGACCCCGTGCACCCGGCACACACACAAGCAGCACGCCGTGCCTGCGTGAGTGCCATGCAGTTTCCGCAAACCGGGCCTTTGCGCATGCGCCACCCCTCGCCCATTACCTCACCCACCCACAGCCAGTTCACACCAAAGGGAGGCTCTCCTGTGTGTCCGTCCATGTCTTTTACCACCTACTCATCGCCACTCTCTCTCCACCTCTCTTCTCACATCTACTCTTCCTCACTCTCTCCCCACCTCTCTTCTCACATCTACTCTTCCTCACTCTCTCCCCACCTCTCTTCTCACATCTACTCTTCCTCACTCTCTCCCCACCTCTCTTCTCACATCTACTCTTCCTCACTCTCTACCCACCTCTCTTCTCACATCTACTCTTTCTCACTCTCTACCCACCCACATCTATTCTCACATCTATCCATCCTCACTCTCTACCCACCCACCTCTCTTCTCACATGTACTCTTCCTCACTCTCTCCCCACCTCTCTTCTCATATCTACTCTTCCTCACTCTCTACCCACCTCTCTTCTCACATCTACTCTTCCTCACTCTCTACCCCCCTCTTCTCAACTATCCATCTCACTCTCTACCCACCTCCTTCTCACATGTACTCTTCCTCACTCTCTCCCCACCTCTCTTCTCATATCTACTCTTCCTCACTCTCTACCCACCTCTCTTCTCACATCTACTCTTCCTCGCTCTCTACCCACCCACATCTCTTCTCACATCTATCCATGCTCACTCTCTACCCACCCCATCTCTTCTCACATCTATCCATCCTCACTCTCTACCCACCCACATCTCTTCTCACATCTATCCATGCTCACTCTCTACCCACCCACATCTTCTCACATCTATCATGCTCACTCTCTACCCATCACATCTCTTCTCCATCTATCCAGCTCACTCTCTACCCACCCACATCTCTTCTACATCTATCCATGCTCACTCTCTACCCACCACATCTCTTCTCACATCTATCCATGCTCACTCTCTACCATCCCATCTCTTCTCACATCTATCCATGCTCACTCTCTACCCACCCACATCTCTTCTCACATCTATCCATGCTCACTCTCTACCCACCCACATCTCTTCTCACATCTATCCATGCTCACTCTCTACCCACCCACATCTCTTCTCACATCTATCCATGCTCACTCTCTACCCACCCACATCTCTTCTCACATCTATCCATGCTCATTCTCTACCCACTCACATCTCTTCTCACATCTATCCATGCTCATTCTCTACCCACTCACATCTCTTCTCACATCTATCCATGCTCATTCTCTACCCACTCACATCTCTTCTCACATCTATGCATCCGCACTCTCTACCCACCGTACACCACCAGACATATATCCACTCCCATTACCAGTTCATACCAAAACGAGAGCTATGTTTTCTCATCTGCTTGTTGTATTCCTCTCTTCCTCTCCTTTCTCACTGCCTTTCTCTCTTCACTTCCTTTCTTGCCTGACCTCATCTACGTCACTTCATTCCTCCACCTGATTGCCCTTGCTTCGTCCATATAATTAAAGTCTTGAAGTACGCCATTTCTATACACATGCTTCACCTCATTTGTACCACAGGATGTGGTGGAAGAATCAGCAGAGTGCAGGCTCCCCATGCGGAAGGTCGGAAGTTCAGTTTCCGATCGAGTTAAACCAATGACGTACAAAATTAATACTTGTCGCTACCGAGCTTGGCGCTCTGCGTTACTAGGATAAGAAAAGGACAGGTTAGCTCAGTATCAGGATAATGTGACTGAGTAGGAAATCGGGTCATGATACCAGCGGCCTGGTCTGCCAGTGGGGCAGCACTATAAAGTCGCAATGAGGGCGCGTTGTCGCAAGTCGGTACCTGTCCTGATATGAGTTATGACCGTAGATGTTGGCGGGACATAAAACTCCCAACACATACATCATTTGTGTCTCCCCACTATTCCATATCCGGATTCAATAGTAGAGAGGATGGCTGACTCTGAGAGGTAGGTCATGAGATCAATCCTCGGCCGAGTCAGAATGTTGTTTCTAATTTGCCTGCCATTCGGCATCACCATGATAGGCCAAACCCTGGTTGACTCAATGCCAGGATAATTAAAATAAAGTAAGTGGGATATCAGGGCATGATGCCGGCGGCACGGTATCATAATAGGGCAACACTATAAAGCTGCCACGAGTGCGTACTGTGAGAAATTGGGACCCGTCCTGATGTGACCATAGCGGTTGTTAGGATATAAAACCCAAATAAATAAATATGAGTGATCCTCATGCTTGCCCCCATTTAGGCCATAACATCTTTCCACATGCTCCACCTCATTCTTGTAGCCATCTGACCCCATTTAGACCACCCCATTCATTCCTGCACACGGGTGAGCCCAACTTTGCACCATTAAACTCTATGTGCTGACCTCTTCACCTCTCTCCAGCCTCGTTATTTCACCCAACCCAGCACCCTCTCTCTCGCTCTCTCTCACTCTCTCTCTCTCGCCCTCCCTCCCCCTCCCTCCCCCCCTCGCTCCCCCCGTCCCTCCCCCCTCCCATGTTGTCCCTTTTGCACATCCTGTCACCATCTACTGCATCCATTACCTCATTCACTCCAACTGACCGACCAGACGTGATGGCCAAATGAGTTGAGCGTCCGTCTCCCGTTTTGGTAAATCGTGGGATTCGAACCCATGGGTTAGCATCTACTCATCCTCACCCTCTCCCCACATTTGAAATTCACACTTCTGCCATTCAGGGGCTAGGTTCCTAACCATTGAGCTCTCTAGGCCACAAATCCCAAGCGGAAATGTGCTGTGTGTGCAATATGTCGCGATTCACCCAATATGTCGCAATTTGCATGAACAAGATTGCACTTTCCCATTTTCAACTGTTGGCAGCTATATATATTCACGTGGTCTCCCACTCCCCGCCCTGCCCCCTGTCGCACCATTTCTAATGCTCATGTCACGGTTTGGAGTCATTTATGTGCGAATGCGTGTTTCATGGCAGCACCTCCTAGCTTAGATACAAGATTCACCCCGTACTGCTGCAGTAGCCACAGGAGGGGTGCATACCAGCCCTATGTAAAAGCTGGCGAAAAAACGGGTCGAAGAATTGAGAGCCTAATTTAACAATCTAACAAGCAACAGTTCTTCTTTATGTATGTTTTATTATTTACCCGCTACTTTTGGGTTGAAAAATATAATATAATATCTAGTTTAATAAGATTTAAAAGTGAAATCGACGGCGTTCTGCGGCCGCCATCTTGTCTTTTTTGCAGTCTCTCCGATTTCACCAACTCTGTGCCTATATGCATAACATGGGTAGCCATTTGATACTGGGGCTACATACTGGAGCCTCACTTTCATATTAATGCCATTTTCCCCCGTATTTATATAAGGCTGGTCTTCACCCGTGTACTACAACGGGTGAATCTTTTATCTACTCCTAGCTGTACACTGAGGTGTAGGATTCGGTGTGGCGCTTAAAGCTGCATAGTCCGATGAAAACATCAAATTTTCAAAACCAAAATAATTATCTAGATTTGATTTGATATATTTTGCTTAAATATTTCTGAACATGTGCCACCACATAGAAGGTAATACTGAATCAATTTACGAGAACCTGTTGCTGCAGAAGTCTGTGGTGTCAGAGTTTTGGGCGTGCTTGCCAAAATTAATTTGGCATTGTTGCACTTCAAATATCTCAAAAGTTAGCCATTTAAAAAAAAGTTACTTCAAACTAAAGTGAGGTCGGTTATATTATAATGATCAACCTAATATATTTATCTCAGAAAGTGACAGAAACTCAAAAACCATTGGGACCAGACAGGATGGCCGAATGAGTTGAGCGTCCGTCTCCTGTTTTGGGAGATCGGGGGTTCCGAACCCATTGGTTCATGGGTTTGAACAAATTTATACTTGCCGCTTACTAGTCAGGCGCTAGGCATTATTAGGATAGGGCAAAGACCGGTTAGCTCAGTGTCTGGATAATGTGACTGAATGGAGCAGCACTATAACGTCGTCATGACTGCGTACTGTCACAAGTCGGTACCGTCCTGATATGACCTTAGATGTTGCAAGGACGTAAAACAACAACAAACTAACAAAACCATCAGATTCTGCAGCTTTAAATACAGCGCACTGCACTGAGAGCAGGGACGGGAGCAGCGTACAGAGCTCCACCTCAGAGCGGAGCACACATACACATATATTGATATCTGTTGGAGCGCGGGGTGCTTTTTTACCGGAAGTGATACAGGTGAATTATGTGGGTGGTTTGGGTGGGTGTTGGTTTTTGCCGTTATATAGATCCATTGCTGGTAACTACCATCCTACCTGTGACCGTGTTGATATGATAGTTGCCAGTAATGCCTGGTACACACCTACCGTATACGATTCGCGCACTAAAACTCGTGACTCGACCTGACCCGCTTAAAACTGAAAATGGGCCGATTCATTTTTCGAATCGCGAATCGCAATCGCAATCGCTAGGTGTGCACGGGGAGCGCACACCTAGTGATTTTTGTGCGCGAAACAGGCAGTTTTAGATCATATACGGTAGGTGGGTGCGCACAAACGGTAGGTGTGTACTAGGCATTAGACACATCGTGTCAGAATGTATTGCTGTACTGATGGCGGAATTTTCTTTTGTACTCACATCAAAGGTGCTCTACCCTTCCCCACCTCCCTTCTCCCCTCCCGCCCTCCCTCCTCCCCTCTTCCCTTCCCTCCCCCTCCTGCCATCCCTCCCCCACCTCCCTCCTGCCCTCCCTCCTCCCCTCCCTCCTCCCCTCCCTCCGCCACGTCTTTCCCTCCCACCTCCCCCTCCCACACGCACATCCGTCATGTTGGCATGAACTCTCTGTCATCTCACAGCTTCTTACTCCCCCCATACTCCGTCAGGGCGATGAACAAAGAGTTTCTTCTCTCAGACTTACAATCTCTAAATTAACACAACGAGCTGCTCTTGTGAATGTATCCAATGGTATGTCCTCTCCCTCCTGCAGACCGACCTGCTGTTACTATGAGCTGCTCCTCACTACATATTTCTCCCCTCTCACAAGGAAGCTTCTCCCCTCACATTGTGGGCTGCGTCTCACCCTGCATAATGCCCCACTTCCACTAGATTGGTTGGTTGTTGGAGTTTTACGTCCTGGCAACATCTATGGTCATATCAGGATGGGTACCGACTTGTGACAGTGTGCACTCATGGAGACCTTTTAGTGCTGCCCCACTGGGAGACCAGGACACCAGCACTATGCCCTGATATCCCATTCAGTCACATTATGCTGATCCCTCTCCCTCTCCTAATAATGCTGAGTGTCTGGCTAGGAAGCGACAGGTATAAATTTGGTATGTTATTGGTTTGACTCGACCTGGAATTGAACTCCCTGCCTTCTACATGGGAGGAACCAGACGAGATGGCCGAATGAGTTAGAGCATCCGTCTCCCGGGTTGGTGGATCATGGGTTTGAACCCTGGTCGAGTTAAACCAATGACTTAAAAATTGATACTCGTTGCTTCCTAGCCAGGCGCTCTGCATTTTTAGGATAGGACAACGACTAATTGGCTCAGTGTCAGGATAATGTGACTGAGTGGGATATCAGGTCATAGTGCTGGCAGCCTGGTCTCCCAGTGGGGCAGCACTATAAAGTCGACATGAGTGCGCGCTGTCTCAAGTCAGTACCTGTCCTGATATGACCTTAGATGTTGCTACGACATAAAACAACAACAAACAAACAAATCTACACGGAAGGCCTGCGCTCTACCGATTCGGCCACCGCGTCCGGTCCTTAACAAAACCCCCAACACAACAAAACCCCCCAAAACACCCCCACACACACCCCCCCCCCCGCCATCTCAACTAGAAACCCCTCAACATCAATCACATTAGGAGCTGCTCCTCTCAGATAACGAGCCGTCTCCCACATTCGGAGTTTCACCTCCCCCCCCCCGCCATCACATTATGGGGTGCTCTTCACACCGCATATTTCTCCCGTCTCACCAGAAGCTGCTCATATAACACTCGGAGCTGCTCCCTTAACTAACCCTGGGAGCTATTAACTTCACTGCAGGGGCTGCCACCCTAACACTACGTGCTGCTCTCCACACCGCATATATATATATATATGTCTCCCCTCTCCCTCTATGAGCTGTTCACCACACTGCGACTTGCTCCCCTCCGATTATGTACTGCTCCACTCCCACGACATATCCCCCAGCTCTCGTGCTGCTCCCAATACACAGCATGGGGCTCACCTTCCCCATAAGGTTATCACCTCAACATAGGAGCTGCTCACTTCACCATATGAACTGCTCACCTCAACCTAGCAGTTGCTCGCCTCACCCTCGGAGTTATTCCACTTCACCATATGAGCTACTCACTTCACTATATGAGTTGCTCACCTCACCCTAGGAGTTTCTCCCTTCCTGCCCCTATTACCCTGCACACTGCTTCCCCCACCCTACGAGTTGATCCCCGCACTTTTAGACCTGGTTCCTGCACACTGGATCCTGTAACCACTGCAATATCAGCTGCTTTGTTTACACTAAGCTCTTCAGATACCCTCACAACATGACATTCCTTCATACACAGGTTCCGAACCTTTTCCCATCCCCCACCAAGAAGGCACAACCCAAATCAGCCCTCTTCAAATCCACCATGTTCAAATCAGTCCATCTTCAAATCAGCCGTCTTCAAATCAGCGGTATTCAAATCAGCCATCTTCAAATTAATCATCTTTAAATCAGCCATCTTCAAATCAGCTGTCTTCAAATCAGCAATCTTCAAATCAGCTGTCCTCAAATCAGTCACATTCAAATCAGCTGCCTTCAAATCAGCCACTTCAAATCAGCAGTCTTCAAATCAGCCTTCTTCAAATTGGTCATCTTCAAATCAGCCATCTTCAAATTGGGCATCTTCAAATCAGCTGTTTTCAAATCAGTCATCATATCAGCCATCTTCAATTCGGCCTTCTTTAAATCAGCTATCTTCAAATCAGCCGTTTTCAAATCCTGCCATATTTAAATCGGTCATCTTCAAATCGGGCATTTCCCTTCCCACCTTTATGCCGTTTGCCATACAGAGCCAACCCCCTCCTAACACTACATCGCCTGGCACTCTATGCAACAGTGCTCAATAATTCAGAGTGCTGCATAACATTGTAGTGCAACTCATATAAGCACCTCCAACACCTCGCAGCCATGCTTCCGCGTGTACCTGCCTTATGCACAATTGATCCAGGAAATCTGGTTGCACCCAGTGACGTGCACACACACACACATTCAGACCACCAACACACACACCCACACATATTCCGACCACCAACACACACACCAACATTCAGACCCCCCCACACACACAGATATTCAGACCACCAACACACTCACATTGAGACCACCGACACACACACACATTCAGAGCACCAACACACACACATTCAGACCCCCACACACACATTCAGACCACCAACACACACATACGCACCTTCAGACCACACACATATATTCAGACCACAAGGACACATTCAGACCACCACAAATGCAAACAGACATTCAGACCACATACAAAAACACACACATTCAGACCACACACACACACAAACACACATTCAGACCACACACACACACAAACACACACCCAGCCCATCCACACGTAAACACACATTCAGACCACCGACACAAGCATTCAGACCACCCAAATGTATACACGAACACATACATTCAGACCATCCAGACGCAAACACACGCATTCAGACCACACACACTCATTCAGACCACACACACTTACACACACCCATGCATCCCACACACACATTCAGACCACACATTCACACCACCAACACACAAACACACACATTCAGACCCACCACACACATATTCAGACTACACACTCATGCAGACCGCCCACACACAGACCTTTCACACCTCTCTACTCACAACAAACAACTCACCGTCAAACCACTAACACACATTCAGACCCACCACACACATATTCAGACCACACACTCATGCAGACCGCCCACACACAGACCTTTCACACCTCTCTACTAAACAACTCACCGTCAAACCACTAACACACATTCAGACCCACCACACACATATTCAGACCACACACTCATGCAGACCGCCCACACACAGACCTTTCACACCTCTCTACTCACAACAAACAACTCACCGTCAAACCACTAACACACATTCAGACCCACCACACACATATTCAGACCACACACTCATGCAGACCGCCCACACACAGACCTTTCACACCTCTCTACTCACAACAAACAACTCACCGTCAAACCACTAACACACATTCAGACCCACCACACACATATTCAGACCACACACTCATGCAGACCGCCCACACACAGACCTTTCACACCTCTCTACTCACAACAAACAACTCACCGTCAAACCACTAACACACATTCAGACCCACCACACACATATTCAGACCACACACTCATGCAGACCGCCCACACACAGACCTTTCACACCTCTCTACTCACAACAAACAACTCACCGTCAAACCACTAACACACATTCAGACCCACCACACACATATTCAGACCACACACTCATGCAGACCGCCCACACACAGACCTTTCACACCTCTCTACTCACAACAAACAACTCACCGTCAAACCACTAACACACATTCAGACCCCCCCCCCCACACACACACACATTCAAACCTCCCACTGTAATAACCGGGAAATTGCTTTAGGGAATGATTGCCAAACAAAAAATATGGTTGGAATTAATTAAAAGCATGCCGCATGAAACTTGGGAGGCAGAGATAAACAAAGAAAGAAAGAAAGAAACAAACAACAAATTTTAAAATGGCCGAGAAAAAGAAGTCAAACCAATCTAAATACATTCAAGGCGGGTGAATGAGGCGAGGCCACCTTTATGAGGAAATGGCAGGTGTTTGTTGTGAGTAGAGAGGTGTGAACATTCTACAGCTCTGTGCTCCACACACTGCACGTTGTGTGTGGGCATACACCACAGGCTCATGTCGGCAGACCGAGGCCATTTGGAATGTATGCCAAGTTGTGTGCGTCTCGCTCAAGTTTTAAAGCACGCCTTCCGGGTCACCGGTTCAGATCCACCATACGCATGCGCATTGGTATCGGTGCACTGGTTCCCAGCGCGTTCCGTACGCTAGCATCATTATACCAAAGTGAAACCAGCTCCCTTGACCCCCGCCCCTTCGCCAACACCCAGTCCCACCCCCTGCCCACCCCGCCGCTCCCCCGATACCCCCTCCCCCTCCCCCTCCCCCTCCTCTCCCATCTCCCGTCTACTCCCCCGACACCCCATCCCCTCCCGTCGCCCCACCGCTCCCCCCCTCCTATCTCCCCACCTCTCGCCCAATACCCCATCTCTTTCCCATCTTCCCGCCGCTCTCCCTCCCCCCTCCCCATCTCCCCGCCGATCCGTCTCCCCCTCTCCCATCTCCCTGACACCCTCCTCCCCCTCCCATCTCCATGCCGCTTCTCCTTCACCCCATCCCCCCTCTCATCTCCCCAACGCTCCCCCCCCCTCCTCCCATCTCCCCGTCGCTCCCCTTCGCCCCTTCCCCCTCCCATCTCCCCCCCCCTCCTCCCATCCCCCCCCCCCCTCCCCGACACCCCTCCCCGACGCACCCCGTACCCCTCCCTCACGCATGTTCCGCCGCTCCCCCCCCCCCCCCCCTGCGCCTCCCAGGATGCTGGGAGAGGAGCACCCCGCATTGAGTGCTGCGGCTGGTTCCAGTCAGTCGTCCGGGATATGCTGGTACCGGCGTTGGAGGCGGGGAGGTGCCGCCCTTGTATCAGCTGAGAGCCGGGTAGTCAGTCGGGGAACCAGGCCGGGTGACGCCCAGGAGGAGGAGGGAGGAGGGAGAAGGGAGGAAGAGGAGGTAGGGTGGGGCGGTACAGGAGTAGCAGGTGCCATAGCAAGAGGCGTGAGTAGAGGCCGTACCGTGGATGGAGAATGATGTGGAGGGAGTTTGGATGCAGGAGAAGGAGGGATCCATAGGAGGAGGAGGAGGAGGAGGAGGAGGAGGAGGAGGAGGAGGGAGTGACTCCCTTTACTACCAGAGCAAGGACAGCCGTAGTTGTTGAGGTGGTAGTGGTGGTACTGGTACTGCTGTCATTCAAGTTGTCCTTCCCACCTAGCTGACGTACCGAAACACACAGTACACACCCCGAGCACATATAAGGAGGCAGAGGAGTCTCCCTTGCCTAACCACACACACACGCACACGCACATACACATACACACACCAGTCATATTTGCACTCACGGCGTCTTCCCCCCTCACCCTCCTATCCCCGCCCAACTCTGCATCTCACCTAACGCCGTGCAATCGGTTGCCGCCTGTGACCGGATTCAGGACAAACCCGGCACACTTACTCACCCTGCTTCCAGCCGGCATTAAGGGTTGATGACATCGGACGCTGGTGCCCAGGGAGTGCCGGCAAAGAGGCGCGGGGATGGGGGGTGGGGGGCGGGGGCGGTGACACTCCCACGTCAGAGTGCAGGCAGGCAGGCGGGCAAGCAAGCACGCAGGCAGGCTAGCATGCAAGCCAGCAGGCAGGCTGGCACCTTACCTGTCCCCAGTGACCTCACTAATAAGTGATAGCTGATTACACAGTTAAGGACTGAACACGAGTGGGTGTTGTTTTTCTATACACATGCCCCGATCCAGGGGAAATAACAGCTCTTGTCTGTAGTTCTCCCAAATAGCAACGCGCTGGTGGTGTGGTCGCCGTGTCGGGCTGGAGTAACTTCACCTGAACCGTTCGGGGGTCCGTGCCGCGGAGCGGTGGTAGAGCACCCCCCGCCCCCTCCCCCTCGACCCGCCACTGCCAGCTTCACTGAGGCTTGGGGGAAAGCAGCAGTATGTCTGTCTGTCTAACAGGATCTTACATTTGGGACATGCCCACCGGGAGGTGTTCTCCTCAGCTGTCCTGATATGACTATATATGTTGCCAGGACGTAAAACCCCAACAAATAACACCAATCTACTCAGCTGCACGCATGTGGACTTTCTGTTATAGTTATCTATACATACTCCGCTTATACTGTATTATTGCGCTGCTCTACCTGACTTCTCTCCGAGACTGGATTGTAAATAATACAGGGATACAAAACTAAGCAAGTCACCAGCAGCACACCTTGACAACTTTTACCGTGGTTTGTATAGAAATAGGTGAGGCGAGCCGTGTGCTTGTACTGTATTATTGCGCTGCTCTCCCTGAATTCTCTCCGAGACTGGATTGTAAATAATACAGGGATACAAAACTAAACAAGTCACCAGCGGCACACCTTGACAACTTTTACCGTGTTTATATAGGAATAGGTGAGGCGAGTCGTGTGCTTGTATTGTATTATTGCGCTGCTCTACCTAACATCTCTCTGAGACTGGAATGTAAATTGTATAGGGATACGAAACTAAACAAGTCACCAGCGGCACGTCTTGAAAACTGTTAATGCAGTTTATGTAGGAATACGAAACTACACAAGTCGCCATCTACACGCCTTAGCAGTTTTAAACCAGGTAAACTATGGATGCGATTATGTAAGTTATCCAGTTTGGGGATAGAGTGGGGTTAAGGGCGAGTGAGTGGTTGAGTGAGTGGTTGAGTGAGTGGAGAGAAGTGGGAGGTGGGGTGAGAGAGGGGATAGAGTGGGGTTAAGGGCGAGTGAGTGGTTGAGTGGGTGGGTGAGTGAGTAGAGAGAAGTGGGAGGTGGGGTTAGAGAGGGGATAGAGTGGGGGTAAGGGCGAATGAGTGGTTGAGTGGGTGGGTGAGTGAGTGGGAGAATGGGTTGGGGAGAGAGTACCTTTAGAATTTAGTCAAGATGAGGATGTGATGAATGGTTAGTTATAACATATAATATATATTATATATGTATTCTGTAAATCAATAATGTGTTTTTGAGCGTGTTTTTGACCACACAAATGTATATACATTATACATATAGATATTGATATACACAAGAATTATAAATTATGTAGCAAAGAGTTAGCTTACATAGCAAATGCGGATATTGGAGTACGATGATTTAACAAAAGGTAAATAAATAAATATATAATACTGTAGCATATACAATGAATTAAAAGAGCAAGTATTATTACCCTAACACAGTGGTTTATTGGGGCAGGTGAGGGTACTATGGCACAGTCATGTTTTGTGTAACAAATATGCACGGTGTAACAAGAGATAAATAGGCATGCTGAAAATGATTTACAGGTGGTTCACAGTAGCTACTGCTACATAGAGGAATAGAGAAGGGACATCTAAATGGCTACTTGTCCAAGGGAGCGTATTTAAAGTTGCATCCGATGGTTTGGGGTTTCTTTCATTTTCTGAGATAAATGCATTAGTCATTAGATTTAGATTTATAATCTACCTTATGTTAGTTTGAAGTAACTTTGCTTTAAAACGACTAACTTAGGAGATATTTGAAGTGTAAATACGCACAATTAATTTGGCCGTGCTTGTCAAAAACCCTGATCCCATGGGCTTCACCAGTAACAGGTTCTATTAAATTGACTAAGCGAGCCCTTCTATGTCGCGCCAAATGTTTAGTAAGCCCACTAGTATCTAAGTTTGATATGTATGTTCAAATTCTGATAAGTGCTTTGCTTTTTGAGAAAAAAAATAGATGCTTTTATCGGACTATGTGACTTTAAACAGAGCAATCGAGTTTGCAACTGGCGAATAAATAAACACCTGAAAAAGGGGGGGGGAGTGTATTGTAAACATATTTCACCAGGGCCGTGGTGCTAACTAGCACACTGTGAGCTATATGAGCAGAGTGTCAAGCCCCGGTCACATAGCCGTTAGTGGACGTAGTTGAACGTAGTGGAGGCTGACGTAGTTGAAAGTAGTTGAACATAGTTGAACATACTGGCATCCATACTTGTCCGTGATGTTAATTTGGTAATAACGTGGGTGAGCCGTGATCTCCAATTTAACTTTTGGACATGTTCAAAAGAGTGGTACATTAGAGGCCGAATTTGCATCCGTGATGTTAATATACTCTAGCGTGCTCTAGCATACTCTCGCGTACTTGGACGAAGCCCTGGTCACATAGCCGTTAGTGGATGTAGGTGAATGTAGTGGAGGCTAATCTAGTTGAACGTACCGGCATCTGTACTGTAACATATTTATCCGTACCAAAACCTGCCGTACCTTAACGTATTTCAATGTAGTTTAACGTACTTGCACCATGTTTGACCCACATTAATCTATCCTACGCATCACTACGTCCACTAATGGCTATGTGACCGGGCCTTTGTGCAGGGTGTGTGACTATTGAAAATGTAGGCAGGTGTAGAATTAAACCTGCATAGTTCGATGAAGCATCACATTTCTAAAACCTAAGCACTTATCTAGATTGTATTCTACATGTCTAACGTAGATACCGCGCACTTATTAAGCATCTGTTGCCAAATAGAAGGGAATACTGCGTCGATTCAACAGAACCTGTTACTAGAAGCCTATGGTGTCAGAGTTTTGGCATGCTTGCTAAAATTAATTTGACTGGTTTCCACTTCAAATATCTCAAGGGTTAGCCATTTAAAATAAAGGTTACTTCAAACTAAGGTAAGGTAGATTATAACAACCAATTTAATATACAGTAAAAGCTCTCTAACCGATCACCACAAATCGACCACTCCCCTCTATCGATTATTTGGTCCCAAACGATCGCCCATACAATACCATTGTACCAATTTAAAAAGCTCTCTAAACCGACCTCCTCCCTAAATGGACCACTTAAAGTCGGTCCCATGCTCGGTCGATTTAGAGAGGTTTTACTGTATTTATCTCAGAAAAATGACAGAAATTCAGAACCATCGGACTATGCAACTTTAATCACGTTTAATAATAAAGCCTCTGTTTCGTGTGTCTGTGCTGGGGAAGCCCCGAGAGTGGCGTGATCGCACTCACAACTTCCTGCTTTGTGGCTCAATGTCAGACAGGGAATTAAAATAACCCCAACAGACACAATAGACAGGCGACCACAACCACGCGTTGACTGCCGCCTGTTTACTGCTCGTCTTAAAGGGCCAGTAACACGACCAGGCACAACGTTACTTCTTCAGTTAGCACGGTCGGGTGTGCTATTCGCGTTGTTTATATCTTGAAACAAGTCTATTCTCTGTGAGTTATTTAGGGCGCAATCAAGGCCTGGGTGGGTCTCTGTGGTAAATGTGTGACTATTTGGGTAATTCATTATGTAACCTTATCTTCCCCTGAGACTAATAGATATTATGTATATCAATATTATATACAAAAATATGGAAAATATTGAATTTTGATTGAACATATAAAGATAAATTGTCAGAAAACCAAATATAAATTGTCAGAAAACCAAATATATTAATTTGATAAATCTTTAAATGTTGATTGTAGCTTAACCAATTGGTGTATCATCCTATAAATTGACAGTGCATATCATCTGGAGGTAATACACATTATCGTTTTAATATTCAATCTAGAAATACAAAATGTGCATTTTGATTGCATATACAAAAGAAAAGTGTACAAAATCAAAAATATAAATTTGTTCATCAAGTTTTGAACACTCACTGCGGCTCATCTAATAGTTGGATCTCCTTCAAACTTTGCACATATAGCATATGGGACTAATGCATATTAGCTATACCACAAATTTAAACTAGAAGTGTGAAAAGCTGTATTTTGATTGCAAATACAGATTAAAAGTGTCTGAAACCAAAAATATTGATTTAAATAAATCTTTAAATATTCACTGTACCTAAAGCAATGGTTGGATCTTCCCCAAATTTGGTACAATATTAGATTATATATTTTGTGATATAACTCAATAGACATCAATGTCAAATACATGTTTCTACATGGGTGTCATCATTGTGAAACTAGTATGGTCAGCAAAGACCCAAACAGGTTGGTGTCAATATTCTGCCTGCGCCTCCTTGGACTACATGGCACTATAGTAAGATTGGTATCATTGGAAAGGTAATTAAATTGTCTTTCTATCCATACCAAATCTTATTAGGTTTAAAATATCTTTTAATTGAGTAGATGGGCTTTAAACTTTCAAAATTATTTAAATGGTAGAATTTGACCTGATTGACCTTTTTGACCTAGGGCAAACCATATATGGTTAGAAAGGTGAGGTCATTGCGCTTCTTCTGATACCATCCCTGACCTTCTACGAGGTAGTGCAAGGAAGCGCGAGCCCATTAAAGATACCCTGTTTTAGCAGTCGTTTTCATTTACATCAGTAATGAAGGAATATTCACTAAATACACTCATCATACAAATGGAGTTTACTTAAATACAAACTTACTCTTTATTCTATCCAACAACACCATCGGATAGAACATATGTTGATGTTCTAGCTTATGTAATTTCATCTAAATCATATACATACAGAAATAGTTACAAGCATGTGAATATTGATGAAAAAAGCACCATTCCTGGACTTTTAATGGGCGCTGCCAGTACCTACTATAATACCGCAAGTTATCAATAGTAGGATCACTATCACACCTAATAATGGTCACCATTAAATTAATTTGCCCACAGAGTGATCCACCTCTCACAAATAGCTGTTACCATGGCAATTATACTTCGCAACATCAACCACCATTCAATACATTCTTCACTGATGCAGACGGCTATGAAGTTAATCATTTATCACTAGCCGTGCGGTAAATATGCCTGTATCTCATGATGCATGTTAGTCCACCACACTATTTAAATCAGCCAGGCTTTTATATGAATTAAACAATAATAAATTAATAAATTCAACAAATTACCTTCAAAGCAGAGTAACAAACAGTAAAAATAATTAAAATGCTGAGATGTTAATATTGACAAAAAGAAGGCATGTTAAAATCAGGTAACCAGATATTTAAAGTACATAGCACTACTCTTTCGTTGAATATATATCAGCACTTGCAGTAAGCTGTAACCATGACTACAACTAGAATACCGTAAGATATCGATAGTATGGTGCACTATCACACCTAATAATGACCACCATTAAGTTAATTTTCCCACAGAGTGATGCACCTCTCACAAACATGTGTTACCATGGCAATTATAATTTATAGTTAGCAACATCCACCACCTTTCTTATTCACTGACACAGACGGCTATGAATTTAATCATTTATCACTAGCCATGCAGTAAATATGGTTGTGGCTCGTGATGAATGTTACTCCACCATACTATTTAAACCAGTCAGGCTTTTATAATTATATAAAACAAAAATAAAATAATTAACAAATTCAAGACGCTGGCTTCAAAGGAGAGTAGCAAACAAGAAAAATATGACACACACACAAATACTTGGAGCTCAGAAGGGTTGGGTGGGGTGCGGAGGGGACCATAGCGGAAGTTCCACCCGGCAGTTGGCTGTGATTCGCTCTCTTTGTTCGCTCTGACTTCTGGGTAATTCGATCATTTAAGGACATTAACGCGTATAAAACATGGACGCCAGTCTCCTCTATTCATGCTAGCCAGTTTCTTCTACATTTACCACCGCCTGACATGACCTTGGTCGGTGTTTTAGCCTGATGCTTTCTCCTGGGGACGGGTTATTTATTGCACACGTGTGGGTATATGGCTGATGAGTGTAAGAAATAGTCTGTTATCACCCAATGTCGTCTGCTGGGAGTAAGATTCAATCAGATGTTCCTTTTGCCCATTGAAAGTCGTTCGTATTCACTTAGAAGACTTACCTAATGTCGTCTGATATGAATACGATTCAATCAGATGTTATTTTTTCCCTCTAGGAATCATTTGTATTCACTACCAACAGTCAGCAAGTGTTGTCTGGTATGAGTAAGATTCAATCAGGTTGTTTTTCTCAATGAAAGTCGTTTGTATTCACTACAGGAGTGGTGTGTTGCTAGTAAGTCTAGTCTGCTGTCACCTCATTGACAGCAGACGACATTTTAAGTGGAAGCAAACTAGGCTACCTATCATTTCAAAAATGGTGACAGCCAGCCGTTGCTTGGGCTGGTTACAGGCAGGAAACGCCAAAAGGCTCGGATGTAGTTAGGGTCAGTAACAAAGGTCGCAGTCAATATATTAGTCAATTTGATGTATTTGATATTATTAATTAAAATAAAATTTTAATCAGCATTAGTGACTGAAGTCATGTAACATACATTATATATGAATTAATATAGATATTCCCAGAAACATTTCTATCGACCGATTATGATGAACCATGGTCATTCACATTTTTTTGGTCACCTTGTATTTAACCGCTTTTAGTGGTCTGTTTTCTTTTGGTGTAATCTTTATTTTTCGGAATAATCTTGTGTCACCAAGCCACTGGTCTTTGCTTCGTTTATTGACAGAGATGATGCGGCTCCCCCTCCCTCCCCCACTATTTCCATGTCGTTCTTTTTGCCGACATTTGGGTCATGTTTTTGGTGAAACTTGTAATTCTGAGTAGAACTGTGTTTGTGTCTGGCTTTTTGTCTTTTTCTATGTTTTTGTTATGAGGTCTTGATTGGGGGAGGGGGGGATGAGCGGGGATTACATTCCAGTTAAGCTCATGAGGGGATTTGAAAGTACAAATTAATTGTCAGTTTTTTGTTTTGATGTTCTAGTCGGATAGAGATATTTCCAGATTAATCAGGGTCACACGAATGAGAACCGACTGTAATATAATATTTATGGTGATAATATAATTTAAACTTAAGAAAGTGTGGTGTCGGCTGGCTTCGCGTGTGGAACGTTGTGGATTCAAATCTCGGCCGAGTTAAATCAATGACGTACACACTTGAGACTTGTCACCACCTAGCCCTGGTGCTCGGCATTACTAGGACAGGACATTGGCTGGTTTGGTCAGTGTGGGGATAATGTGACTGAGTAGGATATTGTGTCATGGTGCTGGTGGCCTGGTCTTCCAGTGGGGCTGCACTATAAAGTTGCCACAATTCGGTACTAGGATGTTTGATTGTTTGATTGATTGATTGTTGATGGTTTAACACAGTGTCGGCAGCAAGGGCCCTATTTATGGCAAAAGGCCGATGGTATCTCCTGTGTAAGTAAGTCTTGTCAATTACATTGATATGCATACATTGAAATTTGCACCAAATTTCAACATGGTCAGATTCATATAAAATGATAGCAAATACCACTTATAATCCAATTTTGAAGTGGTTAGAGTTGTGTAATTTGACAGCGAAATCAAACTCCTAAAAAAATTTGCCAAAATTACGGGATGTAAAGCTTACAACAAGCAAACAAATAAATGTAAAGTCATATTTACCCAGGGATGGGAATACATTTAAAAGTTGCGAATCCAGCGTGGGATTGGTGGGTGTAGTGGGCTGCAGTTACTTGGCGAAGAGCCAATGCTAGGATGCCCCGCTCCGGAATGACATAACTATGGTTTCGAATCCTACACACAACATAGGGTACTATTCCTACACACAACATAGGTATTCCGAGTTCAACTGGTCCCTCAGGAAGGACTGAAACTTCAACCCAGCACGCCGGGTCGTAGTTACAGATTATACAGTGAAAACTAGGGTTGGTACCACTATAGTATAACCCTTATCTTAAGCCGTGTTCACACACGGGCCTTAAGTCGCCTCAACTAGTTCGCCTCATCTAAGTCGACTCACATTGGCCGTGTGGACGCGACGCTGAAGCGAATTAGGGCTGAGTCGACTCATCTAGTTCGCCTCAAGTAGACTGCGTCGCGAGGTAGTTTATATGAGGCGAACTAGCTTGAGTCGGCCTATCTTGCGTGTGTGGACGCTAGCGGTTTACTTGAGGCGGCTTAAGCACGTCACACGCATGTGCAGTCCAGCGCTGAGTTTGTTGATTTTCCGGTCGATCACAAGCGCATACTATATAATTTGGTCTATGAAAGAGCTAGCTGTGCACAGATATTTTTGTCATAATTTTTTTTTAGGTTTTCACTACCCAGCAGAAGTTTGGACCGTTCCAAAACAATACGATTCAGTCAATACAGATCTAGGTCAAACCCACACAATCTCGTGATGACGTCGACTAACCGAAAATGGCGCTGGTTTGGACGGTCGCGCTCATGTGCAGATATCGACTTCCGCCTTAAACCGGCCCAAGTACTGCATGTGTGGACTCGACACACTTCACACCTAGTTCGCCTCATCTAGTTCGCCTTATCTAAGTCAGACGGGATGGCCGAATGAGTTAGAGCGTCCGTCTCCCGTGCTGGTAGGTCGTGGGTTCGAGTCCCGGTCGAGTCAAACCAATGACTTTAAAATTGATACTTGTCGCTTCCTAGCCAGGCGCTCGGCATTATTAGGATAGGGCAAGGACTGGTGTGCTCAGTGTCAGGATAATGTGACCGAGTGGGATACCAGGTCATGGTGCCGGCGGCCTGGTTTCCCAGTGGGACAGCACTATAAAGTCGCCATGAGTGCGCACTGTCACAAGTCGGTACCCGTCCTGATATGACCTTAGATGTTGCTAGGACGTAAAACAACAACAAACAAACAAAAAACAACCTTATCTTATAAGTCGGCCTAGAGTTGTGTGTGAACACGGCTCTTGGCTCTATGCAGGGCCCGTATGCATGATGCGGTGTTAGCTTACACTCCGTGTGTTTGTGCTAACACCGCTTCTTGCTTACTGACTTTTCGCCGCTAACCTAGAAATCCCCGCCAAAACCAGTTTTGCTCGCTAACACTGCGTCATGCATACGGGCCCAGGGCCCGTATGCATGGGGTGGTGTTAGCGAGCCAAAACTGGCTTTGGACAGGATTTCTAGTTTAGCGGCGAAAACTCAGTAAGCAAGGAGTGGTGTTAGCACAAACACACCGAGTGTAAGCTAACACCGCATCATGCATATGGGCCCTGGACTGGTTGTAAGTAGTATATAAATGTCGGTAATCTCTCAGGCAGTAGTATATGGAGAGTGGGCGTTTTTGCGGGCTGGCCTGGTTTGTATAGACAATAGTTTTGCGTGAGGCGCATTTATGTATAGTGATTAGGCCGCAGTTGGCTCTCAAGTACCACGAAACGACGGTGGTGGCGCCACCGTATCCCTAAAGTCCCGCAGCTTCTGGGTAGGCAGGCTAGCCGGTAGCGAATTGGTTCATAATTAAATACAATAAACGAGTAGAATATTAGACCCCAACAAGCAAACAAAACAGACCCTATCTACATGTGTGTAATATATATGTGAGTATAAAGGCGCGGAAGATAATTATTTGATTATATATATTATTGTTATTATCCTGATTCTATGTACTGCCTCCTGCGCTCCCTTTACTGGTAACGCCACCACCAGCGCTTTCCGTCCCTACTGGACGCGCCAAACCTCACGCACACAGGAGGAATATATATATATTTATATATATAGTAACAAGCCACAATGGAAACACTGTCTGCATAGTAAAGGAGTGCGTGATGAGCGAGCGCCTTAACCAGGAGAAGTCAGGCGCCCCCGCCGCCCCTTGTACTAATGGACGCGGCATTCCCTGGTGCACCCGAGCCCGCATTGCTAAAAATCCACCGACCATTTAATCCTAATCATTTACACATTAAAACGCGCTGTTCCTGTGTGCTAGCATTGGACGATGCAGACGGGGCTGTAGCCAGTCGAAAACTACGTGAAAACTGTGCATTTATTCATTTATTTAGCGGGCGTAAAAAGAGGCATAAAATACCCCAAAAAAACAGAATTTTGTAATTTAAGAAAAGACGTTGGTGGTATTAGCAAGGATTCTTATATATAGTATTAGTAAAAAGCCCCCTCCGGATTCTCTTGTCTCGGGGACACGTTGGGATGACGCCAGTTCAGGCACGTTGCCAACAGAAACGTTTACTATAACGCGCCAAATCCATTTCTTTTACTCTCATTTGATTCCTGTTTTTAATTTTAATTTTCTTTTCATTTTGCTTATTTTTCTTTGGTTTAATTGTTTTTGTTTTTTAATTTGAAAGGGGAAATATCGCGTTTTGTGTTTTACTCGCACAAGTTGAGTTATCCCTGTGATTGCTCATAGTCATAGTGGCAGGTGGGGAGGAATTCGATATGCGATGCAGGCTTTTAGATTTAATCCATCACACGAGTCCTCGCGTTGTTAAGTATATTTTTGTTCTTCTTTTGGTTGAAAGTGTTGATGAGAAATATAGTAAACACCCCGCATCGCCCCTTCATCAACACCCACCCCATCATCCCACCCCATCAACACCCATTTAACCAGCCCTCTTCATCAACACCCGCTGACAACCCCCTCATCCCCTTACCCTCCTCAGCAACCCATCAATACCACCCCCACCACCCCATCACCCCCCCCCCCCCCCCCCAACCACCATATACCACCACCACCACCACCACCACCACCACGTATGGCCGAAGGGAAGCTACAGCAAAAGCACCCTTCCCACATCAACCCACCCTCACACACACATCCGCACACCCCGCTCACCAGTCCCGAAACCACCTGAGTTACTTCTCCACACACGTGGTGCACTGAGGAGTTACTCCCAGACCCAGCCCTCTCTACTACCGCCTCTTCACCCGCACCCCCACTTCCACCCACCCTACCCATCTCCCACCCGCCTTGCTAACCGGCTCAGCTTCAGCCGCTAGTATGCCCAGTCATT
This sequence comes from Branchipolynoe longqiensis, assembly GCA_030323885.1. Lineage (NCBI taxonomy): Eukaryota > Metazoa > Annelida > Polychaeta > Phyllodocida > Polynoidae > Branchipolynoe > Branchipolynoe longqiensis. The sequence goes on from CM059189.1 coordinate 62,595,200, forward strand.
AACCGATTCTAGGTAGCATGGCGGTCGAATTGTGATTAATGCAGTGCGTCCGAGGCGACGTGGGTGATTCTGTCGGCAGTGCTGATTGGATGGCCGCCATTAAACAATCAGCGATAGCCGCGCTGGCTGCCCTGACCTCTCTGTCCGGGGTTCAGTTGGAGGGTAATTGGTAAGAGCGCTACTCACTACCATCACCACCACCACCACCACCACCACCACCACCACCACCCAACATTACCAATCAGCACCACCACCACCACCACCACCACCACCACCCCGCAGCACCTTCCAGAACCACCAATACCACCACCGTCACCACCACCACCCCTCAACACCATCCAGAACCAACAATACCGCCGCCGTCACCACCCACCACCCACTACCACTCAGCACAGCGCACTGTCACAAGTCAGTACCCGTCCTGATATGACCTTAGATGTTGCTAGGAAGTAAAGCCACAACAACAACCACCATTCAGCACCACTACCACTCAGCACCACCACCATCACACCTCAACACCATCCACAACCCCCTTCTGATATGATCTTTGATGTTGCCGGGATGTAAAACTCCAACAACCAACCAACCATCCAGAACCAGCAATACCACCACAGTCACCACGCACCACCACCACTACCACTCAGCACCACCACTACCACCTTTCAGCACAGTCCAGAACCACTAATACCACCACCGTCACCACTCACCACCACTCACCACGACCCCTCAACACCACGACCCCTCAACACCACCACTACTCAGCACCACTACCCCTCAACACCACCCAGAACCACTAATACCACCACCATCCCCACCCACCACCACTCACCACCACCACCCGTCAACACCACCACCAATCAGCACCACCACCCAACACCACCCAGAACCACTAATACCACCACTGTCACCACCCACCACCACCCCTCAGCACCACCACCCCTCAACACCACCACCCCTCAACACCACCACCCCTCAACACCACCACCCCTCAACACCACCACCCCTCAACACCATCCAGAACCACTAATACCACGACCACCGTCACCACCCACCACCACTCAACACCACTCACCACCACTCAGTACCACCATTACCACCTTTCAGCAAAATCCAGAACCACTAATATAACCACCATCACCACTCACCACCAACACTCACCACCACCACCCCCGTCAACACCACCCAGAACCACCAATACCACCCCACCATCGTCACCACCACCACTACCACAATCCACCACCACTCACCACCACCATCATTACCACCACCAGAACCATCGTCATCGTCATTATCATCGTCATCATCACCACCACCACCACCCACCACCAGAACCACCAATGCCAGCACAAGCACCAGGACCACCACACCCATCACACAGTGCCTGTACTACCACCAACACCATCACCCAGTATTAGTGCCACCAACACCAAAACCACCACCATCATCAAAACCACCACCACCAACACCAACACCACCACCACCAACAACAACAACAACAACACTAACGTCACTCATCACCCAACCACCACACACCACCAACATGACCACCAGTACTGCCTGTCACCACCACCCATCACCACCCACACATGTCACACCTCGCCGCCCCCACACTGAACGGCGTGCGCACAAGTTCTTGGCTCCTATCAGGAGAAACCGAAACCAGCCAATCGAATTAACTAACGAAGCAGCCCAGGTGACATAGCTACTCTAATCTTTTAGACATGGAAATACTGTTTCTCTCTTATTCTCATTATCGCGCCTTATATTTAGCTCTTATCTCTCTCTCTTTCTCTCCCCGTCTCTCTCTATACATAGTACATACATTCTTGCATACATACATGCATACATGCATACATGCATACATACTTACATGCATACACACATGCATACATCTATACATACATACATCTATAGTTACATACATACATACATACGTACGTACATACATACACACATACATACATACATACATACACACACATACATACACACATACATACGTGCATGCATTCATACATGCATGCATGCATACATACTTACATGCATACATACATGCATGCATGCATACATATATACATATATACATACATACATACGTACGTATGCACGCACGCACGCACACACACACGCCTGCCTACCTGCATGCATGCATACATACATACATACATACATACATACATACATACATGGAACAATAAAATGGATTCCATATGCCGCACTATACAGCATGACGATATGCGTGTATGAGCTATGTAATTCATTATATGAATATAAAACAAATTCCCGGTGACTGATCTTTCCACCACAGTTCTCTGGTGTGGCACATGTACCTTTCCTCCCTAACCGACAACCTCCACAGATCAACCACTCCCCTATATCGATCGCTTTGTTTGGGTCCCAACAATACCATTGTAACCATATTCTAACTCCCTAAACCGACCACTTAAAGTCGGTCCCAAGGTCGGTCGAGTTAGAGAGGTTTTTTATACTATACGGGCTTACATATGCATACATCAATAACAGGATAAATATAGAAACCATGAAGACCCTCACATTCACACCAGTATATATGCAAAGGAAGCTTAGTAGGGGGGAAAAAGTCACAGCTCAACTGTATCGCCTACAATTGAGGTGTGTGTGTTTTGCGTATTGATTCGTCATGGCATTGATCAATGGTGATGGGATGGAGATGATGGGGGCTGTGCTGCACAGCCTGCAGTGTTTCCTGCCACCAATCCGCGCCCAGTCAACAACCAGCCGCTCGGTGCTGATGCAATACACCACACACAGTCACTGTCCATCGCGCTCCAGGCACCAGCGCACATGTATGCATTCCATTTTGTCGTCTGCTCTCACCAATTTATAGTCTGCCTTCGCTGGCAAATTCTCTATTCTCCACGGAAATATCATTGGCGTGCAATGCAAAGATAGTCTAGTTCGATTAGGTATGTGGTTCTTCTTCGATCGTCAGTTGCAGCAGACGATATTTATTGCTCCCTTCCCGCGCAAACTGCACTGTGTGGGCTGAATGCTTCTGCGTGAGGATACGTAATATGAGGATATGGCAACAACTTATTGTGGTTATCGTGCTGGGGGAGTTTGTACTACCAGTGCTGGGGGAGTTTGTGCTGTGTTTGTACTACCATGCACAACTATATAGCATATTATATAATGCCTTCTCTGAATTTATATTATATATGTGAATATTAATCGCATAGGATTACCGATGTTTAGGTATATGTGGTCTCCTGGGGTTGCGAAGAATGCGGCTCTTTTGGATTATTCACCGATGGTTCCTGAGGAATCTACAACTTGGCGTGTTTATATATTGGAAGTAGGGGGGAGTTGTGTTTGTACTACCATGCACAACTATATAGCACATTATATAATGCCTTCTCTGAATTTATATTATATATGTGAATATTAATCGCATCGGATTACCGATGTTTATGTATATATGTGGTCTCCTGGGGTTGCGAAGAATGCGGCTCTTTTGGATTATTCACCGATGGTTCCTGAGGAATCTACAACTTGGCGTGTCTATATATTGGAAGTAGGGTGATGCGAGCGGGACGTAGCTCAGGCAGTAGTTCTAGTATCCACCTGTGAAGGTGTGGGTCGTCCGATCGATCCTGCTTAGTGGACACATTTGTAGTTTGGGCTATTTTCCGTTCCAACTAGTGGTCCACAACTGGTTAATCAAAGGCTGTAGTATGTGATGTCCTGTCTGTGGGAAAGTGCATATAAAAGACCCTTTGCTACGTATCGGAAAGAGTAGCCTATGTGACGGCAGTGGGTTTCCTCCAAAGAAATATGTAAGAATGACCATGTTTGACATCTAATAGCCGATGATAAAAATCAAAGTTCTCGAGAGGCGTTAAATAAAACAAACTTTTTTTTGGAAGTAGGGTGAATGTGCTCAGCCGTATTGCTCAACTTATTCTGTGAGTTCACGTTTAAACACACGAGTCCTGATCACTGAACTCAGTATGGTTCGACTAACTTGTTTACATTCACTATAACATCAGCGTTAAGTGTGCGCCCCTAGGAGGAGTAGAACCCACGCTAATAGCAACTGCATACTCTTTCCATCCAGAGGGTTAGTCTAATCTGAGAGCTTGGGTTGAACGTTGAATTGAATTTCACATGGGGCACTTCCTTATGAGCTGTCACCACGGTAGTGAGGGTGGGAGGTGAGTGTGGGGGCGGGGAGGGGATGGGGGCGGTTACCCTCGGTGAAAATCGACAAGGTGTGCAAATGGAAGCCTCGCTGGGCGTTATGGGATACTGAGTCGGTGATTTATTTGATTTATTGAATTGTACTCACACTCAGGGAACTGATCATTGTCGGGCGCTCGGTTGGAATCGTCCGACTTGCCAAATATCGATTTAGGCAGGAAATTAATTGGGGGAGGTATACGGTGTGAGCGGGGGGGGGGGGTTGTTATTGTTGATAGATTATAAGAATTCACCGTGACGTTTCTTGTGATAGCCTTAATACTCGCGGGAATAGGATATTGAACTTGCTGATGATGGACAACTTTGGACAACCTCCAACCCTCAATCTTCTAACCCTCAACCAAAATCTAAACCGCCAACCACTCAATGACTCGACCACTCAATGCACTACCCGGAACATCTTTAATCAAAATCACTCCGGACTAATGATTAGTAGCTCGTAACGATCAATTTGATATATTTATCTAGAAAATAAGACAACAATTCAAATGCCATCGGACCATGCAACTTTAACCTGTACACGATAGAGGGGGGGGGGGTATGTGGGCGGGGGTGTCACTAACGAAACATAACAGCTCTCATTAAAGTGATTTGATGTATGTTTTCGTGGTTTAACCCTCGCCCGTCCTCCTGCCCCAACACAATTCTAATATTATCATTATTTTTAATTGGAACATGATTGCACACGCTACGTTTGATTCAACAACACATTCGTCTTTTCAATTAGGGCTGATATAATATATTCGGAGACAATCTTGCTTGAAGACACAAGATGGTAGAGATCCATGTAGAAGTTGAGTAAACCAGGACAGCTGAGAAGATAATGCCGCAAGATTAATAGAGTTCAGTGGAGATAAACTTCAGGAGAACGATGACGCAGGATAGTTCATGTTAGAAAAGAAAAGAGAACGAGGCAGGTTCCTTTATTTTATGTAAGATATGATGCTGATGCTGACCATAATGACAGGAATAATTATTGTAAGCACAGTTACAATTTAGTTATATAATTAAAGCTGCATAGGGCAATGAAACATCACATTTTCCAAACCAAAGCAATTATCGAGAATTGATTCTACATATCTGACTTAGATACTGGTGCACTTATTAAAACATTTGTCACCACATAGAAGGGAACACTGAGTCAGTTTGATAGAACCTGTGACTGCAGAAGTTTTGGAATGCTTGCCAAAACTAATTTGACATGTATACACTTCAAACTTCTCAAAACTTAGCCCTTTAAAATAAAAGTTTCTTCAAGCTAAAGTAAGGTATATAATAACAATCAATTTAATATATCTATTATCAGGAAAAGGACAACAACTCAAAACCATCGGACTATGCAACTTTCATTAATACATACATGCAGATTCCAGATCGCATTCATGAAAATATAATGATGAATGTTTTCACCAAGCATGAACAGAAACGAAATATGCCTATTAATAATTTGGTATAGGCGACAAAGCCACAGGGCGTGGGAGTACCGGAAGCAGACGGTCACGTATTATGGGATGGCCAGCCAATCGTATCCATAGCTCACAAGCGCAATAAAATGTGCACGGTCATGTAGGCTTTATCAATAAAAGGTGAAATGTCATGTACTGTCACCAATTGTCTTCCAGTGCCAAGAAAGCTCACAGAAGCCACGCAGTCATCCACTAAATATGTCGTGAATCATACATTTATCCATTGATTGTTGTCTATTTTAACTATGAATTACTAGTGTGTACGGCGCTAATTGTCGTCTGCTGTGATATTGAGAAGCGAGCTTTCCTCACATGTATACTTTGTGTATGTATCTTCTTCTTCTTGGTTGTCCATCGATGGCCATGGCGACAACAACTCACCATTTGTTTGGAACTCGTCGATGATAGACTGATGAGTCCAATTTGTGCTCGATCTTTTTCTTTCGACCGCATTGTTGGGATAGCCGCCGTCCGCGGTAAGCTGACCAGCTAGGTGATGAAGCAGGCAATGTTTAGGGCACCTTTTCTAGCCCCTTCCCCAGTCTAGGGAGATAAGCACTGCATTCCTGAAAAGGATTGCTTATGCTAGGTACACACCTACCGTTTTTCCGCACCCACCTACCGTATACGATCTAAAACTGCCCAAAAATCATGAGGTGTGCACTCCCCTAGCACACCTACTGATTGCGATTCGCGACTTTTTAGGGCTAAAACTGCTTCCTTACGATTGTGATTCGCGATTCAAAAAATGAATCGGCCCGTTTTCAGTTTTGAGCGGGTCGGGTCTGGTCGCCATTTTTAGTGCGCGAATCGTATACGGTAGGTGTGTACCTAGCATTAGTCATCCTGAATGCACACACTTGCGCACGCGCGCGCGCACACATACACACACACCCACGCACACGCACACACACATATATATGGATATAGGGGTTGTTCACCGAGTTCCCGCCGTTCCGCCCATTTGCGTGAGAAACACTGCGCAGACTTACCCTTATTAGATTGGGGGGCTGCATTGCATGCGCATGCGCATCGGTCTATGACTAAACTACCGGACCGAGAGTTTCTAGTCGCGCATGATTGAACGAAGGGTGCAGAGTGACCTATGTGTACTGCCGCCAACTGGCTCACCACACACCCACACACACATATACATACACACACACATACATACACACTAGCCAGAGCCAGGGCTCCACTGCCAGGAATGCGCACAGACACGCATGCGCACTAAGTCACGGACTCGCAGCCACGCACCTACTTACACACACGGACACGCAGGGCGTCATTATATATTTACATATTTCCTCAATCAGCAGCTGATGCGTTTATTGATTTATATATATATATATATATCTGTTCATCGAAGTACGGGTGTGTGTGATTTGTTTTAGGGATTGTAAGATAGCTTATTGGTTTTGTTCTTGTTCTTGCTGTTATCCTTGTACTTTTCCTTGTTCTTGCTTCTTCTTCTTCTTCTTCTTTTTCTTCCTCTTCTTGAAAGCTGCCCAGTCCAGTAAAATCATTACATTTTCGAAACTAAAACACTTAACTAGATTTCATCCTTCATATCCACCTAACACCCCTATCACACTAAACTAGTTCTCAGAATGTCTGACCACATTCTAAAACAGGCTGTGGTTGGGGTAGAATGTGGCTGCAAGAAAATTGTGGGCATGCTCAAAGTTCTGGAGCACCATTCCGTTCTAGCTTGTCCATTCCATTTGTAAAAAGACTGTAAAAAGTTGCTACTATGTCCATTCCGTTCGCACACAGTTTGAGTCCGTTCAGCAACATTTTCAAGAACATACTGATAACTAGTTTGGTGTGATGGGGGTATTACATACTGGGAGGCCCGGGCACGGTTCTATTCAGGTAATAGGTGTGAGTCTCGGCTCTATTAGCACCAGTGTCGAGGTGCAACTGGGATATATTGACAACGCACGGTCAGTCGGGGTGGGGTGGGGGTGGGGGGGGGGGGGGGGGGGGGCTTTACTCTCGGTCGCCGGCTTCTCACACGGCACGCTTTGATCTTCTCAGTGGAAAAATGGATTTCTTATCTCCGTCTCCCATCCACTCCCTCCCCACCCACCCCACCCACCCCGCCCACCCAGCCTCTCTAAGGGTGTGTGTCGGTATCCCACGTCCCCGGCAGGCCCGCCATTGAAATTAGCCGACTTCGGGCGAGGGGGGAGGGGTAGATAAAAGATTCACGCGGTACTTGCAGTAAACGGGTGAAAACCAGCCGTATATAAAAACGGTCGAAAAAGCGGGTTAATGAAATGAGAGCCTAATTTCACAATCTAAGAAGCAACATTTATTCTTTGTAGATGTCTTCATATTTACCTGCTACCTTTGAGTTGAAAAATATACTAAAATAGCTAGTTTAATGCGATTTAAAATTGAAATCGACGGCATTCTATGGCTGCCATCTTGGATTTTTGCATTCTCGCCCATTTCAGCAACTCTGTGCCGATATAAGTAACCATTTGACACTGGAGCCAGGCATTGTACTTCCTGTTCCATACTAAAGCTATTTTCGCCCATATTTAGACTACGTTGGTATTCACCCGTGTACTGCGAGTACCGGGTGAATCCTTTATCTAGGGTAGGGGATGCTGGCGGGGGTAGGGAAGGCTGGCGGGGGAGGGTTGGGAAGGATGGCGTGGGGAGGGTTAGGGAAGGATGGCGTGGGGAGGGTAGGGAGGGCTGGCGGGTGTGGGGGAGGGGGAGAATGACATGGGGGGGCGCAGCGGGCTTTAAATATCTGTCAATTCCTTGTGAAGTCAGGCGCCTTGTCGTCACTCCTTTGGGGATGTCTGTCATGTCATCACTTGGTGGTATATTATAGGCATCTCAGTGGTAGACACTCCAGGTGCTGTATAACGATGAGGACCTGGGTGTTGTCACCTTGCTTCTCACTCCTAGTCCTGCAAGGGAAGTATTCATGTATTGTTTATTGTGTGTTGATTACTGTATTTGTGTACGTTTATTGGTTTTCTGTATGGCACATAACATGTTTAGAATAAGGGCCTATTTCAATTGGGTATATTGTTGACTATTTCACATAATTCAACGTCCCTCCACATACATACATATATACATACATACATACATACATACATACATACATACATACGTACGTACGTACGTACGTATGTATGTACGTACGTACGTATGTATGTATGTATGTATGTATGTGGAGGGACGTTGAATTATGTGAAATAGTCAACAATATACCCAATTGAAATAGGCCCTTATTCTAAACGTACGTACGTACATACATACATACATACATACACACACACACACGTACGTACGTACGTACGTACGTACATACATACATACATACATACGTACGTGCGTGCGTGCGTGCGTACGTACGTACGTACGTACGTACGTACGTACACACACACACACACACACACACACACACCACACACTCACACACACACACACACACACATACATACATACATACATACATACATACATACATACATACATACATACATACATACATACATACATACATACATACATACAGTAACATAGCAGTGAATATATGGAGACTGCTTCCTAACAGGTAGTTTGCCTTTTATAGTGGTTACAGCACATGTTTGGACTGTCCTACTTGTCCCATCTCTTCGTTAAGACTGGCCTACCCAGCAACTATATAAGGAGCGTAGTGACACATTCTCGGCACTCTACTCCCAGACATCGAGGCGTTAACATCTCCAAGTCAGTTAGGCCTGAAACCTGATCTGGCTAGTTACAGCTTATGGGATGGATTCAACTTGCTGAGCTTCTACAATATGGATCAATGGACATGAGGAGGATTGGTGACAGTGGTGTCTGCCTTTTCCCACATCACTGCTGCTTAGCCTGACATGCACATCCTTCATCAACTGAGACTCTATACCTGTATGGTTGGCGACGGCTCACAGACAATGGATCATCTATATCTATCAACTCCTCAAGGCAACTGAGACATAGAAAAAGCACCAAGAGGACTGAGTGTATCTATCATTCATATGGACTACACAGACAGTTGTGAGTGTAATATCATACCATTGAGAATTTATATGTAACTGTACACTTTGTAATTGAGAATATATGTTATAAGTACATATTTGTGTATTGGTATTTGTCTTCTTTACTAAGAATAGAAGATGTTCCAAATTCTCTTTTCTCCTCACTATATTAGCTAGTCTATAAGATTAGGCATTAGTTATTATACGTGACAATACATACATACATACATACATACATACATACATACATACATACATACATACATACATACATACATACATACATACATACATACATACATACACACACACATACACACATACATACATACATACATACATACATACATACACACATACATACATACATGTATACATATACTCATTACCATCTCCACGATCATTTAAATATGTAATACGTCAGACGGGATGGCTGAATGAGTTGAGCGTCTGTCTCCCATTTTTGTAGATCGTGGGATCCGAACCCACGGGTTCAAACTCTTGTTGAGTCAAACGAATGACTTAAAAATTGATACTTGTCGCTTCCTAGCCTGTTGCTTGGCATTAATAGAATACGTCAAGGACTGGTTACCTCAGTGTCAGGATAATGTGACTGAGGTCATGGTGCTGGCGGCCTGGTCTCCTGGTGTGGCAGCACTATAAAGTCGCAATGAGTGCGCACTGTCACAAGTCATCCTGATATGACCTTTGATGTTGCCAGGACGTAAAACTCCAACAACCAACCCTAGCGCTAACTATTGGCACGTACTGTTCTCACGGGTCTGACTGGCAGTGACAGACTATATATATACAGTGTGGCTTGTGGTTGTACCATTCCCCTCTGAATGCCCACTGCTGATGCTGATAGGTGCCCTGCACTCAACCAAAGCTGCAGACACCTGCCGCCCCCTCTCCGCCCACCACTCCCTCCAGTGGACGAGTTCATATGAAATCTGGCCACCGTTGTACCCAGCCAACCCCCAGCACTGCACGTCTGTATGTTGGGATGTAATGGCAATTGGCGGTCTTGAATAATTGAGTGGGCTGAAAGAGGACAGTTGATCTCACCGGAGGGATATATATATATATATATTGCTGTACAACTTACTGAGCATGTGACCATTATATACTGAAGTAAAGGTGATAAATGCACATAATAAACTGTTATATATATATATATATATATATATAACAGTTTAGAATTTGATATATTTATTGTATATATATATATGGGTCACTCTCCTGAAAACTGGTCAACATGGAATGGGATTTTAAAACATCAATAAAATAACTTCCTACTTATTCTTTTCCTTATACTTTTCATTTTCATGTTCAGATTTGATGTAAGAAATAAGGGAAATAAAATAAACTGTGTGCAACTTTGGTCCTTTTAGTTATGAAGTGTTTTTTTAAACCAAAAACCCCATTTTACAGTCAGCCATTTGTAACATGACATATGGGACATGGTTGGATCCTTACTAACATCTTGTATTGCATTGATATATAAAATAATACAGTTCCCAAATCAAAAAGTAAGTATTTATTAACATGTATGCATGCTTAAATTAAAAACGAAATTATTTGATGTCTTCAGAAATAACATTACAAATTTCCGTCACAGATGTAACCAGTGGTGTCTGGATGCCACACCAATATTGTACACTAATTATTCAGTGAATAAAGCATGGCTGGGAAGTACTTTTTTTTCTCAATATAAGCACTACATATTTCTGTATATTATGCCATGATTAATATGCTTCTACATATGAAATTATTTCATTCTTAGATTTTTATTAACCAGACTGTGTGGTGTCCTAAACATGTGTTACATCTGAACAAACATGTTATACTGCCATAAGACAGCTTAATCATGGACTACACCTTTATTTGTTATCTCATCAATTTATATTTGACATAGATGTAAAGGGGAGATTTCCAGCTTTCATTTGCAACCAAAAATGTTTAAAATTCTAATATTAGATTTTAACTCTCCATGTGACACTTCTGGCCAGTTTTCAGGAGAGTGACCCATATATATAATGTATAATAGTATTTATCAGGTTCAATGCAGGTGTGGTCTGCCTCGCAGTAGCAGTGGTTATAGGCTTGCAGGCCTAGTCTGTCCTCACTCCACACCGGTTGGTTGGTTGTTGGGAGTTTTACAACATGGCAACATCTAAGGTCATATCAGAACGGGCACCGACTTGTGACAGTGCACACTTATGGTGACTTTATAGTGCTGCCCCACTGGAAAATCAGGGCACTGGGCACCATGAGCCAATATCCCACTCAGTCACATTATCCTGACACTGACCTAACCAGTCCTTACCGTATCCTATTATTGCTGAGTGCCAGGCTAGAAAGCGACAAGTATAAATTTGATAAGTCATTGGTTTCACTCGACCGGGAACCAAACTCCCGATCTCCCAAACGCGCTGTGCCGATTCGGCCACCGCGCCCGGTTAATGCACACTGTGCTGGTGCTCAGGTCGCTCTAACGGTAGCCAATGCCCCTGACCTAACAAACACGCGGCTAGGAAATCAATTACAACATATGATTTCCACACACAAATTAGTACACATGTCATCGAAGGTGTAGGTACAGGTAATATATTATATAATCAGCGTGTGCAAGTTAATGCAGGTGTACTCCCATTATAAATATAATAATATTAGCTTAATAGATTATGCAACACATAAGTAACCTCATCTCACTCACTCTTACCCCAGCACCGTGCAATAACATGAGCCAATATCTGCACACGGCAGGCGCCCATGTTCCGCCGCGTGGGGAGAGAGTGTGTGGGGGGTGAGGGGGTGAAGGTGGGTGGGGGGTTCAAGGTTGTCAGCACGCCATCCGGCCATCTCATGTAGTAACTGGTCCGTACAGCCGTACCCAAGCAAACAGGGCGCTCTTACTATGGCAGTCGAACCTTACAATCTCCCCCACCCAACCCCCCACACTCGTCCCCCAACAGTCACCTTCATACTCACCCCCATGCACTCACAGCCCACACTCACCCCCATACTCACCCCCATACTCATCCCTACACTCAACCCCCATACTCATCCCTACACTCATCCCTACACTCACCCGCCACATTCACCTGCCACACTCACCCCCCACACTCACCTTCACACTCACATCCCACAATCACCCCCATACTCACCCCCCATACTCATCCCTACACTCATCCCTACACTCACCCCCATACTCATCCCTACACTCACCCCCATACTCATCCATACACTCACCCCCCACACTCACCCCCATACACTCACATCCACACCCTCTCCCCATACACTCACTCCCTCACCCCCATACACTCACCCCCCCCCCCCCCCACACTCACATCCCACACTCACCCCAACACTCTACCCACACACTCACCCCACACTCACCCCCCCCCACACACACCACACCCACCCACACATGGTCACCCCCACACTCACGGCCACCCTCCACACTCACCCTCACCACTCACCCCAACACTCTACCCACCACACTCACCCCCACACTCACCCCCCCCCCCCACACACACACCCACACACATGGTCACCCCCCCACACTCACGGCCACCCCTCCACACTCACCCCCACTCAACCCCAACACTCTACCACCCACACCACCCCCACACTCACCACACACCCACACACACACACATAGTCACCCCCCCCCCCCCACACTCACGGCCACCCTCCACACTCACCCCCACACTCACCCCAACACTCACCACACACTCACCCCCACACTCACCCCCCCCCCCACAACACCCACACCACACACATACCCCCCACACTCACGGCCACCCTCCACACTCACCCCCACACTCACCCCAACACTCTACCCCCACACTCACCCCCACACTCACCATTACACTCACCCCAACTCACCCACATTCATCCCCACATTCACCCCCAAACTCACAGTCACAACCGATACTCACCCCCCAGATTCAACCCCCACACTAACCCCCACAGTGACAGTCACTCCCACACTCACCCTCTTACACCTTCCCCCACACACACTCACCCCCACACTGGTTTTAGCGCAGACTGGTCTCCCAGTAGGGCAGCACTATAAAGTCAGCATAAGTGCACAAGGACTGGCTGGCTCAGTGTCAGGATAATGTGACTGAGTGGGATATCAGGTCATGGTGCTGGCGGCCTGGTCTCCCAGTGGGACAGCACTATAAAGTCGCCATGAGTGTGCACTGTCACAAGTCAGTACCCGTCCTGATTTGACCTTTAGATGTTGCTAGGATGTAAAACAACAACAAATCTGTACTCATTGTGATATGACCCTAGATGTTGCCACAATTGACATAAACCCCAACAAACATACATATATACATGTATATATATATATTATATATAATTACATACCTACATACGCACATACATAAGCACATACGTACATACATACATACATACATACATACTTACATACATACATACATACATACATACATACATACATACATACATACATACATACATACATACAGAGCACACACACATACATATATATATATATATATACATATATATACATATATATACATACATACAGACGCACATACACACGCACATACACTGCGCTAAGGTTGCCTGCCGGGAAATAAACAACCTCTAACCCACCCATCTACATTCACCTGCTGTTCTCGATTTGGTTGCCATCTGGCACTCTCCTCCCACAGTGTCTCCTTGGGGTTGGATGTGACTGGAGAGTGTACGGAATGGCCCCGGGACACGCTCCCTTCAGACATGTCACGATCTGCTTACCGAATCAGCGGTTGATGAGTTTGTCTGCCTGCTCCAGCTCATTCCATATTTGAAGCATTCCATATTTGAAGACTATATATTGGTCAGTCCTGTCTGAGTGGTGTGTTTGAAATGAAACTACATTCAATCCCATCGAGATTCCGGTGGCGGAATTGGTGCAGCTCATGCCTCCAATGTGGGAGATTGGGAGTTCAATTCCCAGTCAAGTCAAACTAATGGCGTACAAAATTGATACTAGTCGCTTCCTTGCCTGGTGCTCGGCATTAATAGGATAGGCCAACGACTGGTTAGCTCAGTGTCAGGATAATGTGACTGGGTAGGAAATCAGGTCATGACCTGATTTCCCAGTGGGGCAGCACTATAAAGTCACCCTGAGTGTGTGTTGTCACAAGTTGGTACCTGTACTGATATGACCTTAGATGTTGCCAGGATGTAAAACTCCAACAACCAACCAGCCTTTCTGAATGGTGTGTTTGAAGTGAAACTACATTCAACTTGAACTTCTGCACTGGGAGCCTGCGCTCTACTGATTCGTCCACCGAGTCCGGTCCACTCACAATGCCTCACCCCTGCCATACCAATGCTCCAACTATGCAAATTCTATACACACGGCCAGAATTTCGCCACAATGCCCTCTGTCGGGTTAGTTCTTGACACTCCCCATTGCGCATGTGTGGAGATTACCTTGAAGCCTCGCCGTGAATCTGGCCTATGCTGCCGACACGGCGCAAAGCAACCACCAATCAATCAATCAATCCTCTCCTCTCCTCTCCTCTCCTCTCCTCTCCTCTCCTCTCCTCTCCTCTCCTCTCCTCTCCTCTCCTCTCCTCTCCTCTCCTCTCCTCTCCTTCCTCTCTCCTCTCTCTCCTCTCCTCCCCTCCCTCCTCCCTCCCTCCCCTCCCTCTCCCCTCCCCCCTCCCTTCCCCTCCCCTCCCCCCCCTCCCCTCCCCTCCCCTCCCTCCCTCCCCCCTCCCTCCCCCCCCCCCCTACCCTCTCCACTCCCCTCCCTCCACTCACTCACTCCACTCCACTCCACTCCACTCACTCACTCCACTCCACTCCACTTCCACTCCTCTCCCTCGCATTACCCCTCCCCTTCCCATCCCCACCCCTCTCCTCAGATGATTAGTCATCATTTCATTTGGTGGTTGACGTATGCGGTGCAATGTGTCATGGTTGTGCTTGATGGCTGTGGTGATGCTTACGGTAACGTGTGTGGGTGGACGTGATTGGTGATGATGGCTGTGGTGGTCATTGTGGTGGTAGTTGTTGCTGGTCCTGATGCTGGTAGATGGTTGGTTTTTGGAGTTTTACGTACTGACAACATCTAATGTCATATCAGGTCAGGTTGACAGCGCACACTCATGGTGCCTTTATAGTGCTGTCCCACTAGGAAATCAAGCCATCAGCACCATGACTCAATTTCCCACTCAATTTCCTATCCTAATAATGCCTAGTGCCAGATTAGGAAGCGACAAGTATAAATCTTTATGTCATTGGTTTGACTCGACCAGGGTTCGAATCACATTATCCTGACACTGCGCCAACCAGTCCTTGCCTTATCATAATAATGCAGAGTGCCGGGCTAGGAAGCGCCAAGTATCAATTTTTAAGTCATTTGTTTGACTCGATCAGGGTTCGAACCCGTGGGTTGGAATCCCACGATCCCCCAAAACAGGAGACGGATGCTCAACTCATTCGGCCATCCCGTCTGGTTTTGATTCTGGTAGTACTAGAAGACGGTAGAGTTATCCTCTGATATCTGGGTGTAATGTTGTCAGTAGTGGATGGTAGTAATGGCAGTAATGGCAGTAGTAGACAGTGGTGGCACTAAGTGAGGAGCACCCACGGTGAAGAGTCCATTACCACTGTATTACACGCAACCACCGTGCCGACAGTGGTCACGTGACCCCTCGTTAGTCGCGCACCAACTTAGTATTTCAACTGCGCGACATCGCGCGTGACATTACTCTGATGGATGATGATATTTGTGTGGGGAGGGGATAGGGTGTGTGTCAGT
Source organism: Branchipolynoe longqiensis (assembly GCA_030323885.1). Classification (NCBI taxonomy): domain Eukaryota; kingdom Metazoa; phylum Annelida; class Polychaeta; order Phyllodocida; family Polynoidae; genus Branchipolynoe; species Branchipolynoe longqiensis. The sequence goes on from CM059189.1 coordinate 62,611,744, forward strand.
GTGTGTGAGATGTGGGAGAATGTGTATGTATGTAGCCTCAGTGTGTGTGTGTGTGTGAATGTGTGTGTGTGTGTGTGTAGTGAGTGTTTGGTAAGGGGTGGCAGTGCTAAGACCGATGGGGAGGGGGGTGAGTGGAGGGTGGGGGGGGGGGGGCATCCCTTTCATGGAGATCGAAAAGCGAGGTGGGTTGTAGATGGGTCTTGTCATTGTCATGACGTCAGTCCAATACTGCTGACACCCCTCCTCCCCTCCCTCCCTCCCTCCTCCCTCCCTCCCTCCCCTCCCTCCTCCTCCCTCCCTCCCCTCCTCCCTCCCTCCTTCTCTTTCCCTTTCCTCCCTCTTTTCTCTTCCCTCTCTCCCCTCTCCCCCTCTCCTCTCTCCCCCTCTTCCATCCCTCATCCTCCTCCTCTCCCTCCCCTTTCTCTTCCGTTTCCTCCATCCCCTTCTCCCCTTGCCCCCTCCTCCCCCTCCTCCCCCCCCCTTCTACCCGCCCCCCCCTCCGCTCGCCCTCCCACCCTCCCTCCCTTCGCCATCCTCAGACACCGGATCCCATTCTCCCCACTGTTTAGTGTCGTCAGTCCTTCCAACCTGACAACACAGGCAGCTGGTTTACTAAACATCCACAAACCTCCATAATGGTTGCTATGGAGGTGGGGCTGTTTGAAATGCCTGCTCTTTCCTCCACTATAGGCACTATATTGTAAACTCACTTTGAACACATGAATTCACTGATTGGTATACTGCCGTGTCAACAGACAAGGTCATCCATATTCACGGCAAATTGGCTCACTGTGACCAGTCCAATGTCCCACCTTTTCACCCACCCACACAGGCACACACACAGGTCCTGATATGACCTTAGATGTTGCTAGGACGTAAAACAACAAACAAACAACAAAACAAACACAGGTATATATATGTGATGTATAATGAATTATGCAAGTATAAAGATACGTAAGGGTTAATTATTACTTATTTGTTATACTCCGTAAGACCAACACTGTACAGGTGGCTCCACCTACCCTCCTCTCCTCCAACGGATGTAGACCAGTGTCAGTCGCACCAGAGGATTTTTCCCTCATTGTTTCTCCCTAATTTGTACTGGAGATATATTTATATATATATATATATATATATGTGCTCTATAATCTATTATGGGAATATAAACAAGGACACTACCACTTATCAGTTCTCTTCTATATATTAGTTATTACCTACTATCCTACTGTCATAGGAGTTAGTTCCTGCATCTGCCACTATGGTGCCACCTATGAGTGGCTCCTGGCCACCCTGATACCAGCTGTGTCTCCATGGTCACTACCGCCTCCAGACATGCTCAGATGGTCCGATTTACGATCGCTGAGGCGTGGCCAAGTCGGTGGTGGCAGGTAGAGAGCTGAGGTTGTTTCAGTAGATGACCTAATGGATAGAGTTAACCAGCCGATGACTTAAGTTAACTTTCTACACTGTAACATATTATTTCTATCCAAATAGACCTTTTCCGCCAATCGTGTGCACTGAGCTGCTACCCACAACATTAGTTCTTCCCCATGTCATCAGAGGGCGGGTTAGTGGCTGAAATCCTATATAACTAATAATACCTTTTTCACACAGCATCCTGCAGAGTGAGCTGCTACCCACCATATTAGTTCTTCCCCCTGCCGTTAGAGGGCGGGTTCGTGACGGAAATCCTATATAGCTAATAATACCTTGTGCACAAAGCATTGGTTATTACTCCTGCCATCAGAGGGGGGCGGGTTCGAAGTGCATAACATTTCTTCTCACAGTATTAGTCACTGTTCATAGATAAGCGCCGCAATTCTGTCCATCATGTGCGGCCCGGTGTGTACTCAACTCAACTGATTGCTTGATTGATTGCTTGATTGATTGCTCGATTGCTTGATTGATGGCCCCGTCGTCTTGTCTTCCTGGTTAATCTAAGCCTGACAGGTTGGCGCATGTCGGACTGGGCAACGCCTAGCATAACTGAATCCATTCATGGACTTCCTCCCATAAATTCATCTTTTGTTTATTGACTGTGGAAGCATCTGTGTTTTATGAAGAGACAATAAATGTTGGCTGTCACTGCTGCCAGTTTGTGTGTGAGTTGTTGGCGCCAGGTAGGACTCTAGGATTTCATTTTTCACCAAGGGTCTCTATGTACCTACCACGACTGCAATGTCGTTGTTGACTGGTTGGTTGGTTGTTGAAATTTTACGTCCTGGCAACATCTAAGTCCACATCAGGTCGGGTACCGACTTGTGACAGTGCACACTGATGGTGACTTTATAGTGCTGTCCCACTGGGAAATCAAGCCACCAGCACCATGACCCGATATCCCAGTCAGTCACATTTTCCGGACACTGCGCGAGCCAGTCCTAGCCCTATCCTATTAATACAGAGCGCCAGGCTAGGAAGCGACAAGTATCAAGTTTATAAGTCATTGGTTTGAGTCGACCGGGAATCGAACTCTTGATCTCCCATACGGGAGGCCTGCGCTATACCGAGTCGGCCACCGCGTCCGGTGTCCTGTTGTTGTTGTTGATGATGATTATGATGATGACGATGATGATGACGACGACCAGCATATCTATGTTGGGGGTATTGATGATGTGTTTGTAGCACATACCGAGAATACACTGCCAACAGCACGCATTGCCCGACACTAATTGAGTTAATAGCAACTTCTGTATATACAGTGAGACTGTCTCAAAAGGTGCTAAGCAATATGGGACAAAACTTTGTCCATTGTAACGATCAACATACTATCTGCTTATGCATTTGCTCATGATAAACTGATTTGTTTTTTACATGGTGTTTCATAATCCCAATAGAATACATATTGATTTGAAGCAAATGTCCTTGTGTTTTCAGTGTAACCGTTTCTGTGCTGTTTTGTGACAATCGTTACACTGGACAACAAAAAGAAGAGTTATCACCTTTTGAGACAGGCTCATGTACCCCCTCCCCCATCCTCCCCCATCCCACCACCCATCACCCACCACTCCCCGTCCTCATCTTGTCTCAACATCTCGGCTCTGACCCTTTCCGCGGGGGAGTTGGGTATGACGTAATAGGGGCCAAAATGACGTGATAGGGGTCACAGGTGAGGCGATGTAGAGGTAATACATCACAGAGTGAAGGAAATGGGAGAGGTAAGGAGGTGTGTGTGAGTGTGTGTGTGTGGCTTTTGAACAAGTTTAATACAGTAAAGCCTCTGTAAATCGACCGACCATGGGACCGACTTTAAATGGTTCATTTATGATTTAGAGAGGTGGTCGATTTAGGTGTTTTTTTTAATCATTGCAATGGTATTGTATGGGCGATCGTTTAGGACCCAAATAAAGCGATCGATATAGGGGAGTGGTCGATCTGTGGAGGTGGTCGGTTAGAGAGGTTTTACTTGATATATTGTTGGGCCCGAAGGAACTCTATTCTGAATTACAAAAGTCGCTATTATAGAGACTGATATAGTACCATGGATTTGTATAGTACATGTTTACCTTTGCTTTGTCCTGTCATTAAACATAGGGATGTAGCTCCTAGAGAAGCGCCGAAACTATTACTAATATTTCTGCTATTACTACTATCACTACTTTTACTACTACCACTACTACTAGTACTACTGCTGATCTTTTAAGGATAAATACTGTTGTTCAATATTATCTACCGTACTTTAGTTTGAAGTACGTTTTATTTTATATGGCTAACTTTGCAGATATTTGAAGTACAAACATGTACAATTAATTTGGTATGTATGTCAAAACAGCTACAACTAAGTAACTCACTTCTATAGTCATCATCATTATTATTATTATTATTATTATTATTATTATTGTTATTATTATTATCTATATATTACCTCCCGCAACTCTGCATCGGCTCTTCAGTCTACCGGAAGCTGCTGGTAATCCATGCCGGAAATAGCCCACCGGATGGCCGAATGAGTTAGAGCCTCCGTCTCCTGTGTTGGTAGACTGGGGTCGTGGGTTCGAACCCTGGTCGAGTCAAACCAATGACTTAAAAATTGAATCTTGTCTCTTCCTGGCCAGGCGCTCGGCATTATTAGGATAGGGCAAGGAGCAGTGGAATGAGGAAGACCAATTGTTCGCGATTGAACTGTCCCCTACTTAAACAACTAATGTACAACAACAAATTGCTTATTACCCACCCAGAAGCAATAGTGGGGATCTTCTCCCGCGTCCCCTCCAATAGCAGAAAGCAGAAATGTTTTATTAGCACGGTGGCAGCACTAGTCACGGTGGACTAGTCTGCGCTGACCTCACAGGCAATGATGCTGTGTTCATATGAACTGGTGAATATGGTGTTTCCCATGCAGTTCACAACCTGTGAATTGCGTTCAAGTGACTTCACAACTGGTGAACACCACCTGTGAACTGGAGATTTTGGAACCTGCTCCTTACTCACCACTCTTGAAGAAATGGCGGTGTCGCAGTTTCCGCAGTCTGCCAGGGCGTAATCGATTAATCAACTCGGGTCACCCGAGCCACTTTTTGGCACATGCGCACATCCTACAGACTCGGGTTGAATAAACGAATACGCTCGGGGTGAACAAAATGGTGGCTTAATCTAAAACTTAATATATGTTTTCAATAACCTATAGAAGTACAGCGAAATAGGATTTAAAGTATTTTATGATTGTAGAAGCTGATTGGATTCTGGCCAGTATCTGACAGAATTATTATGATGAAGCTGAGGGGAAAACCGTTCAATATAAACATTCTGCAAGTTTATGCACCAACCTCAGATCACGATGATGAAGAAGTCAACGAGTTCTATGACAGCATCAAAAAGGTAATGGAATACACCAAGTCTGGAGAAATAACAATTGTTATGGGCGATTGGAATGCGAAAGTTGGAGAACAACATGAATATCCAGTAACAGGAAGATTTGGCTTAGGTGAGAGAAATGATCGTGGTGAATACTTGATAAATTTCTGTTTGACATCAAAACTAGTAATTGCTAACACCTTATTTGAACATCCAAAGAGAAGACTATATACATGGAAGAGCCCTGGTGATGTATGTCGGAACCAGATCGATTACATTCTTGTCAACCAACGATATCGAAATTGTATCAAACAGGCAAGGACATATCCAGGTGCTGACATATGTTCGGATCATAATCCAGTAGTAATCAGTATGGTAGTGAAATTGAAACAGCAGAACAAAATTAAAAACAACATTCAAATGGATATGAACATGTTAAAAGATGCAAAATACAGAACTAAGTATAATGTCTCTGTTCATAACAAATTCAGTGTACTGATGAATGAAGAAACTCCTCAGAGAGAGTATAACAACATTGAAATGGAATGGGAAGCTCTCAGAGAAAGCATGGTCAAGTCAGCAGAGGAGGTGTTACCAAATAAAAAACGAGAGACAAAGCAATCATGGATGACGCAAACCATACTAGAAAAGATGGCAGAAAGGAAGAAAGTGAAAACCACTGATCCACCTAAATACAAACACCTGAAGAATGAAATAGAAGATGAATGCAAAAAAGCTAAAGATGAATGGTGGAATAAGAAGTGTGAAGTAGTGGAACAACTTGAGTCTCAACATCGTTCAAGAGAGATGCACAAGAAAGTGAAAGAGATAACAGGTCAAGGATACAGACAGAGAAGCAGTAAATGTATCAAGAACAAAGACGGCAAAATGCTCTTTGAAGAAGATGAAATAAAGTCCAGATGGGAAGAATATGTAAACGAACTATACAATGATGACAGAGGGAACCCACCCACAATTGAGAAAGAAGATGGGAATATTATATTAGTATCAGAGGTTGAGAAGGCTATCAATGATCTAAAGGCAGGTAAGGCTCCTGGAAGTGACCAGATAACATCAGAAATGATAAAAGGACTAGATGAAGTGGGGATTCAAATCATTCATAAGCTAGTAACTGACATCTATGAGACTGGATTTATACCATTGAATATGAATGAATCCATATTTGTACGACTCCCAAAGAAGCTAAAACCAACATTGTGTACTGAGTACAGAACACTAAGCCTGATGAGTCATATGTTGAAGATGATCCTGAAAATAATTTTACTGAGAAACAGACAGAAAATTGAAGAACAAATCAGTAACGTACAAAGTGGGTTTATATCTGGAAGAGGTACACGTGAAGGGATTTTCAATATGAGAATGATTTGTGAACGTTATTGTGAAGTGAACCAGGATGTTTATGCCTGCTTTATTGACTATGAGAAGGCCTTCGACCGAGTCAATCATGAACTGTTAATCAAATGTTTACAAGATATTGGTGTCAATGGCAAAGACATTAAACTAATTGTGAACTTATACTGGACACAACGTGCATTTATAAAAATGGAGCAGGGCCTATCGGATGAAGTTATGATTAAACGAGGAGTTCGACAGGGGTGTGTATTGTCACCATGTCTATTTAACCTGTACACAGAGATGATTTTCAGACACATTGAAGATTGCAAGGGAGTGACAATAGGTGGCATGAACGTCAACAATCTTAGATATGCCGATGACAGTGTAATACTAGCAGACAGTGAGAAAAACCTACAAGATATAGTGAATAGAATCAATAAAGCTGGAATACTATTCAACATGAAGATGAATGCCAGGAAGACCAAAACAATGGTTATAAGTAAAAAGACAGATAAACCAAATGTCAATATAACCATAGATGGCACAAACATAGAACAAGTATTTGAATTCATATATCTCGGACAAAAGGGGGGAAATAGCGTGGCCGAAAGGGTCATGCTGCGGGACAGGGAGGCGCCCCATGGCACCCCTCCATAACAATTTTGAACAAATAAGTGATACAAAATGGTGAATTCTGATACATTTTGACATAAAAATATGTGTAAAAATAATTTTTTTAAATCAGCTATGGTGATTCTTTGGAAGGAGATTACAAATCAAAAGCGGGATATCTGGAAATTGGGGTTATTTTTCTGTATTTTAGGGATATTTCCCGTCAAAGCGGGAGACTTGGTGCCTCTGCCCTCGGTATCACACACTAGATTAGTCCCTGAAACGCCGACACAGGGTTTTTTGTGAGTATATTTTTATTTTACCTTAGCGGTGTTGATTTATTGTTTGTTCGCAGTGCATTTTAACTGGTATAAAAAGAGCACTCTAATCAGTGCGAGCACACACCACTTGTGACGGCTCTCATTACTATCTCAGCGTGTCCAGTAGAGTTTGTTGGCAGAGCAGGGTGAGGTGGCCGGTCGTTGTGTGGTCGGTTACTGGGTGAGGGATGGAGTGGTGCTGGGGGAGGTGTGGTGAGGAGGTTGGTGGTTGAATGGACGGTTACAGGGTAAGTGTTGGTTGGTCGTTGTGTGGTCGGTTACTGGGTGAGGGATGGAGTGGTGCTTCAGGAGGTGGGGTGATGAGGTTGGTGGTTGAATGGACGGTTACAGGGTGAGTGTTGGTTGGTCGTTGTGTGGTCGGTTACTGGGTGAGGGATGGAGTGGTGCTTCAGGAGGTGGGGTGAGGAGGTTGGTGGTTGAATGGTCGGTTACAGGGTGAGTGTTGGTTGGTCGTTGTGTGGTCGGTTACTGGGTGAGGGATGGAATGATACTTCAGGAGGTGGGGTGATGAGGTTGGTGGTTGAATGGTCGGTTACAGGGTGAGTGTTGGTTGGTCGTTGTGTGGTCGGTTACTGGGTGAGGGATGGAGTGGTGCTTCAGGAGGTGGGGTGAGGAGGTTGGTGGTTGAATGGACGGTTACAGGGTGAGTGTTGGTTGGTCGTTGTGTGGTCGGTTACTGGGTGAGGGATGGAGTGGTGCTTCAGGAGGTGGGGTGACGAGGTTGGTGGTTGAATGGTCGGTTACAGGGTGAGTGTTGGTTGGTCGTTGTGTGGTCGGTTACTGGGTGAGGGATGGAGTGGTGCTTCAGGAGGTGGGGTGATGAGGTTGGTGGTTGAATGGTCGGTTACAGGGTGAGTGTTGGTTGGTCGTTGTGTGGTCGGTTACTGGGTGAGGGATGGAGTGGTGCTTGGGGAGGTGGGGTGATGAGGTTGGTGGTTGAATGGTCGGTTACAGGGTGAGTGTTGGTTGGTCGTTGTGTGGTCGGTTACTGGGTGAGGGATGGACTGATGCTTCAGGAGGTGGGGTGACGAGGTTGGTGGTTGAATGGTCGGTTACAGGGTGAGTGTTGGTTGGTCGTTGTGTGGTCGGTTACTGGGTGAGGGATGGAGTGGTGCTTCAGGAGGTGGGGTGACGAGGTTGGTGGTTGAATGGACGGTTACAGGGTGCGTGTTGGTTGGTCGTTGTGTGGTCGGTTACTGGGTGAGGGATGGAGTGATGCTTCAGCAGGTGGGGTGACGAGGTTGGTGGTGGAATGGTCGGTTACAGGGTGAGTGTTGTTTGGTCATTGCGTGGTCGGTTACTGGGTGAGGGATGGAGTGATGCTTCAGGGGGTGGGGTGACGAGGTTGGTGGTTGAATGGTCGGTTACAGGGTGAGTGTTGGTTGGTCGTTGTGTGGTCGGTTACTGGGTGAGGGATGGAGTGGTGCTTCAGGAGGTGGGGTGTAGGAGGTTGTGTGGTTGAATGGTCGGTTAAGGGTGAGTGTTGGTTGGTCGTTGTGTGGTCGGTTACTGGGTGAGGGATGGAGTGGTGCTTCAGGAGGTGGGGAGTGGGTGATGAGGTTGGTGGTTGAATGGTCGGTTACAGGGTGAGTGTTGGTTGGTCGTTGTGTGGTCGGTTACTGGGTGAGGGATGGAGTGGTGCTTGGGGAGGTGGGGTGATGAGGTTGGTGGTTGAATGGTCGGTTACAGGGTGAGTGTTGGTTGGTCGTTGTGTGGTCGGTTACTGGGTGAGGGATGGAGTGGTGCTTGGGGAGGTGGGGTGAGGATGTTGGTGGTTGAATGGTCGGTTACAGGGTGAGTGTTGTTTGGTCATTGCGTGGTCGGTTACTGGGTGAGGGATGGAGTGGTGCTTCAGGAGGTGGGGTGACGAGGTTGGTGGTTGAATGGTCGGTTACAGGGTGAGTGTTTGTTGGTCGTTGTGTGGTCGGTTACTGGGTGAGGGATGGAGTGATGCTTCATGAGGTGGGGTGACGAGGTTGGTGGTTGAATGGTCGGTTACAGGGTGAGTGTTGGTTGGTTGTTGGAGTTTTACGTCCTGGCATCATCTAAGATCATATCAGGACGGACACCATAACTTAACTTTGTGGCTTCGTGATTGACAGACATAGCTTAACTTTGTGGCTTAGTGACTGGCAAACATAACTTTGTGGCTTATGCTAGGTACACACCTACCGTTTTTCCGCACCCACCTACGTATACGATCTAAAACTGCCCAAAAGTCATGAGGTGTGCACTCCCCTAGCACACCTACCGATTGCGATTCACGACTATCAACTAATTTTTAGGGCTAAAACGGTAGGTGTGTACCTAGCTTACGATTGCGATTCGCGATTCGAAAAATGAATCGGCCCGTTTTCAGTTTTAAGCGGGTCGGGTCGAGTCACAAGTTTTAGTGCGCGAATCCTATACGGTAGGTGTGTACTTGGCATTAGTGACTGACAAGCATAGCTTTGTGGCTTATTGAATGACAAACATAACTTTGTGGCCGATTGAATGATAAAGATAAGTTTGTGGCTTAGTGACTGACAAACATAACTAAGTGGATGCTATTAGAACTTAGTGACTCTGTGAATGACACCAAAACTTACAGCTCGTTAGTTGCCTCGTGGAGACTGACTCTAGAAGTCCAGGCTTTACTGAGTGACCCTTCCACCCTCCCCCTAGAAGTCAGTACCCATTGGTGTTTACTGGGCGTTTGTCCTTAATGGGACCCTGGTTCCCAGCAGACAACTATTAACCAATAAAAACCCGCCAAACTTACTTGACAAATAAAAGAAGAAAGATATTTCAATATAATAAAATAAATCCCCCCCCCCCCCAATCAGACATACCGCTTTTCCATTCTAAAGAATTAATTTCTCAAGTCACCAATACCATTAGATAACTTAATTCAGGTTATTTTTAACTGGAGAAAGCGCCTCATAAGTTTTGTACTTCTGCTATCTCCTTTTTCATGTTAGACATTACTGATATAAATATAAACTTTTATGTACAATGATTATGTCGAAATAAATATTTTATTATGATTATTATGATTATTATTAAACAGTTGTTTATGCTGTTTCCATAGCAACACAATGCGCCACGGCCGGCGTCTCTGGTAAATGTGGTGGGTATCATCCACTGGGTATATTAGCCCTTTTGGATAGGCGGGACAGGGACTAGGAGGAGGGGGTGGGGGGGGGGGCGCCATACCTGCAGCCTTTAGGAATGAATTGCTGCGGGACTGCTGTGGACATAATAGTTTGGTCAGGACGCCATCGGGTGGCTGGGGAAGGAGGTGGCCGGCTCCTCCGTCCATTCACATACCTCTCCCATGATAGGTCCTCGCCTGTCGCTTAGTGACTGACAAACAGACTGCGGGTGGAATAGCATGTAGGTGTGTGTGTGTGTGTGTGAGTGAGAGAGAGAGAGAGGCTGCGGGTAGATTACTATGTAGGCGAGAGACGGAGAGAGACTGCAGGTAGAATAACATATCGGTGAGAGGGAGAGAGAGGCTATGGGTAGAATAACATATAGGTGAGAGATAGAGGGAGAGAGAGGCTGTGGGTAGAATAACATGTAGGTGAGAGATAGGGGGAGAGAGAGGCTGCGGGTAGAATAACATATAGGTGAGAGAGATAGAGGGACAGAGAGAGGCTGCGGGTAGAATACATTATAGGGTAGAGAGACAGATAGAGGGAGACTGCTCGTAGAATAACATGTAGGTGAGAGAGAGAGGCTGCGAGTAGAATAACATATAGGTGAGAGATACAGAGAGAGATATAGGCTGCAGGTAGAATAACATATAGGTGAGAGATACAGAGAGAGAGAGATAGGCTGCAGGTAGAATAACATGTAGGTGAGAGATACAGAGAGAGAGAGAGAGGCTGCGAAAGAGAGACAGAGAGAGAGAGACGGTCAGATCGACCCAGAGCGAACAGCGGGAGATGTTCTATGTATGTGTCAGTATGCCGGGGTCTGCCGCTAGGGGGACGTGTATCAAGAACCTACTTCGACCCTCGCGCCCCTCCCCCACACAGCCCCATTGCCGTTCTTCTCGCTTACTGTGTTATCGGTGGCGGAGTGGTTAGAGTGTCTGACTTTTTTCTAGGTCGCACTCCTAATCTGAAGGTCGGTGGTTCGATTCCCCATGCCCCCACCTCTGCCAATTTGGATTTCTGGTGAACACCACCTGTGAACTGGAGATTTTTTAAGCGGCTCGGTACTCACCACTTGTGAAGAAATGGCGGCGAATACAGAAAAGTTGCATGCTCCATAATAAATTGGCAAAAATATCTTTGTAATGAAACCATTGCTTATGATATGTCATCTTAAAACAAATCATACATTATGGTGGTGGATACTATCTACCAAAAATGTGTGGTTTATGTCTTATTTACGTGTTATTTACGCATTATTGTAGTTTGCCTCTATTATCGCCCAGCATGAAACATGTTTACCACGAATTGCCAAATGAATGTTCTCATGGTCGTGTTCACCGGCAGTAAATGGAAGTTCACCATATTCACGAGGACCGTATGAACGCAGCATAACTTACAGCATCATCAAAGGCCAGTTGCTCTCATACCATGTCTCTGTGGTGTGCGAGGTAAAAAATCCCTTTGGTCGGTAAAAGTGTAGACTCGGACTTTCTTATCGACAAACTGTCTAATGGTGAAAACAAGTCTATATTCAGACTTATTCAGTATAAATCTTCAAAAAATTATTTTTAAATTATTAAAAAAAAATAAAATGTGCCACCCTCTTCTGTCTTTTCATGCGTCCACTCTCCCATCGTGTTTTGGGGCGGCTCCTTATATTGGTATGCGGCGATCGTCATAATATCACGTGACAGCGACACCAAATTGATACAATTTCACTAATGGTGGTTTGATGACATTCTGCATCGTATTATCAAATGGTCATAAACAAATATGCATGGCAATATGACTCTCCGTCACTAACATAACGTGTTATCTTTATTTATATTTAAACAATTTATTTATTTGTTTTATTTACTTTACTTTATTTAATTTAATTTATTTATATTTATCTTATTTATTCTGTTTATTCTGTTTATTCTGTTTATACTATTTATTTTATTTATTTATTTTATTCCTGCATTTATTTATTCATTTATTTTCAAACTTTCGGCTCCCCGCCACCTCATCACTGAAGATCCCTCGCTACTTCAGCCCTATTTAAGTGTGGTAAATTGGGGAATGGATCTGGTACTTTCGGTTTGGGATGTCTTTGTCATAAGAATGGGATATTTGCCCAGTGATAAGGGTCACTGCTGTTTTCCATTCAGCTCTCCAGCCTTCATTCTATCTTGCCACGCCCTACCCTAAGGCATATCTAGTTCGAATCCTGGTCGAGTCAAACCACTGACGTACAAAATTGATACTTGTCGCTTCCTAGCCTGGCACTTGGCATTACTAGGATATGGCAAGGACTGGATAGCTCATTGTCTGGATAATGTGACTGAGTGGGATATTGGATCATGATGCTGGCAGTCGGCTTCCCGGTGGGGCAGCACTATAAAGTTGCTATGAGTGTGCACTGTCACAAGTCGGTACCCGTCCTGATATCACCTTAGATGTTGCTAGGACATAACAACCCAACCAACAACACAACTGTGCCATGGGTGGAAACACACACACACACACACACACACACACACACACACACACACACAAACCCACTTTCATTTCGAAATGTAGCCATTTTTAATCGAAGTTACTCCAAAATAAACTAAAATAAATTATAACAATGAACCAAATGGGATACCCGAATGAGTTGAGCGTCCCCTTTTGTTTTCATAGGTCGTGGGATTCGACCTGGCGTTCAGCGTTAGTAGGATAGGACAAGGAGCAGTGGAATGAGAAAGGCCAATCGTCCGCGATTGGAATTTCCCATCGCTTAATCAAATAATGGACCAAAATAACAAACCACCGAAAACCCCATATATTTTAATTTGTTAAAATATGGAAGAACCTCTAAATTCATTTTATTGTAAAAACAAACCCATCTGTCCATTGCGCTGACAGATCTGTCTCATTCCTTCACCCCCTCCCCCTCCTACCCCCCCCCCTTCCTTCACTCCTCCCTCCCTCTTTCGTCCCTCCTCCCTCCACTTCCCCTCCTCCCTCCTTCCCTTCTCCCTCCGTCGTCTCTCGCCCTTCTCTTCCTCCTTCCTCTCTCCCTCTCTCCCTTCCCTTCCTACTTCCTCTTTCCCTCTCTCCCTTCACTTCCCTTCACTTCCTCCTTCCTCTCTCGCTCTCTCCCCTCCTCCCTCCTCCCTCCTCTCTCCCTCCCTCCTCCCTCCTCCCTCGCTCCGGCCTCCTCCCTACTTCCCTTCCTCCCTCCCCCCAAAGTCTCTCCTCTCTCTCTCTTCCCGCCCTCCTACGTCTATCCCCTCCCGCCTCCTTCCCTCCCGTCCTCCTTCCCCCCTCCCCCACCCACCCTTCTCCCTCCCACTCCCCCTCTCCCTCCCTTCATCACCTTCCCTCGTCCCTCATGTCCGGTGGTGCTTACCACAGAGCCTTCCGCTGACCAGGTCCCTGAGTGAGGATCCAGGGGTGCAATTCGGCGAGGCGACGTTCTAATCGCCCCCAAGGCCCGGGCTCAGTGAGAGGACGCTGATTAAGCACCATTTGATCAGTGCGACGGTTCGGTCTGTATAGACGCCCAGTTCCTGCTGCTCCACCCAACCCAGTGCATCGTGCCGTCCACCGTATCGTACCCGGCCATGGCCTTGCCTCGCCCGCCATATTGCACTTGGCCCTGTCACCATATCGCCAAACACATGGCCCTGTCCCTGCCTTGTCTGCCATATTGCACCCCACCCACCGACATGTCACTGCAATGCCCACCATATTGCACCCCACCCTGTCACTGCTCATCACCATGTCACTGCCTCGCCCACCATATTGCACCCCACCCTGTACCTGCTCATCACCCTGTCACTGCCTCACCCACCATATTGCACCCTGCCCTGTACCTGCTCATCACCATGTCACTCCCTAGCCTGGCATATTGCAGGCTGCCTGCAGCCCTGTCCCCACCTCACCAATGATATTGCACACCGCCCTGTCACCACTCATCACCCTGTCACTGCATATTACACCATGCCCGCAGCCCTGTCCCCACCTCACCAATGATATTACACACCGCCCTGTCACCATCCATCACCCTGTCACTGCAACGCCCGGCGTATTGCACCCCACCCACAGCCCTGTCCCCACCTCACCAATGATATTACACACCGCCCTGTCACCACTCATCACCCTGTCACTGCATCGTCTGGCATATTGCACCCCAATTGGAGCCCTGTCCCGACCTAACCAATGATATTACACACCGCCCTGTCACCATTCATCACCCTGTCACTGCATCACCCATCATATTTCACCCCGCCCGCAGCCCTGTCCACACCTCACCAACGATATTACACATCACCCTCTCACTGCTCATCACCCTGTCACTGCATCGCCCGGCATATTGCACCGCGCCCACAGCCCTGCCCCCACCTCACCAATGATATTACACACCGCCCTGTCACCGCTCATTACCTTGTCACTGCATCGGCTGGCATATTGCACTCGGTCTGCAGCCCTGTCCCACCAATGATATTACACACCGCCATGTCACCACTCATCACCCTGTCACTTCATCGCCCGACATATTGCACCCCGCCCGCAGCCCTATCCCCACCTCACCAACGATATTACACACTGCCCTGTCACCGCTCATCAGCTTGTCATTGCATCGCCTGGCATATTGCAGCCTGCCCGCAGCCCTGTCCCCACCTCACCAACGATATTGCACACCGCCCTGTCACCACTCATCCCCCTGTCACTGCATCACCCGGCATATTACACCCCGCCCGCAGCCCTGTCCCCACCTCTACAATGCTATTGCACACTGCCCTGTCACCACTCATCACCCTGTCACTGCATCGCCCGGCGTATTGCACCCCACCCGCAGCCCTGTCCCCACCTCACCAATGATATTACACACCGCCCTGTCACCACTCATCACCCTGTCACTGCATCGGCCGGTATATTACACCCCGCTTGCAGCCCTGTCGCCCCGTTCCCGTCTGCCGGATTGCAGTGCACCTCTTCCCGCCTTGTTCTCGCCCTGCCCTGCTCACCTCCTGCCCTGCCTATTACCAACTTTAAGCCATACCAATCCTAACTGCACCCTATTCTACCATATATGTGTCTTTTGCGACAGCATTCCCGAGCCACATTGTATCAAATAACAATTAGCGTCACTCTGAGTCCTGTGTCTTGCCACTATAATCTTACCATAAGCACGCCATACTATCACGACCAGACGAAATGGCCAAATAAGTTGAGCGTCTGTCTCCCGTTTTGGTAGATTGTGGGATTCTAATCGTGGGAGAAAGGCATAATGTGACTGAGTGGGAAATTGGGTCATGGTGCCGGCGAACTGGTCTTCTTGTGAGGCAACACTATAAAGTCGCCATGGATGCATACTGTCACAAAGAAGTTGGTGCCCATCCCGATATGACCTTAGATGTTGCCAGGATGTAAAACCCAAACAAACAAAGAAAAACTGTCAAATTGTTTAAATACTTTGCTAGTTACCTTTTGTTAGTGTGGACTGATGCATTTGGGAGTATAAGCAAGAAGGTTGCCCCCATTGAGAGATGCCAACCAAAAAGCTATACCATATTTTAGGGTAAAGTAAAATTCAATTCAAGTCCAGTGAGTCTCATTGACTCCATGGTGGTTGTTTTCAGGCCCGAGTTCACTGCTAACTGTCTGCGCGCCAAGTAGTCTGGCGACGTGGGTGGTATTTAAGCTGCATAGTCCAATGAAAACATCAAATTTTTAGAACCAAAACAATTATCTAGATTTGATTCCACATATCTAACTTAGATACTGGTGCACTTGTGAAACATTTGTCGCCACACAGAAGGGAATACTGAGGCAATTTAATAGAACCTGTTACTGCAGAAGCCTATAGTTTTGGCATGCTTGTCAAAATTAATTTTGCACGGTTGAGCTTCAAATAGCACAAAAGTTAGCCATTTAAAATAAGTTACTTCAAACTAAAGTATGGTAGATTAAAATGATCAACTTAATATATTTATCTCAGAAAATGACCGAAACTCAAAATGTATGCAACTTTGGGTAAAAGATTGACCCCTACCCAGAGTAGGAGGAGCGAAAGACAGCAACGTCTAAATCTAAGCAAAAACTGCTTCAAATAGGAATTAGGCTTGGAGGTGGTGGTTCCAATGCGCAATATTTATCTACATTGGTATAAAGTCGAGAAATTGATAGAGAATGCAAAAATTCAAGATAGCGGCCACAGAAAGCTTTCGATTCGACTTTTAAAGTGTATTGATTCATCTACATGATTGAATAAATCTGTCACTTGAAAATAGTAGCGTGATAAGCAAGCATTGGAACCATATGTTTAGCATCTAATATAAATTCATGGGAATAGATCCAGAACCAGACGGGATGGCCGAATGAGTTTAACACCCGCCTCCCGTTTTGGTAGGTCGTGGTGTAAAGTCGACGGCTGGCGGTTTGAGTGGTGTAGATAGGCTAATAAGAAATCACTGCAGGCAAGGAAGGAAAGTAGATAAAGAGTGAAAGGTAGGAGAGTGAGACTCCCTGATTTATTGTATTTATAGTTTCAAGAACAAGATGGTGGTGATCACATGATCCAGTCTTCCAGTCACTAAGAGGCATTCCTCTATCCACCAATGAGGGTTCAATATCCTTGTAACCAAGGCATGGTTAGATCTGGCTACAGTGCCCTGTTGTGTCTGCTATGCAGTGATCCATAAATAGCACTTGTAGGGGAGGGGGTATGTGAGGAGACTTCCCAAAGACTGTCCCATATGTCAAGAAGTGACCCTCTCTCAGTTCAAGAAGTGACCCTCTCTCTCTACTATATTGATACACAGTTTCTAACCTCCATTAGTAATGGATCACCAACTCCACATATACCTTACATGCCTTTGGTTTTACATACCATTTACCATCCTATAGACAAGTTGCAATTTATTATAGCTAAATGCCTTTGGTTTTACATACCATTTACCATCCTATAGACAAGTTGCAATTTATTATAGCAGAGTTCTCCATATCCCATATCTCATATATCGGAAAATTTTACAGTGGGATTGGAACACATGGGTTCGAACCCTGGTCGAGTCAAACCGATGACCTAAAGATTGATACTTGTTGCTACCTAGCCTGGCACTCATCATTATTAGGATAGAGCAAGGAGCAGTTGAATGAGGAAGACCAATTGTCCGCTATCGAAATTTTCCGTGCTTAATCAACTAATGTACCCCCAAAAAAACCTAGCCTTCCGACACTTTTTTAATGGGTTGTTCATCAGCCCTATCTCAGAGAAAGGGCTGCGGGAGTAACTGGGTGGCATTGTGCAGGAACTGCTTTGCTGACTCATCCATCAGCGTTTGCCGTCCTGATATGACCTTAGATGTTGCCAGGACGTAAAACCAACCAACCAATCAGCATGTGTATGCACAACTCGGCACTTGTATGTGTACACAGTAGTCGCGTAGTGCTCCTTTGTACCGTAGACGAAAGCTAATAGTCTGCTCTAATTGGTAGTTACTGGAACCTCACTCTGAAACCACCAACCCGACTGGCTAATGTTCTCTGTCAATACAGATTATAAAAGTCGGGATACATTAAAGGAAATTAACTTTGATTTGACTATGTATATTTTTCTATGCTAAGTTAATGTTGGCAAGCTTGCCAAAACTCTGACCACATAGGCTTCAGTAGTAACATGTTCTGCTAAATGGCCTCAGTAGACCCTTCTATGTAGCATCAAATGCTTAATAACTACCCCAGTATCTCAGTTGCATATGTAGGTTCAAATTGACATGAGGGCTCAGCTTGTGAAAATTTGATGCTTTCATCGAACTATGCAACTTTAAGCGGGGGAAAATTAAGTTTTGGACAATTGGTCGGCTTCATTCCAAATGCTCCATTCCCTATCCTAGTAATGCCAAGTGCTAGTCGTGGTATATAATCGATGGACAGGGCTCCTAAATTGCTCTATTGAAACCTATTAGATTGCTGGGTAATGGACATCCTTACATCAATTCCCAGTATAAACAATTATATATAATATATGTGTGTATCCATATATATATATATATATATATATATATATATATATATATATATATATATATATATATATATATATGTGTATCCATATATATATACTTCACATACTTATTTTATTTTTCATAACCTCCTACTTTTGGAGTGTACAATTAATACATTTGTGTACATTAATTGACATTCAAAGTTGAATAGAGAGAATTCAGTCGCTGGCATGTTGGTAGGACGGCATTCTCTTCCAGTTCAGCAACTCTCCACCGCTATAGATAAAGGCTGCTTCCTGGGATCAATACTTCCAAATGTTGTTTACAGTTTCAGTAGCCTTTTGCCAAAAGGCTTTTGCGTGGATTTAAATAGGGTCGTCGTTCACCCTTACTGGAGGTAAATATTTATATTGTCATCGTACCGACAAGTAGCAATTTTGTAAATGTTTGGTTTGACTCGGCCGGGGATCGAACCCCGACGTGAAGCAAATGTCCTGCACATTCATCTATCCTATTAATAATGTGAAATTAGCTATCTTATTTCTTGTTGTGTGTTCATGTCAAGATACATGTTTCCAGAAGAGATGTTTTCTTTTAAAAACCTGACTTATTTATTTCCAGTGATTAAGCAGTGTAATAATAGAAAGAATTGTTTTGTTATTCACGCATTCACTGCTGAATGGCTATCTACCAATACAACTTCATCATAAGAATTATCTTCTAATTTCTTTTGTTTGTTTTAAATAATCATTTCTCTGTGGCGGAGTGGTTAGAGTGTCTGACTTTTTTCTAGGTCAGACTCCTAATCTGAGGGTCAGTGGTTCGATTCCCTGTGCCCCCAGCTCTGCCAATTTGGATTTCCACCGCTGTGTATAACTTACAGCGTCATCAAAGGCCGGTTGCTCTCATACCATGTCTATGTGGTTTGGGAGGTTAAAAATCCCTTGGGTCGGTAAAAGTGTAGTCTCGGGCTTTCTATCGACCAGCAGTAAAATGAGGAAGACCAGTTGTCTATGACTGAAATTTCCCCTGCTTAAACAACTAATGGACCAAAAAATAAATAAAAAATACAGCGATGACTGACTCATTTGCTAGTTTTCTGAAGTAATGAGCAAGTTATTCCCTGAACCCAGCCAAGTACCTCCTTCAACAGAGCCGCGTGTCCACAAAGCCAATTACCCAAGAAGCCTCCGCCCAGAAGACATAATCATGGTCACTAACTTTTAGCGCCGTCTCAGAAGCAATTAAATTCCAGGCTCCATCAAAAGACTTTGCGGAGCCCTGGGCTGGGCGTGTAGTGTTAATGGGTGCTGAGGATGGGGGGGGGGGGGGGAGGGGGGGGTCGTATGGGGGCAGAGGGCGGGGGGAGCATGTGTGGTGTATTGCGATAGGATGACAGTGAACCCAATGTGGCCACTGACGGCAGGGGAGTGGAAACCAACTTTGTTGTTGTTGTACATTAATTGATTAAGTAGGGGAAATTTCAATCGCTGACAATTGGTCTTCCTCATTCCACTGCTCCTTGCCCTATCCTAGTAATGCTGAGCGCTAGGCTAGGTAGCGACAAGCATAACTTTTTAAGTCATTGGTTTGACCCCTCCACGGTTCGACCCCAGGAGATTCGAAACCTACGACCTACCAGAACTGGAGGCGGTTGCTCATCTCATTCGGCCATCGCGTCTGAAATGCTCTAAGGCCACCACTCTGCCTGCCTTCCTTCCATGTCAGGTTATATAAATCACTGCGCGCTGGAATTGTGGTAGATTTCTTTTTCGGCCTATTAATAGCACATGCAATGGGTACATACAACAAAGAGAGCAGCCTACTAATGGGAGTCGGCGACTCGTTAAGGACCACTCCTTTAAAGCTGCATAGTCCGATGAAAGCATCAACTCTTTTATACCATGATACTCACCTAGGTTTGATCCAACTTAGATACTGGTGCACTCATCAAAGATCTGGTCAGTAATTTTACCAAGTATATTTTGTATTTCTTAAAGTTGCATAGCCAATCGCTTAGCCAGGAACTGTGGCAGGGACTCAAATTAACCATCGGACTATGCAATTTTACGGAGACTTGTGTATCTCTAGTTACTCTCGCGGCTCCGCTACTGAGACAGGGCTGCTGAACAAGTCATTAGAATAAGTGTCAGGAGGCTGGGTGAAGGAAATGACTAGATACATTCTTAATCTAAGAACTAAGGTATATTCATTACATACCTCTCTATATTCACTTGCCACTTTTGAATGAAGACATTCTTGAATAATATATAAATTAATAGACTTTAAAACTCGAATCGAGAGCATTTAGTGGCGGCCATATTGATTGTTGTGCATGCTCTTCCATTTCATCCTCTTTACTTCAATGTGTATATAAACACTGGATGCTGGAACCAGGGTCTCCACCTCATATTAACATTTGATTCATACCAAAGCAATTTATGCTCAGATTTAGATATGGTTGTCAGTCACGCCTATTATGTGTAGGGGTGACTATGTTTTCTAGTGTTGGTTCGAACCCTGGTCGTGTGAAACCAATGACAACAAAATTGATACTGGTCTCTTCCTAGCCAGACACTTGGCATTATTAGGATAGAGCAAGGATTGGTTTGCTCAGTGTCAGGATAATGTGACTGAGTGGGATATCAGGTTATGGTGCTGTTGGCCTGGTCTCCCAGTGGGGCAGCACTAAAAAGTCGCCATGAGTGCGCACTGTCACACATCGATGCCCATCCTGATATGACCCTAGATGTTGCCAGGATGTAAAACTCAAAAAACAACCAACTTATGTACAGTTGATTCATACCCAGGCAGTTTATTTATGGTCAGATTTAGACATGGTTGTCATTCACCCCTACTGTGGGTAGGGTGATTATTTTATCTAGTGTATCCCTGGTGCAGGAGTCGGCCACCTGGCAAAGTACACCCATCAGTAATTAAATAATGTGTTATATTTGCCGCAAAAATAGGTCTTAAATTGTATGAACATTGGTATTTCAAAGTCTTTAAAACTATAAAAGGTATTACATGTGATTGGCTGGTAGGTGCAAGAACCCTGGAAGGGATTTACTTGTTTATAGATTGTACCGTATATTCTGCCTCCGACCTCACTTGTCCCTGACGGAAAACCGTCACTTGACCTGAGGATAGATAAATATGTATCAAACGATATGCGGCAGTTACAAGATATATAAATGAGTGAATACTTGCTAACTTACTGCCACTGAAAAGCAATACAGATCACATAGAAGATTGCAATAAGTCGGTCTGAAGTAGTGACCATCATCACTAGCCAAATGCAATCTTGAAACCTATCTAGTCATTTTAACCCCTCCTCCGCCCCGCCCCCACTTCACTCCCCCATAATTTATAACCTTATAACCTTAAAATGCATTGCTAATATTCAGAATCATTAGCAATTCTCTGCAGCGTAGAGTGTGTATGTATGTATGTATGTATGTATGTATGTATGTATGTATGTATGTATGTATGTATGTATGTATGTATGTATGTATGTATGTATGTATGTATGTGGAATGAGAAAGACCAATTGTCCGCTATTGAAATTTCCGCTGCTTAATCAACTAATGTACCACACACAAAAAAAAGCCTTCCGTCTGTTGGTTCCGCTCAAGGCCGCTAGGGATGTGCTGGCCACGTCCTGGCGTTCCACTAGTCTGGTTCTGGTGCCGTAGATCAATTCCCACAGTCTCGCCGGCCGAACCGTATATGGCCTGGCTCATACAATGGTCCTCCGCGGTCACTCTGCTGCAATATTCAGAGTGCTGTGTAGGACTCAGTACAGATTGAGAGCCACTTGGCAGGGGTGGGTGGGGGGATGGCGGTTGGCTGAATGCAAGGTCATTGTGGTTTAAAGTATATGCTCGTTATCTGTCAGTGAAGGTTAACAGGAACATTTAATTATTGGAATCTTGGATACCAAATCTACGGAATAGAGGCTAATTTGAAGCCCGTAAAATGTCCGGTATTTGCTAATGAAAATTAAACTTCTAACGAGAAAAAGATAAGTCACGGGATCTTGAATTTCTCATTTGACCAAAGCTTGTCTAAATCTGAGCTAACCAGTTCTGGTCCTATCTTATTAATGCTGAGTGCCAGGCTAGGAAGTGACAAATATCAATTTTAAAGCTATTGGTTTGGCTCGACCGAGAACCGAACTCCTGACCTTCCGCGCGCGAGGCCCGCGCTCTACCGATTAGGCCACCGTGCCCAGTGTGTATGTCTATGGAGACAAAGCCCTATCTACAAGGTGGGCACTATTCAGCTGATAATGAATGACGGTATTTAATAACTACTTGCGATATGTTGCCAGGTTTACCAGATGGGATGACAGAATGAGTTGAGCGGTCCCATTTAGTAGGCCATGGGATTCCAACCTTGGTTCTTGAATCTTGACTTAGTGAAACCAGTGGGGTACAAATTTATATGTATCGCTACCTGTCAAACCTACCCTGATCAGGGGCCGGACGAGCCCCGGACCGTGATCCGGCGTGGTCCGTGGCGATCCGTCGTGATCCGTGGCTCATCCGTGGCTGGTCCTTGGTGATCCTTGGTGATCCGTGGCTGGTCCGGCCTCATCTGGGGTCAGCCCCGGATGTTTTTAAATGTTTAAAACACCCGGGGTGATCCGTGTCGATCCTGGGAATATTGCGATCCGGGGTTAACCGGCATCATCCATGTGTGATCCGTGACTCATCCGGGTTGTCCGGGGGTTCGTCTGTGTCTCGTCCGGGGCAGTCCGGGTCATTTTATACTCCAGGGGTTGTCCGGGGGTCGTCCGGGGGTTGTCCAAGGCCGATCCGGGGTTGATCCAGGACTAATCGGTGGCTCTCTACCGTGGCTCATCCAGGTAGGTGTGAGAGAGAGGCAAAAACGACCAAAAATAGCGATTTTATCCAGGGCGGTCTGGGGTGATCCGGTGGAGTGGTCCGGGGGTGCTCCGGCTAAAAATCCGGGGCTCGTCCGGCTATGTGTGACTGGGGCTTTAGTTTATGCTCGCCATTACTAGTATAGGGCAAGGAGCTGTAGAATGAGTAAGACCAATTGTCCCTGAATGAAATTCACCATGCTTAATTAATGTGTGGGATATGAGGTCATTGTGCTGGCGGCCTGTTTTCACAGTGGGGCAGCACTATAAAGTCGCCATGAGTGTGCACTGTCACAAATTAGTACCCGTCCTGATATGACCTTAGATGTTGCCAGGATGTAAACTTCCAACAACCAACCAACTGCAATACGCTTGGGTACAATCAGGTGTGCCATATGGGTGGGGGGCGGGGGGAGGGGAGGGGGGGGGAGGTTGGTGCAATGAGCTGATGCTTATGAGGACATCATTAGGAGCTCACCATGGTTACGGGGAGAGAGCTCACCTGCAATCAAGATAGCGTCACGCAGGAGAGCAGTCCTATCTGCCTCGTTCATTAAACTTGATTGCTTCCTTCATTGGCTTTGCGCACGCGCTATTGACACATCGGCAATGGACTGCTGGCATCTAGCGACTCAGATCCATGTGGAACCTGACATCCCCAGATAAGTCCATTGCATTTCTGTTTGCCGAACGAAGCCTTGATGTCTTCACCAGACAGGGTGGCTGAATTGGTGACAGCGCTGGCTGGCTTCCCGTGTGGGAGGTCATTGGGTTTGTACCTCGGCTGAGCTCAAACCGGAGATTTATACTTGTCGTTATCTAGCCTGGTGTTCGGCATTAATAGGATAAGGTAAGGACTGGTTTGCTCAGTGTCCGGATAATGTGGCTGAGTGGGATTTTGGATCATGGTACCATTGACCTGGTCTTCCGGTGGGGCAGCACTATAAAGTTGCCATGAGTGCACACTGTCACAAATATTCGTGTATATCTTTGATTTAAGGAAACCTGATATTTATTTATGTATGAGACTTGCACCGTGTGTTTCATTCTCTGAGTTCTCTTTAAATTGAGTTAAGTATGTAATTATTAACACAGCTGCGTCTACCTCCACACAAGTTTGGAGGTAGGAAACCACGTTGAATACATCCAGGGTAACGGAGCGAACTTGGTTGAAATCAGATTACAAGGGCTTTTTGCAGCTTTGTCGATAAATAATGTGTGGGCTAAAGGGGGGGGATTCTGTTAGTGCCTAAGGAGCCGTCTTAAATCAGTTGTTTTACTAGTAATGCTCAGTCAAGGTGTCTCATTGCCACCACTAGTACCACAGTCACCACCACCTTCGCTACCACACATCAGTATCACCGATAATACCAACAGTCTGCTGCTGCAATCATAGGAACACCAATATCAAGCGTCCCCCTTCCCCCATCCCCCATCCCTTACTAAAGTCAAACATGTTACGAGGTCATCCAAATTTGTTTTAATTGTCATGGCATACGAATCATATTACTTGATATTGGTGTTGTAGCTATTGCAGCAGGAGACTGTTGATATTATCGTCTATACTGGTGTGTGGTAATAAAGGTGGTGATGATGGTGATTGTACTAGTGGTGGCAGCGACACACCTTGACCTAGTAGTAAAACAACTGATTTAAGACCACACCTGCAGTAGGCCTACTAACAGAATCCCCACTATCCCCCAAAGTAGGACACAACATTGTTATATCAATATTTTATTAAACAGTAAATGTTGTACATTCCTAAAGAAGAAAACTCCCCTCCTTCCATTGTACACTTTGTAGGCTTATAGTGGTGAAAATATTGAAAACTTCGGATGTACCCCTAACATGTATATTTGAATGTGAGTGTGGTGTGTTGCGCTACGTGCTTCCTTAGTGGACCTCGCCTAAGTAGGAGACCAGTCAATATATGGATCTAAGTTCCAATGTTCCAAGGTTAATATGTCACATCCACAGCTCAGCAGTCGTTAAGTGCGTCAGCTGCCCTCAGACCCTACCCTGTTAAGACATATAATTTAAGTATGGTCACTTCCAGCTCTGGAGCCTATTATTACACGCACATTACTTTGCTACAGGGGCGCATTGCCTTGTGTGTTGCCGAATAACACTAGTACCATAACGAGTCACGCGAATATAGTTCCATAGTGAATTGTAAAATAGCTCTGTGCATGTGCAATAAAACGCCAACGACTTAATTGTACATACTTGTGGTTCTCATAGGTGGGCGTGCCAATTTCAAATGGGCCTGAGACTTCGGCTTTGACCCATTTGAAATCACTCCGCTCCCTCCGACATATGCCTACCCACTAAATATATGTAAGATGATGTCCTTTGATTAGAGTGGATGAATCTTCGATAGACCCTGGAGACACATACTTAGTAAAGCTTGTTTTATTTAACGATGCCTCAAGAGCACATTGATTTTCATCATTGGCTATTGGACATCAAACATATGGTCATTCTGAAATATTTCTTTGGAAGAAACCAGCTGCCGCCACATAGGCTACTCTTTCCAATAAGCAATAATGGGTCTTTTATATGCACTTTCCCACAAAAAGGATGCCACAGACAACAGCCTTTGATGAACCAGTTGTGGACCACTGATTGGAACGGAAAATAACCCAAACTGCAAATGGGTCCACTGAGCAGGATCGATCGGATGACCCACATCTTCACAGGTGGACACTCTACCCCCTGAGCTACGTCCTGCTCCACACATTCTCAGAGACTTCTATTTGATCAGTGTGATTAGTATATATGGAAATGTATCGTTATGCACCGTGCCAACTCTCCACCAGGAGGTAGGTGCAATAAGAACAGCAATAATGATTTAATATGGTTCTACCGCCTATCAACAACACCAGGCGCAGTATCCGAATCGGTAGAGCGCAGGCCTTGCGTGTAGACGATCGGGAGTTAGGTTCCCAGTCCGGTCAAACCAATGACTTATACAATTTATACTTCTCGCTTCCTAGCCTGGTCCCGTCCTGATATGACCTTAGATGTTGCTAGGACGTAAAACAACAACAAACAAACAACCCTAGCCTGGCGCTTGGTATTAATAAGATAGGGTAAGCACTGGTTAGCTCAATGTCAGGATACTGTGAGTGAGTGGGATATCAGGTCATGGTGCTGGAGGCCTGATTTCCCAGTGGGGCAGCACTATAAAGTCACCATTTGTGAACACTGTCACAACTCGGTACCCATCCTGAATCCTGATATGACCTTAGATGTTGCCAGGACATAAAACTAAACAACCAAACCAAAACCTAGCAACATATGGAGATGGGGGGGGGGAGGGGCTTAATAGTGGTGACCCACTTATAATAGCTCTATAATTAGCTATCAGTTACTTCAAATATTAGGTTTTAATGATCAACGTAATATATTTATCTTAGAAAGATGGCAGAAAATCAAGACCATCAGATTTTAACTTCATGATACGGTTTCAAATCGTCACCATTATTTCCCACTCTGGGATTTCTGTTATGTCTATTTGCTAACGATTTCTACTATACCTCCGCGAGTCAGATGTCTACATTGCCTACTTCCTATAGATTTTTCAGATGTCTATAGCAAGGTTCATGAATTATTGTGTGGTTAGTTCAGTCTAAAGAGAAATCAAGGAATGCAACCAAGGTAATGTTTTTATTGTTGTTTTTTGTTGTTGGTGGTGCATTAGTTGATTAAGTAGGGCACATTTCAACTGCGGAAAATTGATCTTCCTCATTCCACTGATCCTTGCCCTATCCTAGTAATGCTAGATCCCAGGCTAGGTAGCGAAATATATCAATTGTTAAGTCATTGGTGTGAATCGGCTAGGATTCGAACCCAGGGGAGGGTTCGAATTCCACTACCTACCTAATGTGCATTCATTATTCGTGCATGGCATTTTGGGTATTATTAGGGATGATACTTGTAGCTTCCTCGCTTGGCGCTCAGGATTAAATAGGATAAGGCAAGGACTGATTAGCTCAATGTCAGGATAATGTAACTGAGTGGGATATCGGTGCTGGCAGCCTCATTTCCCAGTGGGGCAGTACTATAAAGTCACCATGAGTGCACACTGTCACAAGTCGATATGACCTTAGATGTTGCCAGAACGTAAAGCCCCAACAACCAACCAACCCAGCGTGTAATTTCAGTCTACACAGCCGAACCGGTCAGCCCCAGTGATTGACAGGTCAGTCACTACATGGTAACTTCCCCCTCAGTTCTATGTAAACAGACACCACGTGACCCCAAAGCACATGGTGGGTCTTATTTCTACCCTGACAGATGGGCACAAAGGTGGCTGTACACATCAACCATATAGAATAACAAATAGCACGCCGGGCAGACTACTTACTGTCCTGGTTGTCAATTATTATATAGAACATACTTTCATATATAAAACATATTTTCATATATCAACCACATTTTCACATATAAAACATATTTTCACATATAAAACATATTTTCATATATAAAACATATTTTCATAATTATATCAAATATATTTTCATAAATAAAATATTTTCATATATATAGCTTGTATACAGCCTGCTGTTCGCCCTTGGCAGCTGCCCAGCCAGATGTCGTTAAATACACTGATCTACTATTGGCTATTGTTGATATTGCCTACTGTCAACTAATGATATCTTACTACTATATATACTGTGACTGTTATCAATTATTACCTATGTTACTTATTACCTATGTTACATTGATTGAATAATAAATTATATCGCCCATGCGTCATCTCCTTGTTGCCTTCCTTCTGCCTACATAACCATTTGCAGTTTGTGCCTATTTCCATTCCAACCAGTGGTCCACAACTGGTTCATCAAGGCTGCTGTGCTGTCCTGTCTGTGGGAAAGTGCATATAGAAGACCCCTTGCTGCTTATCGGAAAGAGTAGCCTATGTGGCAGCAGCTGGTTTCCTCCAATGAAATATGTCAGAATGACCATACGTATGCAGTCCAATAGCCGATGATAAAAACCAATGTGCTCAAGAGGCGTTGTTATATAAAACAAACTTTTTTTCCTACATAAAACATATTTGACTGATACAATTCTAGCGTAGCGATTAGTTTGGTTGAATGATGGGTGGTGGCGCTACTGGTTGCATTTGGTAAATGATCAGGAGAATGACAAGAATATATGATCTTCCGTACTTTTATATTGGCATAATTTGTTATGCGTCACGAATATATACTAAATATGTGATATAATTTACGTATACCCCCAGTAAAATCTAAGTCGATCGCCCATGGAACTGACATTAAATGGTCCATTTAGGGAGGTAGTTGGTTTAGAGAGTTTTTTTCATCATTACAATGGTATTGTACGGGTGATCATTTGTGACCCAAATAAAGCGATCGATGTAGGGGAGTGGTTGATCTGTGGAGGTGGTCGGTTAGTGAGGTTTTACTTCTTTTTTTTAGCGGTGAGTAAGGCAAGGAGCCTCGAAGTGGGGGAAGATGCGGAAGCCCACAAGGGGGCACCACTGGGCGTAGTCATGAGTTGTAAATATTTATACTGGTATAATTCTTATACATCACATATATACACATAGATATTATGTATGTGTGTGTATAAGTCATTGTGCATGGCGAAGTAATGTTCTCACTTTACTAACTTTTTTTCTCTTTTTTGGGGATACATTAGTTGTTTAAGCAGGGGAAATAATTTCAGTCGCAGATGACTGATCTTCCTCATTCCACTGCTGCGTGCCCTATCCTAGTAATGCCGAGCATCTGGCTAGGAAGTGACAAATATCAATTTTTAAGTCATTGGTTTGACTCGACCAGGATTCGAACCCACGATCTACCAACACGGGAGACGGACGCTCTAACTCATTCTGCCATCTCGGCCTTCAAAGCCTGATTTCAATAGGACGCAACACGACCAGTGGATAATTTAATAATGACACTTAACGATATTGAAGTTACATTTTAGATAAATATAATCTCAATCATGAAAGCTTTAATTTATTTATTCATGTATTTTTTTTTAGTTCCAATTCACTTCGTAGCAAAATAATTAGTTTAATTAAAATGTGTGTGTGGAGGAGGGGGGGGGGGTGTTATGAAAGCTCAGCATTTACTGGAGTGGGGGAACCAGTGGTCCACAATTATAACAGACTGGATGGCTGAATGAGTTAGAGCGTTCGTCTACCGTGGGGTCGTGGGTTCGAACTCTGGTAGAGTCAAACCAATGACTCAAAAAGTGATACTTGTCGCTTCCTAGCCTTACATTCAGCATTCTTAGGATAGGACAAGGAGCAGTAGAATGAGGAAAACCAATCGCCCGCGATTGAAATTTCCCCTGCTTAATCAACTAATGTAACCCCCAAAAAAGGCTGTGGGAAACCTAATTCTATTTACTCCCCGCTGGACCCCACCCTGACCTCTGTCCCGGCCCGGTTCCCATCCAGTTCCCACCCGGTCCACCACCCAGTTCCCACCCGGTCCACCACCCCTGCCCCGTCACCACCCCTCACGACCCCTCCCCGTTCCCAGCCCGGCACTGGGCCCCCCCTCCCCGGCCCCCCTCCCCGGCCTCCTTATAGGAAAGAGTAGCCTATGTGGTGGCAGTGGGTTTCCTCCAAATAAATATATCAGAATGACCATATGTTTAACGTCCAAAAGCCAATGATAAAAATCAATGTGCTCTACAGGCGTCGTTAAATAAAATAATCTTTACTTTTACTGGAGTGCGGCTAAAACTGCAATAAATCCCTGCCGAGCCTACTCAGTGCTGTCAGCTGAGGTTAGTGAACAGAGCGCTAACAGTAAGTAACAGGAGGCGACCGGCGGTTCACAGGGCCGCCAGGGGACGTGTTCTCAGTTTGATCACGCCTCCACTTTACCCCGGGAGCAGCTCCGGGCCCGCCCGCATGTAGGCAGGTCAGGCCGGGCTGCGTCCAGGCCGGCCCGTCCCTGCCCGGACCGCAGAATGAATGACAGATCGCCCTCACTGATTGACTTACCTGTGAGTGTTCGCGGGGGGGGGGGGGGGGGGGGGGGGGGAGGGGCGTGGCTGGTGGTGGTGGTGAGTGTAGTGGTTGTGTTAGGGTTCGGAAAGGGGAGGGTTGCTGAAGTGGTGGTTGTGGTGGGGTTGTTGAGGTGGTGCTTGTGGTGGTAGTGCTGGGGTTATGTAGAGGGTGGGGGGGTGATGGTGGGGGGGGGGATTATTTGAAGGGTTGTTGAGTGTGATAGCGTGGTTGGGTTATTGCGGGTTGTTGAGGATGGTGGTATGAAGGGTTGTTGAGTGTGGTGGGGGTATGGGGGGTTGTTGAGGGTTGGTGAGGGGGTGGTCTGAAGGTTTTTAAGGGGTGATGTGATGGGATTGTGTGGAGGGGTTGTTTGGGGGTAGTGATGGTGGAGGTGGTGGTAGTGGAGGGATTGATCAGACCGGCCAAATGTAACCTAGTTACATTTCCACTAATGTGTTTATTAGCCTAGGCTAGCCTAGCCTAGCCTAGCCTAGCCTAGCCTAGCCCTAGCCTAGCCTAGCCTAGCCTGGCCTGGCCTGGCCTGGCCTGGCCTGGCCTGGCCTGGCCTGGCCTGGCCTAGCCTAGCCTAGCCTAGCCTAGCCTAATTTCGTCCACCCACCCCACCGCACACCACCTTACAATCAGATCCCCCATCGCCCCCTTCCTATACTCTTCCACTCATCGCCAACTCACTCTGTTGTCACTATTCCTCCCATCACACTCCACCTAATTCTATATACTCCCCGCCGAACCCCACCCTGACCTCTGTCCCGGCCCGGTTCCAGCCCAGTTCCCCCCACCCCCCTCACGATCCCTCCCCGTTCCCAGCCCCGACACTGGGCCCCCACATCCCCGCCCCGACACTGCCCCCCCCCTTCCCGGCCCCGAACCTCCTCCCCGTCCCCGTCCCCGTCCCCGTTCCCCGTCCCCACCCCGTCCCCGTCCCCGTCCCCGCCCCACCACCGAGGCACCTCCCCCTCCCTCTCACCGTCACTGTCCCCGCCCCAATCTTGCCAGGCCTCGCCCGTCCCCGCCTTGGACCCGCCCTGACCCCGCCTGCCACGACCCCTCACGACCCCGCCCCTCACGACCCCGCCACCCGCTACCCCTGGCCCTGCAGCGGTCTGTCAGGCAGACGCCACCGGAAGCTTGGGTCGCACCCGGCGACCTGCGCGCGCACAGCAATTATTTTAGTGACATGCAGAGAGGGCAGCAACTCCCCAACTACTCTCCCTGCAGATAGACCGGCGACGTTAGGACATCCAGAGAACAAAAAAAAAATACTTGTTCCAAGTCATTGCTATGTCAATTTTGAGTCCCGCCCATCCCATTTTAAAGTTTTGTAATATTAATAGCAATTTTGAGAAAATAAGATAATTTTTGTTCAAAACGCCACCACATAGAATTGTTTTTTGTTGAAGTTTTATGTCCTTGCAACATCGAAGATAACTTTTGAAATAAATAACATTACGCATTTCTCTGACTAAATACAAATTTAATTACAAATACCCCCACCCCCAAAAAGGAATTTTGTCGAAAAAATAAGAATACATTTTGTAATGCTCGCCTGTCGCAAATTCTCACAAAATGTGCCTGAGAAATAAGTATGTTTTTAATGTTTTTCTTTTGTTTGGCCTTAGTAACTTTATTTATTGTTGCGTGAAGTCAATGACTAGCTCGCTGCTCAACTCATTGGAGACCCATTAATCTAAAACTCTGAGCAACTCTGAGCAGCTAGCTGAACTTGGCACTTGGAGAGCCCA
This sequence comes from Branchipolynoe longqiensis, assembly GCA_030323885.1. NCBI lineage: Eukaryota > Metazoa > Annelida > Polychaeta > Phyllodocida > Polynoidae > Branchipolynoe > Branchipolynoe longqiensis. The sequence goes on from CM059189.1 coordinate 62,643,617, forward strand.
TTATATTGTGGGTTTTTTTCAGAAGGAGAACATTTCTCTGAGTGAATCAGTAAAAGAAAATCCTGCTGAAATACACCAAAATTATATATGGGCAACTTTGAATAACTTCTTAAAACTACGTAGTCCGTTGAAGCATCAAATTTCCCAAAGCAAAGCACTCACCTAGATTTGATTCTACATACCTAACTTAGAAACTGGTACTGGTTAAGCATTTGTTGCCATAAAGAAGGGCATACTGAGTCAATTTAAAGTTGCATGGTCCAATAGCATTTGAATCTTTGTCTTATTTTTTAGATAAATATATCAAATTGATCGTTACGAGCTACTAATCATTAGTCCAGAGTGATTTTGATTCAAGATGATTAGTTTTGAAGTAATTTGAGCTGAAAGAACCAAAGATAATTTCGACAAGCCTGTCAAAAGTCATGTGGCTATGACCCAGACGGTCATCTCGCAGTGACCACGTGATGTGAGATGACCCTGCACAGTAGGCCTACTTGGTTGGGGGGAGGTTAATGAGGTCACTAGATTGGCCTAGTTGGTTAATGGCCTCCCTGCATAATGGGTGTTTCAAAGTGAGTGTCTAAAGGGGTGAGCTTATAAATTCACTGGTTATTCTGTAAATGCTGTCCCAAATCATTAGCTAATGCACCAGTATCTAAGTTGGATATATAGGATCAAATGTAAGTAGTTGTTTTAATTTTGACAAAATTATATTTCATCGGACCATGCAACTTTAATAGAACCTCTTATTGCGTAAGCTTACTATTCAACATGAAGATGAATGCCAGGAAGACCAAAACAATGGTTATAAGTAAAAAGACAGATAAACCAAATGTCAATATAACCATAGATGGCACAAACATAGAACAAGTATCCGAATTCATATATCTCGGACAAAAGATTACAAATGATGGGAGATGTGAGGAAGAAATTAAAAGAAGGATAACAATAGCCCGAACAACATTCTCCAAAATGTATAGAGTGTTAACATCAAGTAAGATATTAATACAAACAAGGAAGCGTATTCTTCAGTGTTATGTGTGGTCTACTCTAATGTATGGGGCAGAGACATGGACAATCTCTAAGAAAATGTACAAACGTTTAGCAGCATTTGAGATGTGGACTTATCGAAGGATGATGAAAATATCATGGACAAAGAAGATCACCAACAAAGAAGTTCTCAGAAAAATTAAAAATAAGAAAAGCTTGTTTGCCACTATACAGACAAAGAAACTTATTTATTTTGGCCACATCATTCGTCAGAGTTCAATATACGTACATTGTTGGAAGGGAAGGTGAATGGCAGCAGAGGGAGAGGGAGACCAAGAACATCATGGTTTACAAATATTTCACAGTGGACAGGCTTGAATTATTCACAGTCAATCAGAACAGCACAACATCGGGACAAGTGGAGAACCATTGCATCCAACCCTCGACTAGAGGATGGAACTATTGATTGATTGATGGTGTCAGAGTTTTGGCATGCTTGCCAAAATTAATTTGCCATGTTGTCACTTCAAATATCTCCAAAGTTAGTCGTTTAAGCCAAAGGTTATTTCAACGTAAAGTAAAGTTGATAATAATGAACATTCTAATCTATTTATCTCAGAAAATCGCAGAAATTCAATGGTATTGGACTAAGCAAGGGGAGTGGAGGTGGATGGGGTAAGGGAGCGTGGGTCGCAGGTGGTTTATTTTTTTTCGTGGATTCGCCTATTTCCAAGTTTTTAATAATAACATCCCTGGTAATCAGAATGCATGCTAGGTGCGTGCTGTGTGGTTGGCCTGTGCTGCTATGGGGAAGGAGGGGCACAATGGTCGACGGTCTTAGTGAGTGGGTGGGGAGTGGCGTGGGTGTACCACAATAGGAGGACTGCTCATTGCCTTTTGTACACTGCAGAGCTTTTGCCAGAGGATAAAATGGGTAAAATTCTGTACCCTTACATTTTCTGATGGTACCATTCGGTACCCTCAAATTGTTGCCATAATTCTTTTTAAAGTAAAGGAAGCAGAGACAACAAAGTCTCCAGACCCCAAGACGCAGCCCCCCCCCCCCCTCCCACCCCATTCTGCGTACCCTCAAATTATTTTCTGTCGGAACCCCTGCATTGGGGTGCAAAGAGTAGCAGGGGACTTGCTGCGATCAGTGGCATTGGTGTACGAGTGCAGACATCTATATTTGGCAAATTGAACACTGATTTTCCAGGTTATTTCGTTTGATTCGGTTTATTGGGGTCTATATCCTAGCAACATCTAACTTGATATGATGGGTACCTGTAATAAGTGTAAACCTGTGGTGATTTGTTATCATGTTGTCCCCCCGCCCCCCTGAGAAACCATGCCGTGGACACTTACCGGATAGCTTACTCAGTCGCATTATTCTGACACTGAACCAATCAGTCCTTGATCTATTCTCAGAATACCGAGCACCAGGCAGGGTAGGGGCAATATCCATTTATCGAAGTCTCTACCTAGTCTGCTATCTCGCCTAGTTATCCAACCCTTGTGGTGGTGGTGGTGATGGTGGTGGTGGTGGTGGTGGTGGTGCGATTACCACAACAACTTTGTCTACTACCACGCCACCACCACGGTCACCATCCCAATTTCTACCACTACTGCTATCACCACCATTACCAACATCACCACTCAACATCACCATCACCACCACTCACCACCACTCACCACCACGCACCACCACGCATCACCACTCACCACCACTCACCACTATTCACCACCACTCACCACCACTCACCACTATTCACCACCACTCACCACCACTCACCACCACTCACCACTCACCACTCACCACCACCACCACCACTCACCGCCACCACCACCACCACTCCACCTCCCCACCACCATCACCATCACGATGACAACCGCCACCAACAGTACCACCGATACTATCATCACCACCCCTTACCACCACCACCACCCTCACCCCACAACCACCACCACCTCCACCAAATTCACTCAACCCAAAGCCATTACAGAGCGGTCTCTTGTAGAATTGTCCCGATCCAGTTACACGTGGGCGGCCAACCGCCCCGGCACTCTCCCCCTCCCTCCCCCTCCCCCTCCTTCCCCCCTCGCCCCCCTCCCTTGCCCTCCCTCCCTCCCCCCTCCCTCCCTCCTCCCCCCTCCCTCCCCTTCCCCACTCCTTCCCCACCCCCTCCCCTCCCTCCCTCTCTCCCTCTCCCTCCCCCCTCCCCCTCCCTCCCCCTCCCTCTTCCCTCCCATCCCTCCCTACCTCTCCCCTCCCCTTCCCCGACCTCTCTCCCTCGCCTCCCTGTCCCTCCTCCTTCCTCCCCCATCCCTCCCCTACCACCCTCCCCTCCTCCCTCCGTCCTCACTCCTCCCGTCCTCCTTCCACCCTAACTCCACCACACACACTATATTTGACTAAGTAAAAGGGATCTAGCCGCTACGTCTTAGTAAATGTCCTGCTCCCAGCTTGTACAGGATGGGGGCGTCGTAATATCAATTCACCGACAATTGTACGCCAAAATATCAACCTACATTATAATCTCATAAATAATACAACCTCATTGCACACTTTAGTGAGGTAACCTTGTTAGTTTTTCGGTTTAAACACGTCGACAGTATGGCTGGCCGTGTAGAGTTACAATGTAACATGGTAATAATAATATGAGGGTCTTTGTGCGGACAAGGCAATGGTTGTGCAGGTCGGCAGGCGGCGCCACAAGTCCGTGTGCACATTCAAGATGGATGGAGACGGAGGAGGCATGCACATTAATCTAATGCGTGCAAGGTTGCCATGGCTACACTTACTGAGAACCCCGATCTGTAGCGAAGTCAACCTTCGCGATTGTTGTGCTTACTTATTGTCAATAATGAGTAGATGAGTCCAATGCTGACCATGCGGGTTTGGGTCCAGGAGGATAATGGCAGAGTTGCTCCATCAGTTGGAAGTTACGTGGTGAACCGGTGGATGGCGTGGGCTCGGCGGCTGTTGCTAAGGCAACCGCTAGATGGTGTATTCGTCTGCTGATGGTTCATTTTCCCCGCGCTGTGAAGTTTAGTGACATGGGTGGGATAACTTTGAACTAATGCACATAGAGAATATGAAGTTATCCTTTTAGTAGAATTGAATACGGTTTATATTCAATACTTGAGTGGATAATTAATCATCACAAATAAGACAAAACCATAGCAATGAGGTTTCAAATTATTATTACTACTGTTTATAAAGCAAGTGGCATGTAAAATGTCCTAAGAATGTCAAGCTTTGCATAGAAAATATTTGATTTTTGAGTCAGATTGGTTTCCATGCTATACTGCTATTTACTGAGTGTGAGCATCATTTGACCTACTTAGAAATGTCAGAATATGTTTATTTTCAATTCCTCAGATGCAAATGGACATACAGATTGAGGAAGCTTGTATATATATAGGACTTTGACAGTATTTTGATATTGTGGTACTGATGTCACAGTATTGGTACACAACTTCTGAGAATGACCCATATATATATATATAAATTCCAAGGCTTGAATGACAACGGGAGAGCCCGTAGTTTAGGTGGAGGCCGAAGGTGGCGCCACCAGTAGCAGTATGTAGTATAGGAGGTGAATACATCGAGGACAATGGTTGGTAGATAATGAAATAGAAGAAGAAGAAGAATAATTCCCTTCCATGCCTTTATAGTCGCATAATCCTTATACATCATATATATATATATAGAGAGAGAGTGAGAGAGAGGGAGAGAGAAAGACAGACAGAGAGAGAGAGAGATTCTAATATGAGGTTACCTAAAACATGACCACACTGAGTATATATACTCGGTTTCAACTGTTCTGGATGGTGATTTGTCAGGAACACTGCCTATCACTGACAAGTTCCCCGCGCGGTCGCATGGTGGCTGTGCACTGATACTTCCGGTTCTAGGCTGCCCCAGCGCCACCAGGCGACTGTTACGGAATTAACCGTTATATCAAATCCTGTAATGTGGCCGTGCTGGGACGAGACGGAAATGGTATTGTTGGTGTGTGCTCTTCCAGCAGATACTCGGTGTCACTTGCCGTCTGCTTGGACACCACTGGGATTGTGCTTGGAGAGCGACAGCAAGGGCTTGAAGCTCCTGAGGTGTGTGCCGGAGGATAATCAGTTTCCAGATAGGAATACTGTCTAACAGCGAAACCGGGGCGCCTATCCAGGAAACGCAGAGCGTTGTGGGGTGGTGGTGAGGGGAGGGACGCTGAGGTTGATTGTATCTCCAGGAAATGGGAATCACAGTCCAAGTTGGTTGGTTGTTGGAGTTTTACATCCTGGCAACATCTACGGTCATATCAGTATGGGTACTGACCTGTGACTGTGCGCACCCATGGCAACTGTATATTGCTGCCCCACTGGGAGACCATGCCACCAGTACCATGACCTGATATCCCACTCAGTCACAATATCCTTACACTGAGCCAACCAGTCCTTGCCTTATCCTAATAATGTCGTTAAGTCAGAGGTGATCGGTAGTATGTCAGTTTGTGTCAGTCAGTCAGAATTTCCTGTACAAGGGGTGGATCTTTACGGAAACGCAGGTTCTCAGAGGCTTATCACTTTTGGGGCATCATTTAAAAATATAGGAAGTCAGGTTTCATTCAGTAGTCTCCTAAGTGTAGTCTTAGCACCGTGCCCATGACCAATCCGTACAGACCTGACTTGAAGTATGTTCTGCTGTCATTGTTGTAGCCCTATGGTGATGGACTGGGGAATAAAGAGGTAATTCTGCAGTTGCTTCAATCTTCAAGGTCTTACCCCGCACCCCGCCTGGTTTATTCTGCCACGGTAGGATTAGAAGTAACGCGTCACTGCCCATCTAGGTCATAGGTCACCTCCGGAAGGCGATGGCCGCTAACCATAGGTGGAATGGTCCACCTTAGGGATCGCCTCTGCTAGCGTGCCGCCACCTGCCAATACTTCTTACTGACAAGGGTCTGCGCAGTGGAGACCACCAACCACTGTGTGGTAATGGGGCTCAATTAGACTACTACACTATTATCGCTTTCCTCAATTGTTGATTCCTGCTTCTTTTTCTCTCTGAGACTATTTTGATCCTTGTTTTATGATTTGTTGAAGAAAAGAATTGCTGGCTTTTCTGGTCTTCAGCAATGAAATTTAGCTGTTTTATTTTGTCATGGAAGACGGGATGGCCAAATGAGTTGAACATCCGTCTCCCGTTTTGGTAGATCGTGGGATTACCTGTCGAGTCAAACCAATGACATAGACATTTATACTTGTCGCGTCCTAGCCTGGTGCTCATCATTATTAGGATAGGGCAAGGACTGGTTGGCTCAGTGTCAGGATAATGTGACTGAGTTGGATATCGGGTCATGGAGCTGATGGCCTGGTCTCCCAATGGGGCATCATTGGCATGAGTGGCCACTGTCGCAAGTCGGTATCCATCCTGATATGACCTTGGATGTTGCCAGGATGTAAAACTCCAACAACCAACCAACAATTTTACAAAATATCTGACAATCTCACTCATCCAACACTTGGTTATGGGAACAAAGTACAGTCAAACCTCTCTAAATCGACCGACCTTAGAACTTACTTTAAGTGGTCCATAGTATTGTTGGTACCCAAATAAAGTGATCGATACAGGGGAGTGGTCGATCTGTTGGGGTGGTCGGTTAGAGAGGTTTTACTGTAGTCTGGGTTATTGAGGGTCCACTGTAGGCTTCGTCTGTGTGTGTAGTGCAAGTACAAAGAATACACTCAGGTATATTACCTTGCTCGGTGTCCGGGATAAATCAATTCGCAGCTCGTAATCTCACACAGTTGGTCCCTTAATTAAATGGGTTATTTAACCGTTGAGATGCACATTTCTGGAAGTTGAATGAGGCTACAATTTAATCAACTGCTGGGTGCCAATTAACCAGCAGCCATCTTTGCATGCCAGGGCCCCCGGTTTGCTAACAGTTCACATGTCATTTGTGCCAAACTAAAGCCATTGGTCATGCATGTGTTGATAATGGTAACCCCCACCCCCCACTAATAGAATATGTATGCTAGGTTAATAGATATATAGGATTTAGCTGCCCAAGAAGTTAGTTACCTGACAGGACTGTGTTAGCTCATTCATTAATTAATTTATGCACATAATTTAAATGGCTCTTGTCTGACGACGACTAGGTGTTTGTGTTCCCACCACCTGTGGTGAATGGGGTGCCAAATGGCTCTAACCCAAAATACACTTATTGATTAATTCTTTACCTGAAACCTTTGTCAACACTTTGTGTATACGTCAGAAAATAAGGGGGGGGGGTATAACAATGCGATAACCGCGATTATTATCGTGTAGTTTCCTCTTCATGAGTAATTAATTATGAAGCTGCTATAATACTCCGTTGACCGTGTAGGTGTGGCCTCCGATTTTATACTCGAATTGTTTTAAACCTTTGATAATTATATAATGTATGTGTATTTCATGTGAGTAATCATGCATATACTATATTAAGAGGCATAACGACGTTTATGTCTTATTCTTATTTATTGATTAGTTCATAATGTCGATGTATTGTTGGTAGAACTGCGTGGATAGCAGTAATTTGCATAACTACGATAACTATAAAACCTACATCATGAACCAACTCTAATTGCCCACTTGTGTGTGTGTGCAATATTAAACTTTTAGCTGATTATGGTTTGGGCTACTTTTATTGGTCCTAGCCAGAGATTCTGCTGAAGAACATATTTATCCTGATTGATATGTGGAGCAGATAAAGAGTATACCCCCACCTAAAGATACGTGTTTACACCTTTGTTTTGGTAATTTAAGCAGTGGTTCGGTTGTAATCCTTTTCTTTCTTTCAATTATTCCTTAATTTCTTCTTCATCTTTTAATATATACATATATATATATATACATTTCTTTGAGAACATAAACACATGCATACATACATACATACATACATACATACATACATACATACATACATACATACATAATGCATACACATATATACATGCATTCATACATTCATACATACCTACATTCATACATACCTACCTTCATACATACCTACATTCATACATGTATACATACACGCATACATACATTCATGCATACACACATACATACCTCTACATACATACATATATTCATGCATGTCTACATTCATACATACATACATACATTCATACATACACATATACATTCATGCACATATACATTCATATGTACATACCTATATTCATACCTACATACATACATACATACATGCCTACATACATTCATACATACACATACATTCATACACACATAAATACATGCATACACATATATACATGCATACATACCTACATTCCTACATACATTCCGACATACATACACATACATTCATTCATGCATACACACATTCATACATACATACATTCATATATACATACAACATACATACACACATACATACATACATACATACACACATACATACATACATACGTACGTACGTACGTATATATATACATGCGTACGTATATATATACATATATATATATATATATATATATATATATATCTGCTGTGGCCTGCAACTCACAGGCTATTCAACTAAATGAGTCCGACATGACCACATAGACGGGCATGGACTTTGGCGTTGGTGTTCTATCGATGTTACATGGATGGAGTGCTTGGGGTGGTGCTTGGGGTGGTGCCTCCTATTCCTGTGCTGTTCCCCTGATTAAAGTTCCATCGTCCGATGATTTTGAGTTTTTTTATATTTATTTATACATAAATATATTAGGTTGATCTTTATCTACCCTGCTTCGATTAGAACAAACTTTATATATATATATATGGATATATGTATTTGATCAAACCTAGGTCAGTGTTTTTGGATTTGAAAATGTGATGCTTTCATCAGAGTATGCAGCTTTGAACCTACACTATTGCAAATACCCGTACCTCAATATCCAAATCGACTGCAGTGTGTTATTGCCAGCCTGTTTGTCTGTGAATATATGACAGTCTATATATGAGCTTGTGATATTGGCTACCTTTACGTAAAGATGTGGCATTGACAGTTGCTTGTGTATGTACTTATGGGACCGGTATTGACATGCCTCTGTGGTGGTGGTGGTATTGGCACGCTGGTAGTGTGGAGGTACGGAGGGTGTGATTGCTATGGCAACGCATGTATGCCTGCTCTTGACAGCTTGTGGGTACAGTATTGACAGCCCGTCTGAGGTGCTGTATCAGCAGGTGCTGTGGGGAGAGGTGTTGGGAGACTGAGAGATAGGGTGTTGTTCGGGATGTGGGATTTGCTGTCTGTGTGAAGTACATTGTGTGGGGAGGGGTGGTATTATGTGGGGTATGGCACTGGAGTATGTTTTTATGTGGGGCGGGGAATTGCAGCCTATTTGTTTGTTGTTTTGTATCATGTAGGATGCTATATTGACAGTCTGTTGGGTGGTATTGGCAGTCTGGTGGGTGGTTTTGTGGTATTGGCAATCACTGGGAATGGTTCTGTGGCGTTGGTAGCCTTTCTAATGGTTGTGTTATATTGGCAGTGTGGCTGGTGGTATTGACAGCGTGTGGTGGTTTTGTGGTATTGGCAGCCTGTGTGGTGGTATTGGCAGTATGTGTGGTATTGGCAGCCTGTGTGGTGGTTCTGTTGTATTGGCAGCCTGTGTGGTATAGGGAGCCTGTGTGGTATTGTCAGCCTGTGTGGTATTAGAATCCTGTGTGGTGTAGGCAGCCTGTGTGGTATATTGCCAGCCTGTGTGGTATTGGCAGCCTGTGTGGTATATGCAGCCTGTGTGGTATAGGCAGCCTGTGTGGTATTGGCAGGCTGGGTGGTATTGGCAGCCTGTGTGGTATTGCCAGCCTGTGTGGTATTGCCAGCTTGTGTGATAGTGGCCATCTGTATGGTATTGGCAGCCTATGCGTAGATAGCCAGATGTTTGATATAGGTGGTCTCCAACACCACTCGGATGCACATATCAAGTGATGGACGCATTGATGCTGAGATACAGAGGAGGATGGCCAAGGCTAGCGCATCTTTCGGCCGACTACCCAGAGACTCTGGAACAACCACAGTGTCCATTCGGGTCAAAGGTAAGATCTACCGCGCAATCGTGCTATCCACCCTACTATACGGAGCCGAGGCCTGGACAGTGTACAGACAGCAGGTGAAAAAGCTGCATGCCTTCATGATGCGACATCGCGTTCAATCATGAGGCTAACCTGGAAGGACAAAGTGACGAATAAGGAAATACTCGAACGGATGGGGCTGCCCTCTATGGAAGATCTTCTGATCAAAAAGAATCTCCGGTGGACTGGACACCTCAAAGCAGATCCTCTATTCTCAACTGTCTTTTGGCTACAGAAAGAGAGGGCGCCCCCGTCTCCGGTTCAAAGATACCATCAAGAGAAACCTGAAGCTGAGAGACATTAAGACCGACTCATGGACACAACTCTCACGGCAGAGAGCTAAATGGAGAGCGGCAGTCAAGTAATGAAAGCAGTCTTTGTCGCATCGCGACCGACAGCATGATGATTTACATGTCGATAGGGTGCTCGCATGTAGCAAGGCTACATCCATTGGTGTGCCTGGTGGGCAACAAAGCCTCGCCCAATGAGCCTCGCTCGACCGAACCGCATCGTAGAGAACTGGAAAGAACACCAGGGCCCGTATGCACCAAGTTGTGCTAGTCATAACCGGAGCTAGGCGCTAACTCCGGTCAGCTAGCTCCAGGTAGTGGGGGGTCCGCGAAAAAGATAAACTGATATGCGCCAATGTTTTAGCCAGGGCGGATAGCTGACCGTGAGTTTATTTATAGATTTAGGAATTCCCTCTGCATTTGTAGCCATATATTAGGCTCAAATATATTAAATGCTATCATATTTAACAGAATTACATATGCAATAAGTGAAATTTTATCAATTTAACCCTAAATTCGAAGCGTTATTAAGGCTACCGCCGCATTGCCGGCGATATTAATATTTATATTTTCGAATCGCCGAATGTAAAGTAAACAAATCGCCATCGCCGCCGCATCGATGTTGCTTTCCGGTTTGTTTACTGTACGTTTGTCGATTCGAAAATATTACTATTAATATCGCCGCCATTACGGCATCAGCGTTAATCTCGCTTCGATTTTAGGGTTAATTTAATTAAATTTCACTATTTGACTATGTAACTCTGTTAAATATGAACGCATTGAATAGATTTACATCCATACACACACACTAACCGCCCCGGCTAGCAGTTAAACCTGATTTGAAACTGGGTAGCTTAGCCTAGGCTACGGTCCGCGCTTAGCGCTGGCCCCGATTGGTGCATACCAATTTTCCACAGTTAGCCGTGTGGAGATACCCAAACCACGGTTAAGGCCCTAACTCCCATTGGTGCATATGGCCCCAGGGCTGCAAGCCATGAGTATAACAAACCTTTTACAAATTTTCACTAACCTAATCCTAAAATCATAAGAAAAAAATATAAACAAATAATATGTAATTAATGCTCATGCTTTCCTCCACGCACACAGGTAAGAACTACGGAGGCGGACATGAGCGTCTTTTTATCAGGGAATATATGTACTGTATGGACCAGCGCATATACCCAAAACTCACAAATCACACTAAAATTAAATTAATCTCAAATTAAAATCAAAACTCGCGAAAATCAAGCAGCCACTGTCCTAAAGACACAATAAATAAACTACAATAAACATGGTAAAAGAAATTGAATGCAAACTTGGAAGGGGCACACACTTTGCCCACCTAAACTGGCAGAGCGCATCCCAAAAAATAGACATAATACAAATGCAACTACAAAAAGACAACCTAGATGTACTAACCCTATCAGAGACCTGGTTCACTGAAAAACACCAAAACAACACACTAAACATAGGCGGATATAGGCTTGGACGTAATGACAGACAGCATAAAAATGCAATAAACCAAACAAAAAAGGGTGGAGGTGTTGCAATTTACTGCAAAGACACCAAAAACCTAGACCCTGAAGCACTAAAACAACTAACCTATCAAATGACCACATAGAACTACTATGGTGCCTAATACAAAATGAAAAACAAGCAAATATAGCCATAGCCTCTACAGACCACCATCAGGGGAAATAGAATTTTTCATTGAAGCCCTAGAGAAGAGCTTAAAAACCATACAAAAATTGACAAAGGCAGAAATCTTCATACATGGGGACTTTAATGTAAACTACAACAACAATGATGAAAATAAACTAATGCTGCAAACCACAATCAAAATCTTAGGCCTACAACAGCTCATCACTGAAAACACAAGGCTAAGCAACAATTTACCTAATACTAACCAACTCAAATCATGTCACCAAATGGGGCACTAGAAGCTGGGGTATAACTGACCATTAGCTAATATATGTAACGAAGAAAAGGCTAAAAGGCACAAATCACTATGAATATAAGATGGGCAGGTCCGTAAAAAACTACTCAGAAGATGCATGAAGAAATCATCTGCACCAAAACATAAACATCACACAAAACAGAGATGATGTTGATATCTATTGGAACAACATCATCACAGAAATAAGAAAATCAACTGATTAAATGTGGGACATTAAGAAAATTAAAATATTAAAAAAAACAGGACCCCTGGGTAGACAATGACCCCAAGCGCATCAAACCCGAACCCACCAGGCATGCCCAGCGGTGGTGCTGACTGGCGGATCCGTCCGGTAACACTGCCCGTGCGAGCCTCTCCAACGAATCAGCCCACCTACCTAGTGCCAGTTATGCTGGCGCCTTCTAGCTATACCTACACATGTATATACTTGAGTATATGCATGGTGTAAATAATGCCAACAACGGTAGAATGGCCAATTCTCAGTTTATTACAAATGGCTTGTAATCAATGCAGTCATACCTCTGTGCGACATTTTTCATATACATACATGCGCTCAGTTGACATAATGACGATAACATTAGGCAACAGTGGCAACAATAATATCATAACCGAAATGGCTGGGAACTCCCACCAAAGGACGTGACCACATCCCACCCAGCCAACCCCATAGAAGTTATCCAGGACCGTGGCCACTCTCATGTCATTCAATATCCTGTCAGACAATGGTGTAGTGATATATTTAAAAACAGTGTCTGACGCCTAATCTCCCCGACACTTTATCTCCTCAATGCTCGCCCCCTGCATTGCCAAGAATGTGGCCCCCACTCTCCGCGGAGAGTGGCATGACAAGTTCTCAGGGTCAAGACCAGCCCTCGCAGACAGGCACTTGATCTCTGCCTGAATCGATTTATACTCCAGGGACAGAAATCCACTACCAGGCACCGGCACCTGGAATGCCAGATCACCACTTCGTACGTGGGTTTCTGAGAATTCCTTGCGCACTCAGTACACTGCGCACAAGTCACTATTGCGCAATGCTGCCACCGGAATCAGCAGTTCGCATTGAGCAAATTGTATGGTCTTAGACTTTTTTTACCGAAATAACCATACCCCAAAGGTAAAATACGAAGTTAGATCTTAGTAAAACCGACTCCGAATTGGTGTGCTGACTTTTCCAAAGTAGGCCCCGAAACCCTGTTAACAACGCAATGCGAATACTAGTGTGCCCCACATTATCGGACATGCAGTCAAACATGGCCAGAAGATCCCTTGGAAGAATAGGGTTAATCCAAACAAAATTGTCGGTCCCCAGGCCACTCCGGTATGGTTAAACCAAACTTTCACGTGGTTATAAGGTCATCTGAGACCCCACTGACTTTTTTTATATGATAAATGGTAATATTTTGTCAGGCCGCCGAAAAAGTTTGGATTAACCAATCATCTTGTTTAACAGATCTTGGTTTAATTGGGTTATACTGTACATACATACAAAACAATAATCAATGTGTCCACATACATTGTATATTACATGTGCAATACATGCTTACTCAAAGTCAAAGTCAAAGCCAATGGTAGATCATGGGGTCGTGGGTTCGAACCCTGGTCGAGTCAAACCAATGACTTAGAAATTGATACTTGTCGCTTCCTAGCCAGGTGCTTGACGTAATTAGGACAGGGCAAGGACTGGTGTGCTCAGTGTCAGGATAATGTGAATGAGTGGGATACCAGGTCATGGTGCTGGTGGCCTGGTTTTCCAGTGGGACAGGACTATAAAGTTGCCACGAGTGTGCACTGTCACAAGTCGGTACCCGTCCTGATATGACCTTAGATGTTGCTAGGATGTAAAACAACAACAAACAAACAAAACGAAGCCAAAGCTCGGTTAAACCAATGATCGGTTAATCCAAACAAATTTCTAGGGTCCCTTCAAGTTTGGTTTAACGGGGTTATACTGTATAAGGATAATGTGACTGAGTGGGATATCAGGTTATGGTGCCAGTGGCCTGGTCTCCCAGTGGAGCAGCACTAAAAAATCGCCATGAGTTCACACTGTCATAAGAAGGTACCCGTCCTGATATTAGCTTAGATGTTGCCAGGACGTTAAACTCCAATAACCAACTCAGTGGGACAGCTCTACAAAAGTCACCAAGCCTGCACACTGTCTCAAGTTGGTACCGTCCTGATATGACCTTAGATGTTGCTAGGATAAAAAGCTGCATCTAAATTAATGTTTGACTATGTGTGTGAATGTATATAAATGTGTGTGAATGTGTGCAAATGTGCATGAATGTATTTGAGTGCATGAATGTGAGTGCATGAATGTGCGAATGTGCGTGAATGTATATAAATGTGTGTGAATCTGCATGCATGTATGTGAGTGTGCATGAGTGTGTGTGAATGTGTGTGAATGTATATAAATGTGTGTGAATGTGCATACATGTATGTTTGCGCGAATGTGCATGAATGTGTGGATGTGTACAGATGTGTGTCAATATGTGTGTGAATAGGCACAAATGTGCGTCAATGCATATGTGTGTGTCAATGTGCGTGAATGTGTAGGAATGTGCGTGAATGTGTAGGAATGTGCGTGAATGTGTAGGAATGTGCGTGAATGTGTAGGAATGTGCGTGAATGTGTAGGAATGTGTGTGAATGTGTAGGAATGTGTAGACGTGGGTGAATAGGCGCGAATGTGCGTGAATGAATATGTGTGTGAATATGTATTAATGTATCTGAATGTGTGTGAATGTGCGTGAATGTGTGTGAAGCAGCACTCCAGAGCTCAGCTGCTGGTGGAGGAGCACGCGCCTCCCGGTGGTCACTAATTATTCATCTAAACATCAAAGCGCCTCCTCCAGGGTGTTGGGGATGCTGGTGGCACAGGAGGCGCAAAGAACCTCGTGTGGGGCGCATCCATCACAGTGGGTGTGGACGCTCGTGCCATAGGTAGGAACCCCCTAGCAGGCACCTTGGCACTGTGCAGGTACTAGTTAACAAGCATTACCCACTCTCAGACGAATTACAGAGACACCTATTTACATAGACCTTTACCCCAGCTTACTTACATAGGTGGTCGCCTTAAATAGGCATTCCTATTTACACAGACCTTCCCACCCCCAGCTTACTTACATATATAGGGATTCCTATTTACACAGACCTTCCCACCCCCAGCCTACTTATGTAGACCTTCACCTCAGCCTACTTACATAGGGATTCCTACTTGTACAGACCTTCCCCCCAAACCTATTTACATCTATAGGGATTCCTACTTACAGAGACCTTCCCACACCCAGCCTACTTATGTAGACCTTCACCTCAGCATACTTACATAGGGATTCCTACTTGTACAGACCTTCCCCCCAACCTATTTACATCTATAGGGATTCCTACTTACAGAGACCTTCCCACCCCAGCCTACTTACATTTATAGGGATTCCTACTTACATAGACCTTCCCACCGTCAGACTACTTACATGGGCCTTCACCCCAGCCTACTTACATAGGGATTCCTACTTACACAGACCTTCCCACCCCCAGCCTACTTACATATATAAGGATTCCTACTTACATAGACCTTCCCACCCTCAGACTACTTACATGGGCCTTCACCCCAGCCTACTTACATAGGGATTCCTAATTATACAGACCTTCCCACCCCCAGCCTACTTACATATATAGGGATTCCTACTTACACAGACCTTCCCACCCCCAGCCTACTTATATATATAGGGATTCCTACTTACACAGACCTTCCCACCCCCAGCCTACTTACATATATAGGGATTCCTATTTACACAGACCTTCCCACCCCCAGCCAGTTACATCTATAGGGATTCCTACTTACTGTATATGTCCCAATAGAAGCACGCTACCCAATAGAAGCACACCCCCATTTCAATATTGAAAGCACACACAAATTTATGATCATATTCAGACTGAATGACCATAAAATAAGACAATCCCACTTTATTTCAGGGGCACGACAACAACAAATGAAAATGTATGCTCATATTCAGACTGAATGTACATAAAATAAGACAATCCCACTTTATTTCAGAGGCATGACAAAAACAGATCCATAAAATTCTTTAACTTTGAAGAGACACGCATTCCATGTGTCTGCACTCACGCAGTGCGTGTCTATTGGGACATATACGTTACATAGACATTCCCACCCTCAGACTACTTACATTGACCTTCACCCCAGCCTATTTAAATAGGTATTCCTACCTACATAGACCTTCCCACCCCAGCCTATTTAAATAGGTATTGCTACTTATATAGAACTGCCTACCCAGTCTACTTGAATAAGTAGTTCTACTTACAGGTATTACTAGTAGCCTAGACCTCGCCTACGTTGAGCCTATTGGCAAAAGGCCCTCCCATCTCTGCCTATTGGCTATTATTCTCACACCTTTACCCTACCTTGAGCCTACTCGCCTAGACCCTCCCATGCCAACATATTGACAGCTATTCTCCTACTGCTAGCCTAAGTGCTTATGACTGCGAGCCTAATAATAACATTAGACCCTCCCATCCCAACCTGACAGCTCTTCTCCAACCCCTGGACTCCTAGATTAGTTATCCAGATTATTCCAACATGTAAACCGGACATGGTGCCCTGATCGCTAGAGCGCAGGCTTCTCGTACGGAAGGTCGAAAGTTCGAATCCCAGCCGAGTCAAACCATGACTTACAAAATTGATACGTGTTGCTTCCTAGCTAGATGCTTGGCATTACTAGGGTAGGACGAGAACTAGTTAGCACAATGACAGGATAATGTAACTGTGTGGGATATCGGGTCATGGTGCCTGTGGCCTGGTCTCCCAGTGGGTCAACACCATGAGGGTGCACTGTCACAAGTCGGTACCTGCCCTGCCAACTAGCACATCCCCCTTCTTCCACCCTACCCCCCCACCCCCCACATACCATGCTAGAATGGACTCGCCCACTAAAGCCTACTAACTGCCTCTGGCACCACGTATGCCCGACCATTATGTTTCACTACCTTGTGTCGCTGCTGCCACGCTCCACCATACCAAGCGAAATAAATAGCTGTAAAGAGGCATAAATCGAAAATAATGGCAGAGGGCAGACGGAAAGATATTGCCACTGAGGGCTGCTCTGCGGAATTCTAATTGCCCACTGGGTGAGATGTTGTGTGAGGTCCTGGCAACATGTAATGTCATATCAGGACGGGTACCGACTTGTGACAGTGTGCACTCATGGTGACTTTATAGTGCTTCCCCACTGGGAAATCAAGCTGCCAGCACCCATGACCCGATATCCCACTCAGTCACATTATCCTGACACTGAGCTAAACCAGTCCTTGCCCTATCCTATTAATGCCGAGCACCAAGTTAGGAAGCGGCAATTATCAATTTTGTAAGTAATTGGTTTGACTCGGCCGGGAATTGAACTCCTGATTTCCCGCACGGTAGGCCTGCGCTCTACCGATTCGGCCACCGCGCTCGGTTCCCACTGGGTGAGGTGGAGTGAGGATGTGGATATGTGGGTCAGTTGGTAGGTAGGGATGCCCTCTAAATGTGGTGGGTGGTTTGGTTTGTTTCTTTGTTTGTTCGGACTCAATGCCCTAGCAACATCTAAGGTTATAGCAGGATGGGTACCGACTTGTGATAGTGAACACTCATGACGACGTTTCATAGTGCTGCCCCCCTGGGAGAATGGGACCCCAGCACTATGACCCGATTTATTCAGAGACATCATCCTGATACTGAGCCAACCAGTATTTGCCCTATCCTAATAACGCTGAGCATCAGGCAATGTCGTCAAGAGTATAAATTCTGTAAGTCATTGGTGTGACTCTGTCGGGGTTCAAACCCACAAGCTGCTGTATAGGAAGCCAGCCAGCGCTCTTAGCAGATCTAGTCTATTCTATCCAATACGGCGTGTGGTTTGGGGAGAGGGGGGGGGGGGAGAATTGCCCTATTGCCCAGGGGACCTCAATGTGAAAGCGCTGGCAATAAAAGGATTTGGACAAAAACTGTGATTTATAAGGGTTTTGGGGACATGCACTGGAATATACACTAGAAGGATTATGGTTAAATTTGAACCGTGAATTGCTGCGTAGAATATTACGCTTACAATTACAAATATCCAGGTAGCTCATGTCTATTACACACACTAAACAGGTTCAACACTAGATAAAAGATTCACCTGGTACTTGTAGTCCACGGGTGAACGACAACGTAGTGTATATACGGGCGAAAATAGCTTTAGTATGGAACAGGAAGTAGAAACTGTGGTTCCAGGTTCAAATGGCTACATATATAGGCACAGAGTTGGTGAAATGGGCGAGAATGCAAAAAGACAAGATGGCGGTGCTAGAACGCCGTCGATTTCACTTTTAAATGTTATTAAACTAGATATTTTATTATATTTTTCAACTCAAAGGTAGCGGGTAAATATGAAGACATCTACAAAGAATAAATGTTGCTTCTTAGATTGTGAAATTAGGCTCTCATTTCATTAACCCACTTTTCGACTGTTTTTATATAGGGCTGGTATTCACCCGTGTACTGCGAGTACCAGGTGAATCCTTTATCTAGTTCAACACCAAACCAAGTTCAGCATCCATAGTGCCATTGGATGTATTACAATAAAATGGGAACAAAATGTCTAGAGCTGGAGCTGGACTTGAACCCACATTCCTGCCATTCTGGAGAGGGTTTCATAACAGTTAGATTATTTAGGCTATCTCATGCAATCCACTTACCCATGCCTTCCTGAGTATGTGGTATTTCACCTCGGAAGGTGGGACCAGACGGGATGGCCGAATGAATTGATCATCCGTCTCTTGTTTTGGGAGATCAAGGGATCCAAACCCATGGGATCGTGGGTTCGAACCCTGGTCGAGTCAAACCAATTACTTAAATATTGATATATGTCGCTTCCTAGCCAGGCACTCGGCATTATTGGGTTAGGGCAAGGACTGGTTGGATCAGTGTCAGGATAATGTGACTGAGTGGGATATCGGGTCATGGTGCTGGCAGCCTGATTTCCCAGTGAGGCAGCACTATAAAGTCACCATGAGTGCGCACTGTCACAAGTCGGTACCCATCCTGATATGACCTTAGATGTTGCTAGGTCGTAAAACAACAACAAACAAACAAACCTGTGGAGGTGAGTACAACTCAGTACATACATTGAAGGAAGCAACTTCAGCACTCTGTGGATGATAGCGGTGTTTGTGGACTGGTGCTCTTCATACATAGTTTATCACCTATGTGATGGCAGTGTCAAGGCGTGTTTACGACAGGTTGATTGCGGTGCTCAAGTAGAAGCCAATTGTGTCTGTTACCTTTGGGGCCGTCCAACGTCGTCAGCAATTTACATGGTCGTACAAAGCATACGACGGTGGGGGCAAAGGGGAGCGGTGTCGGTCAAGCATGACTTTTATCATTTAATAAAATGTTGATATTTTAGATTTTGTTTTTAACAAAGTATTTAAATGTTGTGTACTACTTTGGGGAGGCAGGGATGGGGGTCTGGAAAAAAGTATGTTTTGTGTGACCATGAAAATGTTGAAAGACTTTGGATTGAATGGCTAGCAGATATAATGTATTCTAAACACCATAGATGCGACCCAATACTGGGCCCGTATGCAGGAGTCAGTGTTAGCGGGGTTTGGTGTTACAGCCTATTACCGATTAGCTATCGCCGATGTCAGGAACTGTGTCAAGTCGTATGCAGGAGCGCGTAACACTTACATTTTAGCTAAACGTGAAATTATTTATAGATTTGGGAAATCCCTCTGCGTCTGTACCCATATTTTAGGCTTATATCTATTAAATGCTATCATATTTAACAGAATTAAATACGCAATAAGTGAAATTTGAGGAAATTAACCCTAAATTCGAAGCAATATTAACGCTCCCGCCGTAACAACGGCGATATTAATATTTATATGTTCGAATCAACGAACGTAAAGTAAACAAATCGCCGCATCGACGTCGCTTTCCATACTGGCGGCGGCGGCGATTTGTTTACTTTACGTTCGTCGATTCGAAAATATAAGTATTAATATCTCCGCCGTTACGGCGGTAGCGTTAATATTGCTTCGAATTTAGGGT
This sequence comes from Branchipolynoe longqiensis, assembly GCA_030323885.1. Taxonomy (NCBI): domain Eukaryota; kingdom Metazoa; phylum Annelida; class Polychaeta; order Phyllodocida; family Polynoidae; genus Branchipolynoe; species Branchipolynoe longqiensis. The sequence continues at coordinate 62,664,072 of CM059189.1, forward strand.
TAAATTGATCAAATTTCACTTATTGTGTATGTAATTCTGTTAAATATGACAGCATTGAATAGATTTGGGCCTAATAAACTCGCTAAACCTGATATTTTTTAGGGGTAAGGTAACACCGGTTAAGCCTTTGGTGTTAGGCCTAACACTGACTCGTGCATACCATTTTTTCGCCGCTAACCCGGAATTCCCGCCAAACACCGTTTTTCCTCGCTAACACTGACTCCTGCATACGGCCCCTGATGGCTAGCTACTTGGTCGGTACGGCGTGCATTGGGGGAGTTTAGGTGTATTCTCCACCCAGCGTTTCCCTCTCAGGGACGCCGTGTCTGTCTGTCTGTCTGTCTGTCTGTCTGTCTGTCTGTCTGTCTGTCTGTCTCTCTCTATCTATCTCTCTATCTATCTATCTATCTATCTATCTATCTATATATCTATCTATATATCTATATATATCTATCTATCTATATCTATCTATCTATATATCTCTATCTCTCTATCTATCTCTATCTATCTCTCTATCTATCTCTCTATCTATCTCTCTATCTCTCTCGAGAGACGCCCGATTGGATTGCCCTGGTTGCGAAATAAGGACCGGAAGTGGGTGTGCCGGACGCGGGTGTGCCGGATGCGGTGTGCGTGTGTGTATATGTGTGTGTGTGTCGGTGGGTAGGTGTGGATAGTTGGCGCACCGGCGACACCACGCCCCCTGCCGGGGATGTTGGGTAACTCTGCTCTCCTGACTCAATTGGGAATTAGATAACCTGATAACGTAGATGGCCGCCCTGTGCTCCAATACGATGCGCATGTCTGGTACACACACACACACACACATGCATACAACCCAACAGAAAGCTAAGGTGCAGGAAGACTTCTTTGTTTGTTTGTTTGTTTGTTTAAGTTTTACATCCTGGCAACATCTAAGGTCATACCCGTCCTGATATGACCTTAGATGTTGCTAGGACGTAAAACAACAACAAACAAACAATCTAAGGTCGTATCAGGATTTGTACCTACCAACGTGTGACAGTGCGACAGTGCACACTTTTATAGCACTACCCCACTAGGAGCCCAGGTTGCTGGCACCATGACCCAATATTCCAATACAGTCACATTATCCTGACAGTACCCAGTTCTTGTCCTATCCTATTTATGCCAAGTGGTAGGTTAGGGAGCAACAATTATCAGTTTTATAAGTCCTTCGAAGCCCATTGTTGACCATCCTTTTCCAGCCCCATCTTTCCCTACTCTTCCCTATTCCACGCAGGGATGAAAGATCTCCGGAATTCCGCGATTTTGTCTGTACACCGCAGCACTATCAGTATGTATCCCAACTGAAAATACTGCTCAGCTCCAGAGGGTAGCGATCATGTTGAATTAACCTTCACTGAGGTCAGCAAATCTAAAAGGAATGGGGCGTCGATGGCGGGCTGTGGTGGGTTGGTTGGTTGTTGGAGTTTTATGTCATGGCAACATCTAACGGTTATACTAGGATGGGTACTGACTTGTGACAGTGCACACTGATGGTGACTTAATAGTGCTGCCCCACCTGGAGACCAGGCTGTCAGCACCATGACCTGATATCCCACTCAATCACATTATCCTGACACTGAACCAACCACTCCTTTCCCTATCGTATTAATGCCGAGCGCCTGTCTATAGCCGTGTTCACGCGGGCAAAATATAAAGCGATTTAGACAAGGCGAATCATATGAATCGATTTAGTTTGAAAGTGGTTCGCGTTCACACGGGCAGTGCTTTGAATCGGTTTAAGGCGGAAGTGGATATCTGCGCATGAGCAAGTCCAGACTAACCAGCGCCAGTTTGGGTTCGTCGACGTCGGCCTGAGAGAGTGTGGGTTCGACCTAGATATGTATGGACTGAATCGTATTGGTTTGGAACAGTCAAAACTTCTGCTGGGCAGTGAAACCTAAAAATAAATGATGAAAAAAATATATGTGCACCTCTAGCAGGTTCATAAAGCAAATTTACCGGAAAGTCAACACACTCAGGTCTCGACTGTCACGTCCTTAATCCGCCTCAAGTAAGTCGGTTGCGTTCACACGGGCGATATAAGTCGAATCATAAAATTTGGTTCATATAAACCACCTACAGAGGTGGTTTATATAAAGCGAATCATATGAATCGATTCAGCCCTAATCCGCCTTGACGTCGCGTTCATACGGCAAATGTGAGGCGAACTAGGCAAGGCGATTTATATGAGGCGGATTAAATCGCCCGTGTGAACGAGGCTTATGAAGCAAAAAGTATCAATTTTTAGGTCATTGGTTTGACTCGACCAAGGTTCGAATCGAGCGTGGTTTTGAATCCTATGATCTACAAAAACGGGAGAGGGGCGCTCAACTCATTCGGCCATCCCCTCTGGTCCCTGGCCGGCTGTGGTGGGGGAGTGACCGGGCGGAGCCGAGATTTGGAGAATGGGGGTGGGGGCGCTTTAAAGGGGTGTGGGCGGGTAAGAATGGCCAGTGCTAAAGAGAAAATGACCTTCACAGCGTTAAGGTCAAGGTTTACTCCACCCCTTCACCCCATGACGAGGTTTACTGTCATGGGGTGAAGGCGGGATGGGCCGGGCTCAGGGGCTTAACCCACTTAGTCCTGACGCTTCAATTGCAGCGTCTGTCCCGTCCAAATGTCGGCTGCTCTCAGTGGAAATGCAGTTCGACTTTATGTTCAATGAGAGTATATTTCTGGGTTAATGTGTTTGTTATTCATTTACTTATTCTTCATTTATTCATTTCAGTTTATTTTATGTAACCTATATATATATTATGTATGTATTTATCTTTTTATTTATTAAATCTGATTTATTTGTTATAAAGTTGTTGGCTGTTGTCAGTGGAATACAGTTCTACTTCATTTGTTCACTGACAGTATATTTCTGGTTTAATATATTTGTTATACATTTACTTATTATTCATTTCTTCATTGTTATTCATTAATGTTTATTTGATGTATTTATGTATTTATTTATTAAAACTTATTTATTTGTTAAAGCTGTTGGTTGTTGTCACTGGAAATGCAGTTCTACTTCATTTGTTCACTGAAAGTATATTTCTGGGTTAATATATGTTTTATTCATTTATTTATTATTCGCGAGTGGCCCCCTAGTTCGTTGAAATATGACCAAGCCGAACCGACCTGCAAATAGATGCCACTTCGATTATGGTTCAGTTTGCCTCCTCCGTTCAATATTCATATGTGACTCGATTCTGCCTTTGATTATATTCAGCCATCAAATGGGGCTAGGACACTCATTAACCAACCACACCCACACCCACACCCACACCCACACCCACACCCACACCCACACCCACACCCTCGCAGACTCCCCACCCACGTCGCAAGGCTCGACGCTGAAGAGTGCATCTGTCTGGTGGCTGTATTTGATGATGTCTTTTCTCTCATCTTAGAGCGTCTGGGAGTTGGAGTGCTGGGAGTTCATTTTTTAATAGGCTCAGCTTTGTAAACTTCAAATAGCCCAAACTCGGGTCTCCGTACTCCCCCCGGGCCCAGCGACTAGAGCTAATGGGACACAGAGGTGTGTGTATGTGTACGTTTGTTTGTTGTTGTTTTATATCCTAGCAACATATATATGTGGTCATATCAGGACAGGTACGGACTTGTGGCAGTGCACACTCTTGGCGACTTTATAGTAATGCCCTGCTGGGAGATCAGGCCGCTGGCACCATGACCCAATATCCCCGACCTCCAGTGTCAAGTCAACACGTGGGAGATAGTCGTACTACTCATAGCAAAACACACATATACACACTACTACCAGTACACACACACATACACACACCACTACCAGCACACACAGGCATATATGTAGCCACTGGAGATTGCCGATGTGAAAACTCCCACCCTCCGCCTACCCCAACCCCATTAACAAAAAAAAACCCTCTTACCCCATCCCCAATGACTTAAACATTGATACTTTTCGCTTCCTAGCCAGGCGGTCAGCATTGTTAGGATAGGGGCAGGACTGGTTGACTCAGTGTAGGGATAATGTGACTGAGTGGGATATCAGGCCATGGTGCTGGTGGCCTTGTCTCCAAGTGGGGCAGCACTATAAAGTTGCCATGAGTGTGCACTGTCACAAGTCAGTACCCATCCTGATATGACCTTAGATGTTGCCAAGACGTAAACCTCCAACAACCAACCAATCAATCTCCCATCCCCTCATCCCCCACCCCATCATCCCCCAACCACCCCTCACCCCCAACCACCAAGCATTGCACACATCTAGATCATAGCCAACATAGGTGACTGCGCATAGACAAAGTGTTATTCGCTCTAATCCGCGCTTTTAAATCACGCGTGTGTTTTTGATTTTGCCCTTCTTCTCAATTGTCTTGCAATTATAGTAATGACAGCGACCTGAGTAATAACTCTGCAGGGTCAACTACTTGACATGGCCCGACGAATTTCCCCAGTGTAGTCCTTGCTCCACAGTGAGTGTGTTGTCGTAACTAGTCAACAAACTCTTTCTCCCACCATTGCATATGCTTTTGTTGTTTGTTTGTTGTTTTACGTCCTAGCAACATCTGCGGTCATATCAGGACGTGTAACAGTATGCATTCATAGCAACTTTATAGTGCTGTTCCACTGGGAGACCAAGCCGCCAGCATCATGACCTGATATCCCACACAGTCGCGTTATCTTGACACTGTGCTAACCAGTCATTGTCCTATCCTATTAATGCTGAGCGCCAGGCTAGGTAGTGATAAGTATTAATTTTGTAAGTCATTGCTTTGACTTGGCTGGAATTCAAACTCTCGACAGGAGAAGCCTGCGCTCTACCGATTCGGCCACCGCGTCTGGGTCATTGAAGATGCAAATGGTGACATTTAACTAATTTCATAGACATCACTCGGGTTAATTTACATTTTGCCAGAAGTATACATGTGTTCATATATAGTGTGTATTCTCTCTTTTTTTTAAACCCGGCGCGGTGGCCGAATCGGTAGAGTGTGGGTCTCGCGTTCGGGAGATCGAGAGTTTGGTTCCCGGTCGAGTCAAACCGATGACTTTATAAAATTGGTACTTGTCGCTTCCTACTAACCAGGTGCTCAGCAATAATAGGATAGGGCAAGGACTGGTTAGCTCATTGTCAGGATAATGTGAATGAGCGGAATATCGGGTCATGGTGCCAGTGGCCTGATTTCCCAGTGGGGCAGCACTATAAAGTCGCCATGAGTGCGCACTGTCACAAGTCGGTACCCATCCTGATATGAGCTTAGATGTTGCCAGGACGTAAGCCTCCCAACAACCAACAATTAACCCCCCAAAAATAACAAAAATAACAAACAAACCAAAATGGTGGGGGTTAGTTTGTGACGTGTCAGTGCAACGTGCCCATGTCTATCATTGAGGCCCCGTGACCTTGAGAGTTATGACCTTTGGAAGCTGCTGATTCCCACAGGACATCCTTCTGGGTAGCGCTGGTACAAGTTCACCACCAAACACCCGCCGGTCTCGGCGATTGACACCAATGTGCATCATCATCAGAGGGCCATTTTTTCTTCTTTTTTTGAATGAAAAGAAAATTGGTTGTCTTGTTTGAATTATGGTTGGTTAATTGGAAGCCGCGGCCTAAGGAGATTGGCTTAATTAGGTGTTTAAGCTTGTATATTCAATTAAGGTATGTTCGCAGCATCACATTCTGGTGATGTGCACTGCCGAAGGCTTGATAAAGAGGTCCCTCGCCAATGCTGATACTCTATGCCCTTTGTAGCCTCTGGGTTCTTATAGACCCCAAGCAGCAGTAAAGAGGCGTCGTATTTGACCGCTAATTGGGAGGCTTGCTGCGAATTATTTCACACAATACTACCCCATTTATCACCCACAGACGATGCATTTAGCGGTTATATCATAGGAAGGCTTCCCCCCACTCACCCCACACACACACCCCAGTGAAAAAGCACGCGATTGCAGTGGCTGCAGACGATATTTATGTCAAAGCAGACGATAATTAAAAAAGCGAAAATACCCCCCTTTCGTGCCTGATGTGTCTATAGCAGGGATAGTGGAAGGGAACGTGTGGCCCGGGAGGTCCCTGGAGTCCGATTTGTCATCTTAGCCCATCTCCAGCAGCACTCAGCCACACATGTCAGGCTTTCCTCCCCTTTTCCACAAATGTAGTGACGTCATAGCAGCATCTTATGTGTAGTAAGTAAAATGATACGCAGCATGTCGGAAGCCAGCCGTGCCACATTCACCATTCCTCGTCAAGGAACTAACTAGCTTGTAATACTGATAGTAATAGTAGTTATGTATGTGTGAATGTGTGTGTACATGTGTATGTGGTGGTGATTTGTTAGTGTTTCGGGCCTTAACACCCCTCCCTCCTTGAATGCGTCCCCATCCCCACTGAAATATACATAGGTAGCCCGTGATAAAACTGCCCCGAGTGTACATCCTCCCTCCCTCCCTCCCTCCTCCCTCCTCCTTCCCTCCCTCCCTCCCTCCCTCCCTCCCTCCCTCCCTCCCTCCTCCCTCCTCCCTCCTCCCTCCCCCCGCCTCCCCCCTCTCTCCCGCTTTTCCTCCCCCTCTTCGTCTCTTTCCTTCTCCCTCTCTCCCTGCCTCCACCCTACTTCCTTCCCCCCGCCCTCTCTCCCTCCCTCCCTCTCCCTCCCTCTCTCGCCCTCCACTTCCCCCCTTCTCCGTCTCCATTCCCCTTTCCTCTATCCATCCCAACCTTCTCCCTCCCCCCCCCCCCCCCCCCCCTCTGTCTCCCCCCTGTAAATTGGATCGTATGGAATGTGTGTCATGCATGTGGTAGATGTGTCGTTAGCAGAGGCTGGTAATCAAGTTTTGCCCCATCTATTTTAATTATGCAATAACGGGGGACTCGGCTTCTGGAGAAATGAGGACTTTGCCCGAAGAAGATGGCAAATATGGTTATGGAACTGGATCCGATTTAATCAGAGAGTGTGATGAGTATGCGCGTATGTATCTTTGTATGCATCTGTACATTTTGTGTTTATCTTTGTATTTATCTTTGTATATAAAAATTCCTCCAGTGTGTGTATGGCGAAAGGGGGCCACCCGTATACAACTCTCCGACAGCTGGGGGGGGGGGGCACTTCACCAATGCGCCGATGGAGGAAGTAGCAAAGTATATGTTCCCTTAGCAGTTACACTCGTATACTGCGTTATGCATCACACATATATATTGGAAGATAATTACAGAAGATGAGACCGGGAATCGAACCCCGACCTTCCGCATGGGAAGCATGCGCTCTACCGATTCGGCCACCGCGTCCGGTGTGTCTCGGTATTTGTCATGTGTAATGCATTTCCTTTGCAATAGAGTGACATTCTTATTTGAATGGAAAAGAGACGTCAGCAAGTATTGCAAGCAGCGTTTGGTTTATTCAGTAATCGCTTAGAGAATGTCCACCCCTCGCATGGTATCGGTGACTCAGTCGGGGTATGCCAGATTCTGGTGACGTCGGTGTTGAGGAGAGCTATATAGCCGGCACTTGTCGCTCTGGTTGCCATGCCAACTGGGATAGCCAATCGGGACACAGAACCAGACCACACTGCCAGGTATGATGACCTCTGACCCCACGCAGCTCTCTTCGGATAATATTGGTTGGTTGTTGGGAGGTTTACGTCCTGGATGTGTGAAAAACTTGAGATGGTTTGTTGTCAGGCCTGACAACAACAAAAAGAATGTGTTTCCAGTTACCCGACCGACCTGCAAAATGTTGCCGACCTTAATTTTCTTTTTTTTCTTTATGTAATTATTTAAAGTTGCATAATCCGAGGGTTTTGAGTTTCTCTCATTTTTTCTGAGATAAATATATGAAATCCATTGTTATCAGCTATCTTACTTTTAGTTTGAAGTAACTTATTTTAAATGTCTAACTTAGCTATTTGAAGTGCAAACATGTCAAATTAGTTTTGGCAAGCATGCCAAAACTCTGACACCATAGGCTTCTGCAGTAACAGGTTCTATTAAATTGACATAGTATTCAGGTCTATGTGCCAACAAATGCTTAATAACTGTATCAGTATCTAAGTAAGATATTTAGCATCAAATCCAGATAATTGATTCCTCATCGGGCTATGCCGCTTTAATCGTTGGAAATAAACCCTTTCAGACCATCACAGACACCTGGCGATAGAGTTTCTTCAATCACAATTTTTTGACAAATTACATTGGCTGTAACTTTTCTGTACATGTCAAGTTACATGACGGGTCAATGGATTCATCGTTTAAAAGAAATGGCTAAAAATCCCCTACCTACCGACCATACTTTTTTGCTTGCCTGCAATCTGAAACAATTTTTTTAATTCAAATATTTTAGGCCTTATTCCCCCCCCCCCCCGCCTTACACACAACTCCAGAATCTACCAGTAGTTATTTGTACGAGAATATGCTGTTGCATACACTGGCTTATAAAAAGTAACCACTATGGCAGGACTTTTGCTACTTTAATAACTGATTAAAATGACACATGGTCACACTCATCTGTAGACGACAGCCAGAGAGACCTATGAATAAACCTGTCATTGATCATGTATTTATTCATGGTGTTTGGTATTAGCTGTGTGTGTGATGATACTTCAGTTGCCGCTTAGTGGCTGTTAATAGCTGATTAAATGGCGTAGGTGTGGTCACTTAGCTCCATCGTTAAGTATTATACAAGCATTCGTGGAATAGTGTCTTGACAGAGATTTAATTGTGTAGTGAATATAGCGCATGCCTATTTTACCAGTCTGCATATACATATATTATACATATAGGGTTGATTATTATAATCTAAGTTTGAAGTAACTTATTTTAAATGGTTAGCTTTTAAGAGATTTGATGTGCAAACATGTTAAATTAATTTTGGCAAGCATGACCAAACTCTGATGCTATAGGCTTCTGCGATAACATCTTCTATTAAATTGACTCAGTATTCCCTTCAATGTGGCAACAAATGCTTTAAAAGTGCATGTGTATAATTTAAGTTTGGTATGAAGATTCAAATCTAGATAATTATTTTCGTTTTGAAAATGTGATGCCTCATCGGACTATGCAGCTTTAACTGCGCACGCAAAGACCTGTTGCTTGAAACACTTCCTTGTTGAATAAAACCAAGCACTGGTTTTTCGATATGCCGCTGATCATTTCGAACAATGGAAGGGTGGCCAACATTGGGAAATGAAAAACCGGAAGATCTTCAGGGATGTTATATTGTGTGGTCTGGGGGTACTCTCCCAGAAAAATATTAAAATCTTAGATGCTCTGTGGCGCATTTTGGACATAATACTCTGTAAGATTGATATAATATTACTAAATGAAAAACCAGAACATCAGTGTAAGGTGATGATGGGGACATAAAATATTGTACACCTCTTGGTGAAACCGTAAAGGCTTGCAACCGTGCAATGGCACCAAACAGCCACGGTGGGTAGACTGCTGCCCCGGTCTCTGCGTCGGTTGGTTTCGCTGGTTCCCGACAGTGGGTATGCAGTGGGAACTGTTGGTAAGGGGCTTCTTGCCCCGGCCGTTATGGCAGAGATAAGGTGTGGACCATAGGGATGGCTGAAGGCATTCTCAGCACCCACATAGCCAGTACCCAGTAGTACTGGTAGTGGATGTGTATGAGTGTGATTGTATGTGAGTGATTATTTATGAGTGTGATAGTAATGTGAGAGTACATTTGAGTGAGTGAGTGATTGTGTATCAGTGTGAGAGTATGTGTAAGTTAGTGTCTGAGACTGAGAGTGTATGAATGTGGGTGAGTGAGTGAGTGAGTTTGTCTGAGTGAAAGTAAGGTTGTGATTGTGTGAGTGAGTAACTAAGTGTTTGAGGGTGTGCGCAACTGAGTTAGTGAATGAGAGTGAGTAAGTGAGTTGGCGTGTGAGTGTGTGTGACTTCATGTGTGAGTAACTAAGTGTATGAGGGTGTGTACGACTGAGTTAGTGAATGCGAGTGAGTAAGTGAGTTGGTATGTGAGTCTGTGAGTGTGTGTGAGTTCATGTGTGAGTAACTAAGTATTTGAGGGTGTGTACGACTGAGTTAGTGAATGAGAGTGAGTTGGTATGTGTGTGAGTGTGTGTGTGAGTAACTAAGTGTATGAGGGTGTGTACGACAGAGTTAGTGAATGAGAGTGCGTAAGTGAGTTGGTGTGTGAGTGTGTGAGTGTGTGTGAGTTCATGTGTGAGTAACTAAGTATTTGAGGGTGTGTACGACTGAGTTAGTGAATGAGAGTGAGTTGGTATGTGAGTGTGTGTGAGTGTGTGTGTGTGTGAGTAACTAAGTGTATGAGGGTGTGTACGACAGAGTTAGTGAATGAGAGTGCGTAAGTGAGTTGGTGTGTGAGTGTGTGAGTGTGTGAGTGTGTGTGAGTTCATGTGTGAGTAACTAAGTGTATGAGGGTGTGCAGGACTGAGTTAGTGAATGAGAAAGTGAATGAGAGTGAGTAAGTGAGCTGGTATGTGAGTGTGTGTGAGTTCATGTGTGAGTAACTAAGTGTATGCGGGTGTGCAGGACTGAGTTAGTGAATGCGAGTGAGTAAGTGAGTTGGTGTGTGAGTGTGTGTGAGTTCATGTGTGAGTAACTAAGTGTATGAGGGTGTGTACGACTGAGTTAGTGAATGAGAGTGAGTAAGTGAGTTGGCGTGTGAGTGTGTGTGAGTTCATGTGTGAGTAACTAAGTGTATGAGGGTGTGTACGACTGAGTTAGTGAATGAGAGTGAGTAAGTGAGTTGGTATGTGAGTGTGTGTGAGTTCATGTGTGAGTAACTAGTGTATGAGGGTGTGTAACTGAGTTAGTGAATGAGAGTGAGTAAGGAGTTGGTATGTGAGTGTGTGTGAGTTTCATGTGTGAGTAACTAATTGTATGAAGTGTGCAGGAGGAGTTGTAATGAGAGTGAGTAAGTGAGTTGGCGTGGGAGTGTGTGTGAGTTCATGTGTGAGTAACTAAGTGTATGAGGGCGTGTACGACTGAGTTAGTGAATGAGAGTGAGTAAGTGAGTTGGTATGTGAGTGTGAGTGTGTGAGTTCATGTGTGAGTAACTAAGTGTATGAGGGTGTGTACGACTGAGTTAGTGAATGAGAGTGAGTAAGTGAGTTGGTGTGTGAGTGTGTGTGAGTTCATGTGTGAGTAACTAATTGTATGAGGGTGTGCAGGACTGAGTTAGTGAATGAGAGTGAGTAAATGAGTTGGTATGTGAGTGTGAGTGTGTGAGTTCATGTGTGAGTAACTAAGTGTATGAGGGTGTGTACGACTGAGTTAGTGAATGCAAGTGAGTAAGTGAGTTGGTATGTGAGTGTGTGAGTAACTAAGTGTATGAGGGTGTGTACGACTGAGTTAGTGAATGAGAGTGAGTAAGTGAGTTGGTATGTGAGTGTGTGTGAGTTCATGTGTGAGTAACTAAGTGTATGCGGGTGTGCAGGACTGAGTTAGTGAATGAGAGTGAGTAAGTGAGTTGGTGTGTGAGTGTGTGTGAGTTCATGTGTGAGTAACTAAGTGTATGAGGGTGTGTACGACTGAGTTAGTGAATGAGAGTGAGTAAGTGAGTTGGTATGTGAGTGTGTGTGAGTGTGTGTGTGAGTAACTAAGTGTATGAGGGTGTGCAGGACTGAGTTAGTGAATGAGAGTGAGTAAGTGAGTTGGCGTGTGAGTGTGTGTGAGTTCATGTGTGAGTAACTAAGTGTATGAGGGTGTGTACGACTGAGTTAGTGAATGAGAGTGAGTAAGTGAGTTGGTATGTGAGTGTGAGTGTGTGTGAGTTCATGTGTGAGTAACTAATTGTATGAGGGTGTGCAGGACTGAGTTAGTGAATGAGAGTGAGTAAATGAGTTGGCGTGTGAGTGTGTGTGAGTTCATGTGTGAGTAACTAAGTGTATGAGGGTGTGTACGACTGAGTTAGTGAATGCAAGTGAGTAAGTGAGTTGGTATGTGAGTGTGAGTGTGTGAGTTCATGTGTGAGTAACTAAGTGTATGAGGGTGTGTACGACTGAGTTAGTGAATGAGAGTGAGTAAGTGAGTTGGGTGTGTTGGTTGGGTGGGTGTGTGAGTTGTGTGAGTACTAAGTGTATGAGGGTGTGTACGACTGAGTTAGTGAATGCAAGTGAGTAAGTGAGTTGGTATGTGAGTGTGAGTGTGTGAGTTCATGTGTGAGTAACTAAGTGTATGAGGGTGTGTACGACTGAGTTAGTGAATGAGAGTGAGTAAGTGAGTTGGTATGTGAGTGTGTGAGTGTGTGTGAGTTCATGTGTGAGTAACTAAGTGTATGAGGGTGCCCGCGACTGAGTTAGTGAATGAGAGTAAGTGAATCATTTAGTGCGGCACAGAAAGGTCATGTTCATTCATGGTGAGAAATAGGCCGAGGCATTTCACTTTTTAAAGGCCATGCAGCCAAGCCCACAGCTAAGTTAAATTCTAAAAGTCACTTGTAGTGGTGGTGTTTAGATTTGGCATGGAGTAAGTAATAGAACAGCAAGGGCTGATTCAAAATAATAGAATGTATTTGTATATTCGAAAGTGCATTATATGTATAGTAGTAGAAATAATAATAATGGCACTGTTCACACATAAATATAAATGATGATGATGGCGATAGTCATAGCAATGGTGATGGTGCTGGTGATAATTATTATGAGGCAGGAAGAGGAGGAGAAGCAGAAAGTGAAGACAACATCAGAAATAGATGTAGCTCACATTGCGATGCAAAGAACTATCTGCTAAGCACACGTTCAAAGGCTGAATACACTGGGCATGATTTGCACAAACATGGCCATGTTCACACTACATCTAAAAAATAATTGTTTAATAGATCAAAATGAAAACATCAAAACCAACTGAGAATACAGCTTTAAATGATATTATTAAATTATGCATTAAAAAACCCAACTCGGTTTTTTTTCTCTCCGTGCGTCAGATAGGTGTTTTCACGCATATTTGACCGGGGTTCCCGATTATTCGAAAATCCTGAATGTAAGTGTATACTTTGGTTGCAATGAGGGTGAAGTAATTTGTGAACACACTCCTAACTCTCTTGTGGTTACCTCTGTGTGTCAATATCTTGGGAATGTGTTATCTTTGACAGCAATTGTGGTGTTACGGGTAGTGACTTCCTTTTAGATAATAGAGCCTGTGGGATTTCTGTTGCAATACCCGTCAAAGAGAACTGTCAGCCATTTTGTTGCTGGCATGAAGGTTCAGTGAAGTGGTGAGATTAGGGTATTCCCTGAATGGCAACTCACATTTAGCGATCTCAAAGAGGTCTGAGTCTACAGGTTCTGTAACCCTGGTAGCGCCTTTCAGAAACACACATTGACTTGTCATAGAAACACACTGATAACACGTCACAGAAACACACTGACAATGCATCACAGAAACACACATCGACAGCTCGTCACAGAAACACACACTCTACAGCTTGTCACAGAAACACACTGACAGTTCATCACAGAAACACGCACTGACAGCTCATCACAGAAACACACACTGACAGCGCATTACAGAAACACGCACTGACAGCTCATCACAGAAACACACACTGACAGCTCATCACAGAAACACACACTGACAGCTCATCACAGGAACACACTGACAGCTCCTCACAGAAACGCACACTGACAGCTTGTGACAGAAACACGTTGACAGCTCCTTGCAGAAACACACTGACAGCTCCTTACTGAAACGACCAGACGGGATGGCCGAATGAGTTAGAGCATCCGTCTCCCGTGTTGGTAGACCATGGGACCGTGGGTTCAAACCCTGGTCGAGTCAAACCAATGGCATAAAAATTGATACTTGTCGCTTCCTAGCCGGGCACTCGGCATTATTAGGATAGGGCAAGGACTGGTTGGCTCAGTGCAGGATAATGTGACTGAGTGGGATATCAGGTCATGGTGCTGGCGGACTGGTCTCACAGTGGGGCAGCACTATAAAGTCGTCCTGATATGACCTTAGATGTTGCTAGGACGTAAAACAACAACAAACAAACCTTACAGAAACACATTGACAGCTCCTTACAGACACACACTGACAGCTCATTACAGAAACACACACTGACAGCTCATCAATGAAACACACACTGACAGCTCGCCACAGAAACACACAGGGACAACTCCTCACAGAAACACACACTGACAACTCCTCACAGAAACACACACTGACAGCTCCTCAAATAAACACACTGACAGCTCGTCACATAAACACACTGACAGCTCGTCACATAAACACACTGACAGCTCATTACAGAAACACACACTGACAGCTCCTAACAGAAACACACACTGACAGCTCCTCGCAGAAACACACACTGACAGCTCGTCACAGAAACACACACTGACAGCTCCTCACAGAAACGCACACTGACAGCTCATCACAGAAACACACTGACAGCTCCTCACAGAAACACACACTAACAGCTCATCACAGAAACACATACTGAGAGCTCGTCACAGAAACACACACTAAGAGCTCGTCACAGAAACACACACTGAGAGCTCGTCACAGAAACACACTAACAGGTCATCACAGAAACACATACTGACAGCTTATCACAGAAACACACTGACAGCTCATCACAGAAACATATCCTAACAGCTCATTAAAGAAACACACACTGACAGCTCATCACATAAACACACTGACAGCTCATTACAGAAACACACACTGACAGCTCCTAAAAGAAACACACACTGACAGCTCCTCACAGAAACACACACTGACAGCTGGTCACAGAAACACACACTGACAGCTCATCACAGAAACGCACACTGACAGCTCATCACAGAAACACACACTGACAGCTCCTCACAGAAACACACACTGACAGCTCGTCACATAAGCACACTGACAGCTCATTACAGAAACACACACTGACAGCTCCTAACAGAAACACACACTGACAGCTCCTCACAGAAACACACACTGACAGCTCCTCACAGAAACGCACACTGACAGCTCGTCACAGAAACACACTGAGCTCCTCACAGAAACACACACTAACAGCTCATCACAGAAACACATCCTGACAGCTCATTAAAGAAACACACACTGACAGCTCGTCACATAAACACACACTGACAGCTCGTCACATAAACACACTGACAGCTCGTCACAGAAACACACTAACAACTTGTCACAGAAACACACTAAGAACTCGTCACCAGTGCCTTGCCACTAACACGGGATTATTAGGAATAATATTATATATATATATATATATATATATAATATATATATAATAATACATATATATATATATACATTTACTAATATATATATATATATATATATATATATATATATATATAATATATAATGTTTTTGAACAATAAAGATTGACACTTATTAAATGAAGTATACAAGAGTTGTTGGAATGATAATTAAGTAGTTATCAAATAAAGTATACAAGATTTGTTAGAAGGACAATTGCACCTCTGCTTGGCAGTGTAGCTCTTTGCCCTACTGCGCTTACTGCAGGTGCTCGAGTTCCGCAGTGTGCTGTGCTATCATACATGAACCATCTTGTCACTCCTGTGAATCGCCGGATTTAGAAGTTCAAACTGGCACCGCTAGCCAGTCTTGTGATGGACATCTGCAGATAACAGCGTCCCTGCGATATATTTCCCCTCACTGATAAGGGTTCAACGTCCGTAGATCACTGACTGATAACAGAGCCAGTTTAAAAAGAATGTGTATGATTAGCCGATAGCTAAGGTTGCAGTCTTGTAAGATATCTGAAGGAGCGGGACATAGATCAGGCGGTAGAGTGCTGTGGTATGTGCTGTCTTGTCTGTGGGAATGTTTATATAAAAGATCCCTTGCTGCTTATCGGAAAGAGTAGCCTATGTGGCAGCTGTGGGTTTCCTCCAAAGAAATATGTCAGAATGACCATATGGTTGACAATAGCCGATGATAAAAATCCATGTGCTCTAAAGGTGTCGGTAAATAAAACAAACTTTCTTTTTTTAATATATCTAGTTACACTAGAGCCGTCCTGGGAAATGTAAGGACACTCTCCAGTTAACAACGGGCCGCGGTGGCCGAATTGGTAGAGCGCAGGCCTCGCATGCGGGAGAGCAGGAGTTCGATTCCCCGTCGAGTTAAACCAATGACTTATAAAATTGGTACTTGTTGCTTTTTCCTAGCCTGGTGCTCGGCATTAGTAGGATAGGGAAAGGACTGGTTAGCTCCATGTCAGGATAATGTGACGAGTGGGATATTGGGTCATGGTATCAGTGGCCTGATTTCCCATTGGGGCAGCACTATGAAGTCACCATGAGTGCACACTGTCACAAGTCAGTACCCATCCTGATATGACTTTAGATGTTGCCAGGACATAAAACTCCAACAACCAACCAAATCCAGTAAATATATTTGACAATATGTTAAAGTTGCATAGTCCAATAAAAGATTAAATCTTCAAAAAAACAAAGCACTTGTCTAGAGTTGAACCTATTTATCCAACTTAAATACTGGTGTACTTATTACACATTTGTTGATGGATAAAAGGAACACTTAAGTCAATTTCATGACCAGTGTTGGTTTACCAGGTGGACAAATGAGTTGAGCGCCGTCTTCCTGTGTGGCAGGTCATGGAATTCAAAACCACGGCTGAATCAAGCCAATGACTTACCAAAGTTGTACTTGTCACTACCTAGCCTGGCAGTCTGATTTACTAAGGATAGGACAAGGAGCAGTGGAATGAGGAAGACAAATTGTGTGTGATTGAAATTTCCCCTGCTTAATCAATGATTGTAACACATAATCACACGTAAATGTACGACGGCGGATTAGAATTATTGGTGTGCGTGTACATTTAATGCGCTCAGTGTGACCACGTTGGAATAATTAATGGCGGATTTGCATTAAAAGCAGCCATTGGAAGGTGTCGGAAATTGGAGATGGGGGAGGAAGTGGATGATAATAATAATAATAATAATAATAATAATAATAAAATATTTATTTCCACATGATCAATATACACACAAGTTGATATGTATATCAGTAATTTTTTCACATGAAAAAGGAGAAAGCAGAAGTACAATACTTATGAGGGACTTTTCCCATTTAATAATAACACAGATACATTGTTTGTACCATAGAAATAATAAATAGAAAAATAAAAGTTAAAAGCCTATCAACATTACGCTCAATACTGTAAATTACATCTCAATATTTATGTACTAGACTACTATGGGGGGGGGGGGAGAAAGTTTGTATGTGTGTGTAGGGGGTTACTCATTGATCCCCCCCTAGGGAGATATGCCACGGTACGGGTTGATGGAGGTAGTTTAAAAAAAGTGTCCGGAGAAACCTGGCAGTTTTTTACTTCTTTATGGCTGTCGCGGAGCGTGTCCCTTTGATGGGAGTGTCGGGTTAAACACGGAGAGTCGACGACCTGGTGACTGATAGCTAGCTCTAAATGGTGAGGTTTATAAAATATACCTGAAGTCACCAAAGTCAAATATAATTTGTAGAATTTGAAGCATTTAGCTTTTCACAGGGAAAGCTGATGTGTAATCAAACCTCCAGTGATGCTTCCTTTTTCATTTTTTTTTCACTCATCTTTTTGTTCACCCCCTTTCCTCTGTCCATCTCTCCTACCTCCTGTCCAATCAATCCCTCTCTCTCTCTTCAATATCCTATCCCCGGCCTGTCGCCAGATTTATTCCCCTTTCCTCTATCCCGCCCCTCTCCCTCTCCTCTCTCAAGTCCCTCTCCCTCTCCTCTCTCAAGTCGCCCTCCCTCTCCCCTCACCCTCCGTCCTCTCCCGTCCCCAGTCTCCCCTCTCCCGACCCTACTCTCCCCTCTCCGCTCTCCCGTCCCCTCTCCCCTTCCGCGTCCCCTCTTCCCTATCCCGCCTCCCCTCTCCTGTCCCTCTCACCCCTTTCCCACCCACTGTCTCCTCTCCCACCTCTCCTTTCCCCTCTCTCCTCTCCCCTCTCTCCTCTCCCTCCTCTCCTATACCCGATCTCTCTACCCACATTTCTTCCTCGTTCCTCTACTCTGCCCTTCTCCCTTCGCGCTCTCTATCTCTCTAATCCCCTTTTTCCTCTCTCGTCTTCCTCCTACCCCCACATGCCGTCCTCCTCCCTTCTGATTCCCCCCTGTTTCCGCCCCCCCCCCCCACACACCCCTTCTCATCTCTCTCTTTCTTCCTACCCCCACATGCCGTCTCCTCCTCCTCCCCTCTCTGATTCCTATCGCCCCTCTTTCCGTCTCTGTCCCCCCCCCCCCCCCACACACACACACACCCTTCTCATCTCTCCTCTTCCTCTTTCCACTTGCTTCTATTTCCCATGACCATCATATATTACATTGAGTTTCGATTTGATATGGAATACTTTCATTTCCTCTCCCTTTCCCCCCTCTTACCTCTCCATTACCTACTCACCCGTTCTCAATCTCTATCCCTCTTTTCATTTGCTCTCTCTATCTGTCTCTCTTTCTATCTGTCTGTCTCCTCTCTTTTTGTAATTCTGTGTCTTTCCCTCCCCCTGTCTCTCCCTCTCTCTCCTCTCTCCGTCTTTCCCTCTCTCCTCCTCTCCCTCCCTCTTTTAGACATGACACCTATGTACAATTGATATATCACGTTGGAGTTAGGGACAGCCCTGCATCACTACAACATTCTCCCTTATGTAGAAACTGTCGGTGAAATGTTACTACCGCTGGCCTAAATATTCATGGGCGGTTTCACGGTTACAAAAAAAAAGAAGAAGAAAATCACACTGGGCTGGGCGCGCGTGATTAGGTTGATTAAAATTGTGATTTGTGTGTGTCAATTTGCAATGTGATCAGTTATAGCTCGACGTTGGCGCGTTGTATAGCCATTGTGGGAGTGGGGCTGGGGTGCGGTGGGGGCGGGGGCTACCTCCTGACAGCAAGCTTTAGGGATTTAGCTTCTGATTGTTTGTCAGTGCTCATTAGCGTAACTTGGCTTCTTGACAGAAACCCATCAGTGTATGACCGAAAACAGAAAACAGATCAGATAGAAGCCAGTTAGAGCAGTTTGATAGTCAGTTCCAGCATTTACTTTAGTATTATTATTATTATCTATATCTTCATGGACTACCTAGAGAATGATAGCTGGAGTAGTATTATTAGTATTATTATTATTATCTATATCTTGATGGCCTACCTAGAGAATGATAGCTGGAGTAGTATTATTAGTATTATTAATATTATTATTATTATCTATAATTTGATGGACTACTGAGAGAATGATAGCTGGAGTGGTATTATTAGTATTATTATTATCTATATCTTGATGGACTACCTAGAGAATAATAGCTGGAGTAGTATTATTAGTATTATTTTTATTATCTATATTTTGATGGACTACCGAGAGAATGATAGCTGGAGTGGTATAATTACTATTATTATTATCTATATATTGATGCCCTACCTAGAGAATGATAGCTGGAGTAGTATTATTAGTATTATTATTATTATCTATATCTTGATGGACTACCGAGAGAATGATAGCTGGAGTATTATTATTATTATTATTAGTATTATTATTAGTATTATTATTATTATCTATATATTGATGGACTACCTAGAGAATGATAGCTGGAGTGGTATTATTAATATTATTAGTATCTATATCTTGATGCACTACCTAGAGAATGATAGCTGGAGTAGTATTATTAGTATTATTATTATTATTATTATTATTATTATTATTATTATTATCTATATATTGATGGACTACCTATAGAATGATAGCTGGAGTCGTATTATTAATATTATTATTATCTATATATTGATGGACTACCTAGAGAATGATAGCTGGAGTCGTATTATTAGTATTATTATTATTATTATTATTATTATTATTATTATTATTTATCTTATTACTAGCTTTATACTTCATGGACTACTTAGACAATGACAGATGGGGTAGTATTATTAGTAGTAGTAGTAATATTATTTATCTCTTATTACCAGCTTTATACTTGATTAACTACTTAGATAATGTAGGCTGGGGTATTATTATTATTATTATTATTTGTATCTTATTACAAGTTTCATACTTGATGGACTACTTAGAGAATGAAGGCTGGGGTGGTGTTATTATTATTAATATTTTTATTACTGCAGGGACCGTACGCGGCCTGGAAAGTCTTGAACTTCATTTTCCCTGTTTCAAGGCCCTGAAAACCCTTGAATTTAATCTTTTGTGGGTAATTAGTCTTGAAAAGCCTTGAATTCCATGAAACTGTCCCCACTTATCTAAATTAGTCTGAAATTGCTATTCACCATTGTTTTTATTTTATTTTTTTACTGAAATCCAAATGAAAATAGTCTTGAATTCCTATAAAAAACAGCCTTGAAATAGCCTTGAATTCCATATCTTCACATGTGTATGGGACCCTATGTTCTAACCCCCTCCTGGTTTTGGTCGCCTTTCAGATAAGATGCCTGCCACCTACCTCCGCTCTCGGGACTCCATAGAAGCTTGCCCCTGCCCCCGGCGAGAGGTCCGCTTCCAAAGCAAGCTTGTGATTTACCCCAAATACCCGCATGTGCCTTGTTGACTGACCTGAACGCACACATCCCAAACTGGCACCGAGCGGTGACGCGGTTGACCTCGCCTTCCTTTCCCTCCCCCCCACCTCCAAGGTGGGCCCTTGGGTGATTGCCACCCCGGTGTGATTGAACACTTTGCCAAGTATGCCGTTATATCGCTAGGAACGCGTTATTTATATGTGTGATTGACGTTGTTTTTTTAAGTTCCTCCCAAATCCCTCAAACCGCTTCTTTCCAACACTCCCTCTCCCCGTCCTGATATGACCTTAGATGTTGCCAGGACGTAAATGCCAGCAAATAACCAATCTCCCACTCCACCAATCCCCTACCCCCATATGACTTCAGCAACGTGCATCGCATTAACCTTGCTTGCGGTGCTGAAGTCGCTATCACTGCGTGATGTGATGTCATCGGTCACGGTGATTGTCGACCGAAAACCTGGGAGTGCTTGTAGCGGCGGCGGTAGTGGTGGTGTTGTATTCTGGTGGTGGTGGTGATAGCAGAGCGGAAGCGGAAGTATCGCAGCCGCCATGATGAAGACGAAGCCTGAGAAGGTGCCGCGATTGAGTTCGCTCATCGACATGTTCTGCCTTTGTAGGTGCGTGGGTAAGAAGTCGGGCGACGCGTCACTGCCGCTGCACGCGGCCACTGCGGCGCCGGGGGCCGTCGTCAAGGCGCCGGGGGCCGTCGTCAGAGCGCCGGGCGGCGGCCTGGGCAGGGCCGCGATGGCGGAGGGCGGCGGCCAGCTGTACGCGTGCGACATCTGCGGCCAAGAAGGCCTTGCGGACGACGACATGCGCACGCACGTGCTGATCGAGCACGTGGAGGGCGCCATCAGCTGCCCCTTCTGCGACCTGGAGGGCACGACCGTGGAGGAGATGAACATGCACGTGAACGCCGAGCACCTCGACTTCCTGACGCCCACCAAGGAGATGATGCTGGCCGCCAGCCTTGCTGCGGCTGAGCGGGGGGTCGCGCTGGGCGCCGATCTCCGCAACTCCAATGGTGGGCTGCCGGCGAACGATGGCGGTGGCAGCGGCGGCGGAGGCGGGCGGGATTGCAGTGATAGCAGCGATGTGGTGGTGGTAGTGACTGGCGGCAGTGGTGGCAATAAGAGCAGCGGCGAGAGCGGCAGTGTGAGCGGCTTGAGCAGCGTGGACACGACGCCCGAGGGCTACAGCGACCTGGTGCTGACCCCGCCGCCCGTACCCATGGAGATCACCATCACAGCGGCTGATTCCCCGAAGCGCGTCTCGACACCGGCTCAGCCTCCGCCGCCGACACCGGCCGCAGTGCTCCCTGCCCCGGCAACGGCTCCGTCCCCCGGCGCCGGGCAGGACGCGGCCCGAGCCCATCTGGCGGCGCCACCGATGTCGGAGGCTAAAACTAAGAAGGCCGGGAGCCCACCGGATGGTGAGGAACAACTGCGCAAGCGCGCCAAGCTCTACCTCGACGTGCCTCCCGTTCGACCAAAGCAACAACAACATCTATGCAAGGGTACTACTGAGAATTTCTCAACGGGAGGGGAGGGTAATGCCAATAATGGTGACGAGGAGAAGAAGGACCCTGAAAAACCTTACCTAAATGGCAACGGGAACAGGAACGACGGAAGCGACAGCAGCAAATCCCCGCCGCTGGCACCTGGCGGGGGCGGCATGACGACGTCGACACCACACACCCAGGTGGTGCATCAAAAGTGCGACCGGGAGAGCCCGCTGTGTTGTCCGCTGTGTGAGTGGACGACCAAGTCACCGGGGGAGATCATGCGACACGTGAATGCACAGCATCTCGACATCCTCAGTCCACTCAGCGCTAAGGCACGCGCCAACAACCAGCAGCAGAACCAGAACCAGCAGAACCGGAACCAGCAGCAACACCACCAGCAACAACAACAACAGCGCACCGATACCGAGAACAATGTTATCGTGCCGTCGACGTCAACGTCGACGATGACGATGATGACTCATCAGTTTGAGTGCCCGATCTGCGGCCAGGTGGCGCGGTCGGGCAGTGCGCTTGAGCTGCACGTGAATGGCCGGCACGCCGATATCCTCAGCCCCGGCGGCGTGGGGCACTCAGTGCCCTCGCCGTCGGGCGGCGTGGCGGCGCAGACCCTGCTCCAGTCGCCCATGTCCATCGGCAGTTCGACCGACTCCTCCATGTGCTGCCCCGTGTGCGGCATGGAGTTCGCCGACACGCATGACTTGGCGGTACACGTTGACGGCCACTTCTCCGCCGAGCACACGCCCGGTGAGTACCATTTGTTGTTGTTGTTGTTGTTGTAGATAGTTTATTCCTTGAGTACTATCTGTATGGATAGTGATAAGTCCGTTGTTGCAAGTAATAAGATCTGGAGTGTGTTGCAGTGGATCTAAGATCTGGAGTGGGGAATTATATATATATATATATATATATATATATATATATATATATATATATATATATATATATACATATATATACTATATCTATATGTATATATAGATATATACCCGCCGTTGGTGCGTACAAGGAAGCCCTACCACCTAAATAATATGTGCATAACTAGTTATACTGTACATAACACATTATGCGAGTATAAATTGTAGGGGAGCATGTGCTGTATTATTCCTCCATAGGCGCTGTGGTGGAATCCTCCCCCCCCCCGCACATCTGTCGAGGTAATGTATTTGGGTGGCTAGTCCTCGCGCTGCACACACAGCTATATATAATATATATAGAACGATTCCAAATTCCAACCAAATTAGATGGTGTGATTTATTTTCCTGTGGGTGGGAGTATGAGAGACAGAGAGACTGAGAGACAGAGAGAGACAGATAGAGAGAGAGAGCGAGTCATTCAAGGGACTCTCCAACACTTCTGCCACATATCCCCTAACAAGGACCAATCATTTTATTATCTTCACTACTGTTGGGTAATTTCTTCCTTTTTTTAAAATTAAAAAATGAATCTTAGTGAAGCTCAACCGAATCTGTCATAGACCATTTCCTCCGGCCCCCAGCTCGACTTTTGTTATGTTAGTGAGCCTCCTCCCACACTACTAGCTAGCATGGCGCAGAATTTAAATAATTAAAAGTTGGCACTGGGAACATTTGATGCTCTACCGTCTGTCTAGCAAGGTTGGTGGGCTCGTACCCGCAGGCCAAGTGCTGCCTGCCTGCCTGCCTGCCTGCCTACCTGCCTGCCACAGCTGCCAGCCTAAAGAGACCTGCAGAAAGGGGAAGCCTGGAGGTTCACAGAAAGGGGAAGACTAAAGAGGTTCACAGAAAGGGGAAGCCTAGAGGTTCACAGAAAGGGGAAGACTAAAGAGGTTCACAGAAAGGGGAAGCCTAGAGGTTCACAGAAAGGGGAAGACTAAAGAGATTCACAGAAACGGGAGGCTTATGGAAAGGGGGAGCTTATAGAAACAACAAAAAGGGAGATATACAGAAAGGGGAAGCCTAATGAAGCTCTAGAGGGGAGTATGAGAGTCTAATAGTAATAGAAAAGTGAAGCCAAAAGAGGTTCACCTAAAGGGAAGCTTAAAGAATGTCACTGAAAGGGGAAGCCTAAACAGAATCACAGAAATAAGACGTCTAAAGCGGCAATATAATAGGAAGGCTCACAGAAAGGAGAGGCCTAAAGTGCCTCTCAAAAAGAGGAAGCAAAACGAGGTACACAGAGAGTAGAAACTTAAGGATGTTCACATAAAAGGAAGACCTAAAAGGACTCACCGAAAGGGGAGCCTAAAGAGGAAACAGAATATTAGTAGGAAGCCAAAAGAGGCTACAGAAGGGAAAGTTTAAAGAGGCTGCAGAAAGGTGAAGCATAAAGAGGCTGCAGAAAGGGGAAACATAAAGAGGCTGCAGAAAGGGGAAGCATAAAGAGGCTGCAGAAAGGGGAAGCCCAAGGAGTCTACAGAGAGGGAAAGCCTAAAGATGCTACAGAAAGTGGAAGCCTAAAGAGGCTGCAGATAAAGGAAGCTTAAGGAGGATCTCAGAAATGAAAGGCCTAAGGAGCCTAGCCCTCTCTGTATGTAGGCGTGAAGGGCGGTGGATTGGTGGGGTGGGGGGGGGGGGGCGGTGGTGAGTGGGGAGGGGATAAATTGCTTAATGGTATATATCTAAATACGTGTGTGTCTATACACCCGACCCGGCAAGGATAGACATTTTCAGGGGTACAGTGAGTGAGCGGGCGTTTAAATGCTATTGATGGCCAATCCCGTTAGGTGGTACACATAGGTTATGGTTACTTTCATTCACTCATGTTAGTAGCTGTACTGCTCAACAAGGCTAGACTGCTCTAATATCCTGTATAAGGCGTAATATCCTGCATAAGGCTTAATATCCTGCATACGGCATACTATCCTGTATAAGGCTTACGATTCAAGCTTCCCGCATCTCATATCTGTATTAGGTAAATTACATGCTAGAGCTGACCCCATAGTAGATATCACACACGACACAACACGCGATCCGAGTTCAGCACCAGCAGAAGTGTAGATAGATAAGAGGCTGATTGCTTAGTTTTATTCACTTATATATTGTTTTCAGATACATCCAACAGTGGATGTAAGAGACATTCTCATTGGCTATTACACTCATTCACACCAGTCACTCCTCTCCCGCCTGATCTCTTCCTAACATAGTTCACCATTGGCTGCTTTAAGAACTCACCCCCTCCCACCCAGTTCTGGCCACCACCTGGCCATTGTGGGATTACCTAACATGACAGATACAGTGTGGCTGGGTGAGATATGGGGGAGGGATTCTGCTTAAAGGGGTACTGCTTCAGCATTATAAAGGGAGTACTGTTTCTTATTTAGCCATCTCGATACTCAATATATACTTAATCGGAGAATTGTACATAGTCAACCAGCCGATGACTGAGGAGGCTGGGGAATAGATGGAATCTTCTGGCCTATTATTCTCGTGTAATGGCTTATAGATCATCTACAGGGTTCGTACGGGTCCTTGAAAACTTGAAAAGTCCTGGAATTTGATAATTCCAGAATTTTGAAACATCGGCATCACCATCATCAGCAGCAGCAGGATAACCCCCAATAGCCGATGTTTACTTTTTATGCTAGGGGGGTCGTTAAACAAACAAACATCATCCTCGTCATCATCATCATCATCATCATCACAACCATCATCTCAATTGCGGTCATGGTGAACAAGTTGTGTTCGCTGTACCAGAATACCCTCCCTGTGTAGCACCTGGTGACTGTTTCGTGCACCATGTGACCTGGTTTCGTTCGATAACTACGGACAGTTCCTCACTCCATAAATAGCCACTGGATCACGAGTACAAGACGATCGACATTTACTATTTGCAGTGTTGTCTGCTGTTACAAATTATCTTTTGGTCTGTTTAAATAGCATACTGATATCGGTCTGTATTCTAGCAACTGAGTCATGTTTGAACACTCAACAGTTGTATATTGGTACTCTGTTCGGAGCAGACAACATTTCTACCTTTGACAGACTAGTATGTCGTAAAATTATGAGGGGAAAATCACTCAGATTTAGACTGACGCTTTGCACCCCAAAATCAACCTGTGCTGAGCAGGTGCAGACTTCTCAGATGTATTCCATAATACCTGACCGTGCAGCTGAGTCTGTAATAGGGCTGGCTGACTTTCCATGTGGAAGGGCATAGGTTTGAAACCCGACCGAGTCTAACCAATTATGTACAAAATCGACGTGTCATTACCTAGCCTGACACTCAGCATTAATAGGATAGCGCAAGGACTGGTTGGTTCAGTGTCAGGATAATCTGATCGAGTAGAATATCAAGGTCATGGTGCTGGCACCCTGATCTCCCAGTGGGGCAGCACTATAAAGTCACCATGAATTTGCACTGTCACAATTAAAGTCGGTCCTCGTCCTGGTATGACCTTAGATATTGCTAGGATGTAAAACCCAAGCAAACAAACAAAAAACCATCTCAAATGTAGTTGCCAGGGATGTAGCCTTTAGCTCGAGGTTTTGACGTTAACAAGCTGAACAGATGAATATTTGAATTTACTTGGAACACCCAGGGTGTTTTGATCCATATCCAAAGCGATACTTTAATAAGGGTCTTTACGGTAGTAGCATAGCATGTGGGTCATACAAACAGAGGGCAACCAGTGGTCCACAACTGGTTCACCAAAGGCTGTGGTATGTGCTGTCCTGTCTGTAGGAAAGTGCATATAAAAGACCCCTTGCTGCTTATCGGAAAGAGTAGCCTATGTGGTGGCGGCAGGTTTCCTCCAAAGAAATATGTCAGAATGACCATATGGTTGACGTTCGGACGGGATGGCCGAATGAGTTAGAGCGTCCGTCTCCCATGTTGGTAGACCATGGGATCGTGGGTTCGAACCCTGGTCGAGTCAAACCAATGACTTAAAGATTGATACTTGTCGCTTCCTAGCCAGGTGCTTGGAATTATTAGGATAGGACAAGGACTGGTTTTTCTCAGTGTCAGGATAATGTGACTGAGTGGGATATCAGGTCATTGTGTTGGCTGCGTGGTCTCCCAGTGGGGCAGCACTATAAAATTGCCATGTGTGCGCACTGGCACAATTGGGTACCCGTCCTGATATGACCTTAGATGTTGCTAGCATGTAAAACAACAACAAAGAACAAAGAAGGAAGAAAGACGTCCAATAGCCGATGATAAAACTCAATGTGCACTAGAGGCATGGTTAAATACAACAAGCTTTACTTTTATCTTTTTTTTTTTTCTTTTTTTTTTTTTTATTGAGGCTGTATTTATACTGTCCATAGCATATAAGCCTGGGTATTCAGGCTTGTTTTCAATGCTGGCCAGCTGTAGTGTTGGTGTTGTCTTATCACACAGTAGCTGCTGATAAGGTATTTGATTGCCTGTATTTCAGTAGCAGATAGATAGTTGGTTGGTCTGGTTAGTACTATAGTAGTCTATGTTAATTTTTTTGGATTTTCTTGGCATATATGTGCTTTATTTTTTCTACTCTTATTTCTAGACTAGCCTACTCCTATTTACATATCATAGGCTTGTACGCAGCTGTGAGGTGTGTTATCTGGGTGCTTTTGGTATGGTTACCTTCCATTGGGCGTCTCGCTGGTGGGCCGTGACATGTATCACCTGCCCCTTTGCGGTGCAGCTTAGTTGGGGGTTCCTAGCCTTATTTTGCACAGATATTTTTTGTATGTTTTTAGGTCAGGAATTTGTCGTTCCTTTACTGTTTGGGCATTCCACACCTTGGCAGCCATTTCTAGCGTGCTTCTCTCGTGAGCTTTTATTTGGCTTCTGGTCTGCTTTAGTAGTGGCGCATTATTTGCTCTAGTTGCCCTTTGTGGTTTTGTTAGGAGTTTATTGTCTTGACTATAGCTGTATGCTAATGTTTTCAGATGAATTATTCTCCTATTTTCTAGCAATTTTACTTTGGTTCTTTTGTGTATGTCATAGGTGGGGTGCAGCTTGTCTACTCTGAGGCAGATTTTCAGGGCTCTGTTCTGTAGTGTTTGCAGTTTTTTTAGAAGTTCTTTCTTTGCACCCATGTAGTTTACATCTCCATAGTCAAAATAGGGTAGCACCATGCCCTTGAAGATTTTTATTGACATTTCTTGTGTCATGTAGTCTCTTAGCTTTGCAAATAGCCACAGTTTGTGGTTTACCTTTTGGACAATTTTGTTTATACATAGGTTGTAGTTTAGTTGGCTGTCCAACTCAAGGCCTAGGTATTTGTAATGGTCTACATTTTCTAGTGTTTGGCTTCCTAGCTTACAGTGTAGTTTTCTTTCTGGCATTTGTTTATGCGAGAAGAGAACTGTTTTTGACTTGCTTGTGTTGATGGTTATTTTGTTGGACTCACACCACTCATCCAGTTTTAGTAGGAGCTTGTTTAGTTTAGTTATTACCTCCTCTTCTGTGGTGCCGTTTGCATATATGACTGTGTCATCTGCATATAGTTGGAGGCATTCGGTTTGTAACCATTTTTCAAGATCGTTTATGTAGATTATAAAGAGCAGTGGCCCTAGCACTGACCCTTGGGGTACACCACATGTGACAGGTTGGTTGTCTGATAGTGTATTGTTTATTTTTGTTCTCTGTTGCCTGTCTTTCAGGTAGCATTTTATCCAGTCCATAGTGTTGGATTTTATGCCCATGGATTCTAGTTTTTCCAATAGTATGTTATGGTCTACTGTATCGAATGCTTTGCTGAAGTCAATGAAGGCTGCTCCAACTAATTGTTTTTGGTTCATTGACGCCAATATGTCATTTGTTAGGTTAGCTATTGTTTTAGATGTGGAGTGCAGTTTCCTGAAACCTCCTTGTCTTTCGTTTAGTATATTGTTTTTTTCCAGGTGTTCATTTATGTGTCTATGTAACACTTTTTCAATGAGCTTGCCTGGGGTTTGAAGAATCGATATTGGCCTGTAGTTTCCCATGTTTTGTTTGTCTCCACTTTTGTGGATAGGGGTAATGGTTGCCATTTTCCAGGCTGAGATAAAATGCCCCTGTTCAAAGGAGATGTTGAATAGGTCGACTATAGTGGCTGGGATGGCTTGGAGTGCCTCTTTCAGCATTTTGGTTGGTATTTCGTCTATTCCACTTGGTTTATTTGTGTCTATGTCATTTATTAGTTTTTTTACTTCTATTATATCTGTTTTGCAGGTGGGGATTTCATTCTGCACAGTTCCTGATCTATTTTCCCACCTTTTTTTAAATTTTCCTGACAGCGTTTGTCCTATTGTGGCAAAGTGCGTGTTCAGTTTGTTTGCTGCATCTTTGTCTGAGAGTATTGTCCCTTCGTTATCTTGGAAGGTTGTGTGCTCTTCTTTGTTATTTTTGGGGAATAATAGGTCTACATTCTTCCAGAATCTGTTTGTATTGCTTCCCCAGTCTCTGTCCTGCTTTATTATGTATTTCTTTTTTGCTGTTCTCACAGCTTTGAGAGAGTGGTTTCTGGCAATATGGTAGGCCAGTTTGTCTTCTATAGTTTCTGTGAGCTTTGCTTTATTACCCAGTTTACTTTTGGCTATGATGAGCGTTAGCAGGTCATTGTCTACCCAGGGGTCCTGGTTTTTTTGTATTTTTATTTTCTTAATGGGGCACATCTCGTCAGCTGATTTTCTTATTTCTGCGATGATGTTGCCCCAATAGATATTAACATCATCTCTGTTTTGTGTGATGTTGTTTATGTTTTGGTGCAGATGATTTTTTAATGCATCTTCTGAGTAGTTTTTTAGGGACCTGCCCATCTTATACTCATAGTGATTTGTGCTTTTTAGTTTTTTCCTTGTTACATATATTAGCTCATGATCACTTATACCCCAGCTCCTGGTGCCCCATTTAGTGGCGTGGTTTGAGTTGGTTAGTATTAGGTCAATC
>CM059189.1:62694426-62709950 GCA_030323885.1 Branchipolynoe longqiensis
CAAGCCCTGTTCACACGGGGAATGTAAATCGATTCGTAGAAAGCGACTTGCCTAGTTCGCATCACATTTCCCGTGTGAACGGACGTCTGATGCGGATTAGGGCTGATTCGACTCACGTGATGCGCATCGTGTAGACCACCTCAGCGAGGTAGTCTACGTGAATCGATTCCTGTGATGCGGATAATTTTGCCCGTGTGGACGCAACCGACTTACGTGATGCGGACTAAGCACGTCGATCTATATACTATAATTTGGTCTATGATCCTGCTAGAGCTGCACAGATATTTTTTTTGTCATTTATTTGTAGGGTTTCACTGCCCAGCAGAAGTTTTGACCGTTCCAAACCAATACGAATCATTAAATACATATCTAGGTCGAACCCACACTCTCTGGTGCCAGCATTGTCGAACCCAAAATGGCGCTGGTTAGCCTGGACTTGCTCATGCGCAGATATCCACTTCCGCCTCACGCAGTGCCCGTGTGAACGGGCGCTAATGCGACTCCTTTAGTTCGCCTTGTCTAGGTCGCTTCACATTTTGCCCGTGTGAACAAGGCTTAGTTTGGAGCCCTGGTGTGTAATGTGACAGCTGGTGAGTGATAATAGGGGAATCTATCAGTTCACTCAACTCAACAGTGGTTTTGAGTCATTTAGACATTATAAATCACACATACACACACATCAACAGTAAAGCAAAGTATATTGGTACTTAGCTGTGGGTGCTGGTATGTCCTTTTTTTGATATCAGAGGATACAAATCCTGACAATCCGTATCCTTGTTTTCGCCGTTTTTGGCGTTTCCCGCTGTATCTAACGGTCGACACTTTCCTGTAAGGTTGTTTTGCTTGATTTCCTCCTTTTTTCTGATATGTATCCTAAGGTATCCTGGTATGTTTATAAGTATCCTGGTATGTTTGTGGGTTTTTTTATGCACGTTTTAGTATATTGAACTCGCGATTTCAGCGTACGCGTAAGTTTAGCGTTTGCTCACGGTCGCCTTGCACCTAGAGCGGGTTTCTGAACCCACCCTTCTTGACATTTTGAGGCTAACCATTGGGCTATCTAGGCTCCCTGATGCAATCACATTATCAATTCCCTCGATTTTAGGATAATGTGACTGAGTGGGATATCAGATCATTGTGCTGGCAGCCTGATCTCCCAGTGGGACAGTATTATAAATTCGCCATGAGTGCGCACTGTCACAAGTCGGTACCCGTTCTGATATGACCTTAGATGTTGCCAGGATGTAAAACTTCAACAACCAACCAACGTTATCTATTCCTACCTGTATATGTGGATCCTTGCCTGAGAGGTCAGTGCAGAGTACTACAGTCCTGCCCCCAATAGCCGATGTCTACTTTTTGTGCTGGGGGGGGCGGGGGGAGGGGTCGTTAAACAAAT
The DNA here is from genome assembly GCA_030323885.1 of Branchipolynoe longqiensis. Classification (NCBI taxonomy): domain Eukaryota; kingdom Metazoa; phylum Annelida; class Polychaeta; order Phyllodocida; family Polynoidae; genus Branchipolynoe; species Branchipolynoe longqiensis. The sequence continues at coordinate 62,695,826 of CM059189.1, forward strand.
AGTCTTACGAACCTTTAGTAGCACCGAACCTTTATATGCTTAATGAGTGGGTAGTAACACACATTGTACAGGGCGGGTTGGGGTGGGGGTTAGATTCTAACTCAGATCCACTGGACCTGGGCCCGTATGCATGAAGAATTATTTATCGGCTCCCGTTTTACGGGCCGGGTTCGGGTTAGCTAACGCCTGTATTGGGAAATGTGTCACGGGGTATGTACGGTGCCAAAGCGCAGTCGCTTTAGCTAACCTAGCAGTTATTTATAGATTTGGGAAATCCCTCTGAGCCTGTTGCTGGCGGCGATTTGTTTTGTTTAAATTCGACAGTATGAATATCGCCACCGATGTAGCGGCGGCGTTAATGTCGGTTCGATTTTAGGGTTAATTTAATGAAATTTCATGATTTGAGTATGTAATTCTGTTAAATATGATCGCATTCAATAGATTTCGGCCTAATCGGTACGTAACACTGCTGGGCACCAGTCAGTCGCTATTGCTGAGCCTGTTGCTGGTGAGCACTGCGGCGGGCGGCGGCGATTTGTTTAGTTTACATTCGTCGATTCGACACTATTAATATCGCCGCTGATTTAGCAGTGGCGTTAATATCGGTTCGAGTTTAGGGTTAATTTAATGAAATTTCACGTTTTGAGTATGTAACTCTGTTAAATATGATAGCATTGAATAGATTTGCGCCTAATCGGTCCCTAACCCCGACGGTAAACATGATATGGGTTGGGGTTAGCTTAGACGACGTTAAACTCGTGGAGTTTCCGTAACACTGGTCCATACATACCGACTTTTCGCTGCTAACCCGGAGATCGCCCCTAACCACGGGTTTGGCTCGCTAACCCCGACTCATGCATATGGCCCCTGCTTGAAGCAGGCCTGCATACAAACAACGTCTGAGCTATTTATAAACCCAGAGAGGACCTGTTTACTAACAAGTCTCCCTTACGAATAACAGGGAGACTTAAGGTTGGTTGGTTGTTGGAGTTTTATGTTCTGACAACATCTAAGGTCATATCATGACCGGTACTGACTTGTGACAGTCTGCACTCAGGGTGGCTGTATAGTGCTGCCCCACTGGGACATCTAGGTCACTGGCACCATGACCTGATATCCCACTCAGTCACATTATCCTGACACTGAGCTACCCAGTCATTGCCCTATCCTATTAATGCCGAGCGCCAGGTCAGGAAGCGACAAGTATCAGTTTGATAAGTCATTGGTTTGACTCGACCGGGAACCGATCTCCTGATCTCCCGCATGCGATCCCACGCTCTATAGATTCGACCTGGTAAAAACTATATTCAAATAAATGCAATGTTTATATATAATCAAAACTAGAAATACACAAAGCAGAGAATGGCGGATCATAACTGGTTTAAAAGAGGCGGGGAAGAGTAAGCTCCTTATCTATAAATAATATTACTTTTATCCAAAGTGATCAGCGGTGGGATGTTAGTAATACGCACCCATTGGATCACACCCCCCCCCCACCACCACCACGACATATCTCACATCCCAGCCTCTCACAATCGTCAGAGTCCATTTGACTAAATATGCCAGACAGCCTCGTCTAGGCTATATGTTTAGGCTAACAGGTGCGGAGAGACTTGACGCAGGGAAGGTGATAGTGAATTATGTATGACAACCCCTTGGGAGGCGCTGTTACCCATTGTTATATTAGGACTGCCTTCAATTGCAGCTAATGGGTGTATGTGGGGTGTGGGGGAAAGGTGAGCAGGAATGAGTGATCTCCGCGATTTAGCGGATTTCCGAGCTTAAAAACATTATTTTTAATATTCAATCATATCCCTATACTGAGTATGTGTCTATTTCTGATGGGGGGTCGTTAATCAAACGAACAAGCAGGGATAAATCTCTCATAGGCTTAGCATTGCCAAGGAATCGCAAAGAAAAGCCCAAAGTCAGTGTTCGTCTGATTCTCTCCAAGCATAGCCCTTGCAGTATGCATATGCCCCATATTTGCAAGCTATGCTGGGAAAATATTCTATCATTGATGTGACCATATTATCGCACACCTCGCCGTCAATTTCCACTTTTTCTGGCCTTTTTTCGAGAATCACTTTCATTCCGGCTTGAGCATTTATTTTGGTTGTTGCACCAGGATCTCTGATGGAAAGTGTCAGCTGGGACAGGGTGCCTTGAGGCCATGGTTTACTCCCTACTTGTTCTCGACATTGACCCCTTTATTGACCCTAAGGTTGCAATAACACAGCCTCAAAGCTTCCTCGCGCTATATAAACGATTCACCCCTACGCAGAGCAGGGGTGAAGAACAACCCATTAGAAAAAGTGGTGAACGGCTGGGTTAATGAAATCAGCACATACATTCCTAATTTTAAAAGCAAAATATCTTCATATTTACCCACTACTTTCGGGTTGAAAAATATATTAAAACATGTAGTTTCGTGGACTTTAAAAGTGGAATCGACAGCATTCTGTGATCGCCATCTTGTCTTTTTGCATTCTCTCCCATTTCACCAACTCTGTTCTGATTTAAATAGTCATTAGATACTGGAACCAGGAATTCTGCCTCCTGTTTCATACTAAGGCAGTTTTTTCGCCCGTATTTACATTACATTGTCATTCACCCCTCTAATGCAAGTAAAGGGTGAATCTTTTATCTACCTCGCGCATGCAGTCTGTGTAAGTTGTTTGGATCATGTGACCTTGGTTTCTTGGACAGTCACACCATGCTTAATATCACTTACCTGACGCGGCGGCCGAATCAGTAGAGCGCAGTCTTCCCGTGCGGATTGTCGGGAGTTTGAATCCAGACCGAGTCAAACCAATGACTTAGAACATTGGTACTTGTTGTTACCTAGCCTGGCGCTCTGCATTACTAGGATAGGACAATGACTGGTTTGTTGGGTCAGGATAATGTGACTGAGTGGGATATCGGGTCATGGTGCTGGCAGCCTGATTTCCCAGTGGGACAGCACTATAAATTGCCATGAGTGCATTCTGTCACAAGTCGGTGCCCGGCCTGATATGACCTTAGATGTTGCCAGGATGTAAAACCCCAACACACAAACTGCTGTCACTCTGTTCCTTTGATGAAGCAGTGAGGGGTAATAACAGCTTACTGGCAAAGCTTATAAATGGATGAGTCATGCTGACCTCAGCGTTCAATTGTACAGTCAACCGGAGACAAATAATACCTGTCTAAGGTGTCGTATTTCTGGCTCCAGAATGGGACTTGACGTGGATTTCTTTACTTTGCCTGCAAAACAAATTACTTTGGTTGATTGTTGGAGTTTTACGTCATGGCAACAGCTATTGTCATATCAGGACGGGTACCGACTTGTCCCAGTGTGCACTCATGGCGACCCCACAGTGCTGCCCCATTGGGAGACTAGGCCACCAGCACCATGACCTGATATCCACTCAGTCACATTATCATGACACTTAGCCAACCAGCCCTTGCCCTATCATACCAAGCGCCTGGCTAGGAAACAACAAGTATCAGGGTTTAAATGGGAGAAGGACGCTCAACTTATTCGGCCATCCTGTCTGGTCCGAAACAAATGAAGCGCATTGAATCGTTCATTCAAGTGGCTGGTCCGTGGGGAGTTTGACAACATGCTGACATGCCAGCATGTACCACAGGGTGTTAATGGTGACACACTGATAATACCCCATCTACCACTGTGTGGTGACATATTCTGTAACATCAACCACTTTATGGTAGGTGACACTGATTGTATCATATGTATGACTGTGTGGTATAGTGACACTAACAGCATCATATATATGACTGTGTGGTATAGGCCCTACACAGTGATACTGGCAGTATCATATCTATGACCGTGTGGTAGAGTGACACTGACATGGCAACACCACCAACAGTACCACTTGTAAGTGTGGCGTTGCGATACCACCAACAGTACCATTTGTACCACAATGTGTCATGGTGACACCACCAACAATACCACTTTTACCACAGTGTGGCATGGCGACACCACCAACAGTACCACTGGTGCCACATTGTGGCATGGTGACACCACCAACAGTACCACTTGTACCACAGTATTGCATGGTGACACCACCAACAGTACCACTTGTACTGCAGTGTGGCATGGCGATACCACCAACAGTACCACTTCTACCACAATGTGTCATGGTGACACCACCAACAGTACCACTTGTACCACAGTGTGGCATGGCAACACCACCAACAGTACCACTGGTGCCACAGTGTGGCATGGTGAGACCACCAACAGTAGCACTTGTACTGCAGTTTGGCGTGGCGCCACCACCAACAGTACCACTGGTGCCACAGTGTGGCATGGTGACACCACCAACAGTACCACGTGTACCACAATGTGGCATGGTGACACCACCAACAGTACCACTTGTACCACAGTGTGGCATGGCAACACCACCAACAGTACCACTGGTGCCACAGTGTGGCATGGTGAGACCACCAACAGTAGCACTTGTACTGCAGTTTGGCGTGGCGCCACCACCAACAGTACCACTGGTGCCACAGTGTGGCATGGTGACACCACCAACAGTACCACGTGTACCACAATGTGGCATGGTGACACCACCAACAGTACCACTTGTACCACAGTGTGGCATGGTGACACTGCCAACAGTACCACTTGTACCGCAGTGTGGCATAGTGACACCAACAGTCCCACTTGTACTGCAGTGTGGCATGGTGACAATGCCAACTGTACCACTTGTACCACAGTGTGACATGGTGACACAAACAGTACCACTTGTACCATGGTGTGACAGTTGTACTACAGTGTGGCATGGCAACACCACCAACAGTACAACAGTGTGACATGGCGACACCACCAACAGTACCACTTGTACCACAGTGTGGCACGACTTCACCATCAACAGTACCAATTGTGCCGCAGTTTGGCACAGTGACACTGCCAACAGTACCACTTGTACCTCAGTGTGGCATCTCAACACCACCAACAGTACCACTTTTACCGCAGTGTGGCATGGTGACACCACCAACAGTACCACTTGTACCGCAGTGTGGCATGGTAACACCACCAACAGTACCACTCATACCACAGTTTGGCATGGCGACACCACCAACAGTACCATTTGTATCACAGTGTGGCATGGTGACACCACCAACAGTACCACATGTATGGCAGTGTGACATAGTGGCACCACCAACAGTACCAATTGTACCACAGTGTGCCATGGCGACACCACCAGCAGTGCCACTTGTACTGCCATGTGCCATGGTGTCATCACCAATAGTACCAATTATACCAAAGTGTGGCATAGTGACACCGTCAACAGTACCACTTGTACCGCAGTGTGGCATGGTGATACCACCAACAGTACCACTTGTACCACAATGTGGCATCCTGACACCGCCAACAGTACCACTTGTAGTACAGTGTGGCATGGTGACATCGCCAACAGTACCACTTGTACCACAGTGTGGCATAGTGACCACCAACAGTACCACTGGTCCCACAGTGTGGCATGGTGACACCACCAAAAGTACCACTTGTACTGCAGTGTGGCATGGTGACACTACCAACAGTTCCACTTGAACTGCAGTGTGCCATGGCAACACCACCAACAGTGCCACTTGTACCACAGTGTGGCATGGTGACACCAACAGTCCCTCTTGTACCACAGTGTGGCATGGTGTCACTAACAGTCCCACTTGTACCACAGTGTGGCATGGCGACACCACCAACAGTACCACTTGTACCACAGTGTGGCATGGTGACACCACCAACCGTACCACTTGTACCACAGTGTGACATGGTGACACCACCAACAGTACCACTTGTACCACAGTATGTCATGGCGACGCCGCCAACAGTACCACTGGTACCACAGTGTGGCATGGCGACACCACCAACAGTACCACTTGTACCACAGTGTGGCAAGGCGACATCACCAACAGTACCACAGAGTGACATGGCGACACCACTAACAGTTCCACTTGTACCACAGTCTGTGATGGCGACACCACTAACAGTTCCACTTGTACCACAGTGTGGCATGGTGACACCACCAACAGTACCACTTGTACTACAGTGTGGCATGGTGACACCACCAACAGTACCACTTGTACCACAGTGTGGCATGGTGACACCACCAACAGTACCACTTGTACCGCAGTGTGGCATGGTGACACCACCAACAGTACCACTTGTACCACAGCGTGGCAAGGCGACACCACCAACAGTACCACAGAGTGACATGGCGACACCACTAACAGTTCCACTTGTACCACAGTCTGTCATGGCGACACCGCTAACAGTTCCACTTGTACCGCAGTGTGGCATGGTGACACCACCAACAGTACCACTTGTACCACAGTGTGGCATGGTGACACCGCCAACAGTACCACTTGTACCACTACGGTGTGTGAAGGCACCCACCTTGCTCGTGAGCTGGTGATCGATTGTTGGTTTTCCCCACGAACCCTTCTTACTACCTAATCCCACCCACTATAACAAACCTTCCCCCACCTCCTCACCCAACATTTCATCCCGTCATGTTCGATTAGTTGACCATGACTTAAGAAGAAGCTGGTCTGGCCATATATGTAGCCGCCTTAAGCATTACATTGTTCTATACACACATACATGTACATATGGCTGCTTGATGCCTGGCACACACCTCCCGTTTACGATTCACGCACTAAAACTGACTGCGCATCACGACCCCGACCCGTCCCGTTTTGTGACTAAAACTGCCTGATTCGTTTTTCGAATCCCTTGTGATTTCAGTTTTAACCCCTAAAACTGAGTTTTAAGTCGCGAATCGCAAGGCTCTGGTGTGCTAGGGGGTCGCACACCTAACGACTAAAATTCAAACTTATGCGCGAAACGGGCAGTTTTAGATCGTATACGGGAGGTGTGTACCGGGCATAATGGTGGAGATTGGTATCCCATCTTTGTGTAGTAATAATCTGCTAATATATTGTACGCAGCAGGGATTGCGCCGACTCTGCCGTGCCAGATGTCGTGCCGCTGAGTGTATTCATTGGTGGGGTTGGAAGGGAGGGTGGGATGGAGGGTAGTGGGAATCTGGTGGCGGAAGGAGACGGCTCTCATGGCGGCATGGATGTGTACTCGTATGTCCACAGCCCCGCCCCCGGGTGACCAGCTGCAGGCTCATCCAAGTTGCGGTCACGTGACCGACAATCGCCGCCGGCATAGCAGACATGCGCAGTGGACATGTGCAGTGGACATGCACAGTTCAGACAAGACCGCTGACCTTTAACGTTGGGTTAAGAAGAAATAGATTGTTTCTTTGTTTGGGTTTTGTGTCCTAGTAACATCAGTGGTCATATCAGTAAGGGTACTTACTGACTTGTGGCAGTGCTCACTCATGGCGGCTTTATAGTGCTGACCCACTGTTACTACCTAACCTGGCACCCAGCATTACTATGATATAGCAAGGAGCACAGGAATGAGGAAGCCCAATTGACTGCGGTTGAAATTTCCCCTACCTAATCAAACGTTTGTTGATTAAGCAGGGGAAATTTCAATCGCAGACAATTGATATTCCACTGCTCCATGTCCTAACACCGGCTGCAGTGGCCGAATCCGTAGAGCGCGGGCCTCGTGTGCGGGAGATTGGGAGTTTGGTTCCCGGTCGAGTCAAACCAATGAATTATAAAATTGATACTTGTTGCTTCCTAGCCTGGTGCTCGGCATGAATAGGATAGGGCAAGGACTGGTTAGCTCAGTGTTAGGATAATGTGACTGAGTGGGATTTTGGGTCATGGTGCCAGTGACCTGATTTCCCAGTGGGGCAGCACTATAAAGTCGCCATGAGTGCACACAGTCACAAGTTGGCACCCATCCTGATATGACCTTAGATGTTGCTAGGACGTAAAACTCCAACAACCAATCAATTAACCTTGTGTAAAGTCGACGGCTGGCATCTGTGGTTGTGTAGGCAGGCTATAGGAAATCAATACAGGCAAGAAGAGAAAGGAAGAGTATAAAGAATGAAAGTAGAGTGAGAGCTTGTACCCTCAGGTTTATTATTATATAGTGGTACATGGATCTGGTATGGCATACCACCTGACCATTATCTCCAATGGGCAAAAAGCATTTATAGTTCCACCAATGAACAGTAAGCATTCTTGGGTCACCATGGCTACTGTGATCTGCCCACCGCCACCATGCGGTGTGGCTGCTTGGCCACCACCTGCCTGAGCTGTGTGTGTGGTGATCTGTGACTAACAGTTGGGGGGGAGGGGGTAGTGAGTAGAGTTCTTGAGGCTCCTTACACACTATCACTTGTGCCTCCTTCACACTATCTACCTAATACACAATGACTATTGACCATAAGTAAAGGATCACCAGCAACTACACGGTTGCTACATAAATACATTCATGCACCTGGCACTATATATCATTTACATTAATAGACCATTCCTACTCCATTATAGACCATCTGCATTCCCCACGAATGCGTTTTATCGGAATATGTTACACTTGTCTTAATCTAGCAATGCCAATGAATTGGCAAGTATAAATTTTATCTGTCATTGGTTTGACTCGGCTGGGGTTGGAATCTCCGGACCTACCACACAGGAACTTGACGCTCAACTCATTCAGCCATCTCGCTACCTGCCAGACAGGAAGTGAACGCTTATCTCATTCGGTCATCACGTCTGGTTATAAATAACGCCAACTCCTATCCACAATGACCAAAAGTCTATGACGATAGCAAAATGTGGTATCAATACATGGACCATGGCATTTCAGGTTTGACACAGTCTGTCCATTGTACCATTATACAGATTGCATCCATGGGGGAAAACCGATTTTTTTTGTTTGGCCTCTCTCAGTCGTAGTCTCTGTCAAGCGCCCCAATGTGCAATGTAATTTTAACCAATTGGATACCAATGCTTTCAAAGCTTGTCTTTCAGCAATGAGGCTCATTCGCCATATGTTTCTTTCTACTCCAGAAATGATGACATGATATTTACCGAAAACACACTTGTGGTTCCCACATTGCGCATGCGCATACCAGCTCTATAGACGCAGCAGCCTGCCTAGTGGTTCACTCACACTGGCCGGCATTGGCAGCGTGGATAAACTGTGGGCTCACGTAGCGGGCCTTTGGGTGTGTGGGGGTGGGGGTGGGGTGTGGGGGGGCAAGTGGTGGCAGCGTGATAAGGAGGCCCTCGGAGCCGCTCGGAGCTGCTCGGGACCGCTCGGGTCACGCCAACTGCTCCTTACAGCTCGATGCGCCGACCCACCACGCACACGCCACACACGCTTAGGCGCGCACACCAATACAATAAACCGACCCATCTCTCACGCCGTCTCACTTGTCTCTCCCTGTCTCTTTCCCTGTCCCTGTCCTTCTCCCTCGCCCTTTCCCTCCACCTCCTTCTCCCTCACCCTATCCCTCTCTCTCCCTCTCGCTCCCATCCTCCACAGCTATTTCCCTCTCCCTCTCCTCCCCCTACATATACTTTGACTACTCTTACTCTTTCTCTTCCCATCTCCCTCTCCATATCCATCTTCCTCTCCATTCTCTTCCTCTCCATCTCCCTCTTCTCTACCCTCACCCCCCTATCCCTCTCCTCCACATCTATTTCACTCTCCCTCTCCTCCTTCTGCTCCTCCATCTCTTTATCTTTTTCCTCTCCCTCTTCCCGCTACCCGCTCCCTCTTCCCCCTTTCCCATTCCCTCTCCCTCCTCCCCTACCTATCCCCCTCAATCAATCAATCAATAGTTCCATCCTCTAGTCGAGGGTTGGATGCAATGGTTCTCCACTTGTCCCGATGTTGTGCTGTTCTGATAGACTGTGAATAATTCAAGCCTGTCCACTGTGAAATATTTGTAAACCATGATGTTCTTGGTCTCCCTCTCCCTCTGCTGCCATTCACCTTCCCTTCCAACAATGTACGGTATATTGAACTCTGACGAATGATGTGGCCAAAATAAATAAGTTTCTTTGTCTGTATAGTGGCAAACAAGCTTTTCTTATTTTTAATTTTTCTGAGAACTTCTTTGTTGGTGATCTTCTTTGTCCATGATATTTTCATCATCCTTCGATAAGTCCACATCTCAAATGCTGCTAAACGTTTGTACATTTTCTTAGAGATTGTCCATGTCTCTGCCCCATACATTAGAGTAGACCACACATAACACTGAAGAATACGCTTCCTTGTTTGTATTAATATCTTACTTGATGTTAACACTCTATACATTTTGGAGAATGTTGTTCGGGCTATTGTTATCCTTCTTTTAATTTCTTCCTCACATCTCCCATCATTTGTAATCTTTTGTCCGAGATATATGAATTCGGATACTTGTTCTATGTTTGTGCCATCTATGGTTATATTGACATTTGGTTTATCTGTCTTTTTACTTATAACCATTGTTTTGGTCTTCCTGGCATTCATCTTCATGTTGAATAGTATTCCAGCTTTATTGATTCTATTCACTATATCTTGTAGGTTTTTCTCACTGTCTGCTAGTATTACACTGTCATCGGCATATCTAAGATTGTTGATGTTCATGCCACCTATTGTCACTCCCTTGCAATCTTCAATGTGTCTGAAAATCATCTCTGTGTACAGGTTAAATAGACATGGTGACAATACACACCCCTGTCGAACTCCTCGTTTAATCATAACTTCATCCGATAGGCCCTGCTCCATTTTTATAAATGCACGTTGTGTTCAGTATAAGTTCACAATTAGTTTAATGTCTTTGCCATTGACACCAATATCTTGTAAACATTTGATTAACAGTTCATGATTGACTCGGTCGAAGGCCTTCTCATAGTCAATAAAGCAGGCATAAACATCCTGGTTCACTTCACAATAACGTTCACAAATCTTTCTTTATACTCTCTCTGAGGAGTTTCTTCATTCATCAGTACACTGAATTTGTTATGAACAGAGACATTATACTTAGTTCTGTATTTTGCATCTTTTAACATGTTCATATCCATTTGAATGTTGTTTTTAATTTTGTTCTGCTGTTTCAATTTCACTACCATACTGATTACTACTGGATTATGATCCGAACATATGTCAGCACCTGGATATGTCCTTGCCTGTTTGATACAATTTCGATATCGTTGGTTGACAAGAATGTAATCGATCTGGTTCCGACATACATCACCAGGGCTCTTCCATGTATATAGTCTTCTCTTTGGATGTTCAAATAAGGTGTTAGCAATTACTAGTTTTGATGTCAAACAGAAATTTATCAAGTATTCACCACGATCATTTCTCTCACCTAAGCCAAATCTTCCTGTTACTGGATATTCATGTTGTTCTCCAACTTTCTCCAACTATCCCCCTACCTCTCCCTTTCCCATTCCCTCTTCCTCTTCCCTCTCCCTCTCCTTCCTCTACCTCTACCCCTTCCTTTCCCCTTACCTCTTACTCTCCCTATCCGCCTACCTCTCCCCTCCCTCTCCCGCTCTTGCTCCTGCTCCCTCTCTTCCTCTCTTTCCCTCTCGCACTCCCTCTTACTCTCCCTCCGTCTCTTTTCTCTCATTCACCTTCCCTTGCCCCCCCCCCCCTCTCACACCCTCTTCCCATCTCCCTCTTCTCTCCCTTCAACTCACCCTCTATCTGCACCGCATGTTCTATTCACTGGCAACACTAAACCGTTAGAATTAATAACTATGCCTTAATATTCATGTTCCAAACATCATAAAATGTTAGTATTTGTGGATTCTTTATTTAGGAGACTGTCAGATCGGCCAATCCGGCAACCAAAATTAGTTGTGTAAATGTCAATGGGAGCAATCCGCGAAGAAACATTGTGTTTTCTACTCAGCGACTGCACAAAGGGATTCCATCCAACAATGTGTGCTTTAGCATTTTAGAGATAAAGCAAAGAAAGGCGAATTTAATGCCCACCATTCACTACCTGCTTGCCATCTGAAAACTGCATGAAATAGTGTGTTAATGCGAATGATTATTAGGCGAGAAGTCTTTGGTCGTGTTTTCCTGTCATTAACTCACCAGTGGGTCGATAACTTTGCTGATTGAATGGGGATGTTGATTACTACTTTTGTTTTAAATGCCCTTTCATGATGTTTGTGGTGAAATTGACGCTCTGTTTTTATTTGTGTTTCCAACCCCCCCCCCAACGCGCTCACACACATCCGCTCCTCTTCCTCATCAGTCTCTCATCAGTCTCACCCCCCACACACATCCGCTCCTCTTCCTCATCAGTCTCTCATCTCCCACACACACATCCGCTCCTCTTCCTCATCAGTCTCTCATCTCCCACACACACATCCGCTCCTCTTCCTCATTAGTCTCTCACCCCCAACACACATCCACTCTTCTTCCTCATCAGTCTCACATCCCCCACACACATCTGCTCCTCTTCCTCATCAGTCTCTCACCCCCCCCCACACACATCCACTCCTCTTCCTCATCAGTCTCTCATCCCCCACACACATCCGCTCCTCTTCCTCACCAGTCTCTCATCCCCCACACACATCCGCTCCTCTTCCTCATCAGTCTCTCATCCCCCATGTAGAGTGGGTGTTCGAGTCTGTGGCAATAAATAAAATAAAATAAATAAAACATTTATATAGCGCCCGATCTATCAAGCCGTTCTCAGGCGCTTTACATAACAAACAAATATAAAGGGTAAAGTGAAAAAAAATACAGACGGAGAGAAAGTAAAGCAAAAGTAAGAGTGTAAGAGAGAGTCCAAGTCCCTCTGGTTTATATATATAGTACATGGATTCTTGGTAAAGGATCATGCCATTTTCACTTCAACCAATAGGGACCCAGCATTCCCAGTTCCTCCATTAGCGACTCAGCATTTCTGGTTACCATGACCACCAGTGGTCTGCCCACCACCAGAGCTGGTTGACCTGTGGACACCACCAACCTTGACCCTTGTGTGCATTGACCCCTACCTCAGTAGAGAGCCAGGCCATGAGTGCACTCACACCCAGACCTACCAATCATCCCTATGTCTATAATTACCTGGCCTAGAGCATGGGCCAAGCCATATATATATATTATATATTATATATATATATATATATATATATATATATTATATATACACAACATACATATATACACACACTCTTGGCCGGCCACACAGAATAATAATAGAGGATTTCCATTTACCCCCTCTGCTGATTATCGGAATATTTTACACCCCCACACACATCCGCTCCTCTTCCTCATCAGTCTCTCATCCGCCTCCCTCAAACTCTTACCTTCTTTTCCTTCTCTCCTCACCATCACATCCGTCATCTTTTGGACATTCCCCCATACCACCCTACTCACCTCACCCCACCCCACCCACCCTTCTATCGCTTCTCGATGTCCCTTTCTTTCCCTTCCTTCCTTTCTCATTAACTGAATCCTATTCCCATCAATCCAACCCTATTTATCCACCTCCCCCTCCCCCATCCCCTCTCCACCCGCACCCCCTTTCCCTCCCCCTCACCCTCTCTGATTCAAACGAGAGAAGAAACTACATTTTTGAATACCAGATTTATCTATTAAGTTGCCATGACTGAGTGCGCACTGTCACAAATCGGTACCGATCCTGATATGAACTTAAATGTTGCCAGGACGTAAAACTCCAACAATAAACCAACCAAGCTAAACCCTGGTGGCGCCACCTGCGGATGACTTACTCACTAACCACATATTCTATGGACCCCTTTCAATGTTTATAGACATTGTGTATGCTTGCGCACGTTGAAACAAAGGCATACAGCTATTGAGTTTGCCTATGCGCGCAGTGCAAAAATTCAATTTGATTTAAATTAATAGAAATAAAGATCAAGAAAGACATCAATTCGTTGAATATGTTATCTATTTGTGTGCCAATCGGTTTGTTTCTAGGTGGTGCGGTTTTAGAGATATTTCACTTTTCCTGTACGAAGATGGTGCACGGCCATTGACAATGACATTTGCCGATACGTGCAGTGCAAAACGTTAATTTTATTAAAATTTAATAGAAATGCAGAACATTAAGCATATATATTTTATATATATATATATATATTTTACCTCGGTATACCGCCTCTGGCTAGCCGCAGGCTAGGGAGAAAGAAGCACATCCGGGTCCAGCAATTAGCATAAGTGACTCACAACGGGAGGACGTTTGTGAGTTGCTCCAAC
>CM059189.1:62710449-62744195 GCA_030323885.1 Branchipolynoe longqiensis
GTCTCCCCTCCCATCATGGCACCCCACCTCTCCCCTACACTCGTCTCCCCTCCCATCATGGCACACCACCTCTCCCCTACACTCGTCTCCCCTCCCATCATGAAACACCACCTCTCCACTCCACTCCTCTCCCCTCCTCTCATGTCATCCATTTTAACAATTGGAACAGGAAAAGATTAGAAATAATTCAGCAATTGGAGGGATGAGCTACATATAGTGTTTATGCACTATGCTTATTGAGTGTTTACACACTATACTCAATGAGTATTTATACCCAACACTTATTAAGTGTTCACACACTACACTGGTTATGAGTGTTAATGCCTTACACTCATTAAGTGTTTATCCAACACACACCAACCCATAGCATCATTTAAGTGAGACTGATGGCTCATTATGACAAAATCGCGAGAGATAAATCACAGTTAAATGTGGTGTTTTACGCTTATTTTGACACAAGAAGACAATAATGACGGAGCAGATGACAAATTAGGAGCGACTGTGGAGGGATGGCGAACTATGACCCTCCCCCCACCTCCACATTTCCCACTCCTACGCATTTTCACCTAACTCGCCAATATTGTAAATAGTAAATATTTTCTTTTCTTGAAGATTTATAGCTGAAGCTTTGAAGTTTTCCACAGAGGGCGCTACACAATGAGTTGCCACCCACATCATTAGTTCTTGTCACTGCAATTAGAGGGCAAGTTGGTAGTGGAAATCCTCTATATAACACCTTTCCCACAGAGCACGCTGCACAGTAAGCTTCTACCCACATCATTAGTTCTTGCAACTACCATCAGTGTGGTGGAAATCCTCTGTGAGACCTTTTCCACAGAGCGTGCTACACAGTAAGCTGCTGCTACCTACATTAGTTCTTGCAACTACCATCAGAGGGCAGGCGTGTGGTGGAAATCCTCTGTGAGACCTTTTCCACAGAGCGTGCTGCACAGTTAGCTGCTACCTACATTAGTTCTTGCCACTGCCATCAGAGGGCAGGTTGGTAGTGGAAATCTTCTATGAGACCTTTTCCACAGAGTGCGCTACACAGTGAGCTGATACCCACGTTAGTTCTTGCCACTGCCGTCAGAGGGCAGGCGTGTGGTGGAAATCTTCTATAAGACCTTTTCCACAGAGCGTGCTACACAGTGAGCTGATACCCACGTTAGTTCTTGCCACTGCCGTCAGAGGGTGGGTTGCTGGAGGAAATAGTCCCTGGCAACGTACTAGCCTACGATATTAGTTATATGATAGGAAGTTATACCCCCCCCAAAAAACAACTAACATAGATACTAACTACTTAAATAAATGCTGGTGGATGTCCCGGATACCAACCCGGAACCGGAACCCGGGCATACACCATAACATTCCTCACAGTATAATATAAAGTCGCCTGCACTGTAATAAATTGGTACCTGTCCTGATAATACCTTAGATATTGCTCTCACATAAAACCCCAACAAACAAATAACAAAAAGCACGGGATGCAGGCACGTGCAATGGAGCATTGCCTTTGTTATCCGGCAAGACGGCTCTGGTTTCAATCAATGTGGATGCGGCAGTGATTGGGTGGTTACTGTGCTGGGAGGTCTATGATTGGTTGGTTGGTTATTTGAATTTTACGTCCTGCCAACATCTAAGGTCATATCAGGATGAGTACTGACTTGTGACAGTGCGCACTCATGGTGACTTTATAGTGCTGCCCCACTGGGAAATCAGGCCAGGAGCACCATGACCCGATGTTCCACTTAGTCACATTGTCCTGACACTGACCTTTCCCTATCCTATTATTGCTGAGTGCCAAGCAAGGAAGCGACAAGTATCAATTTTATAAGTCATTGATTTGACTTGACCGGGAATCAAACTTCCAATCTCTCGCACGGGACGCCTGCGTCTACCGATTCGGCCACCGCGTCCGGTCTCGATGATGGGTGAGCAATGCAGTGTGGGAAAACAAAGCAAACAAAACCAATCAGAACTGATGTAGAGGAGTTGGAGTGGAAGAATTAGCTAGTTTTTTAAAAAGAAACCTTGAGGCATTTCAAGTCACATTTTGAACAAAAATGGGTGCTTTAATGTGTTAGTTTCTATCATTAGTGTCTCATCCAGCATGGATGCCTGAACCAAAAACCACGTGGTCTGTGACGTCACCTCCAAATCCTTAAAGCTGAATGTGGTGATCGAATCAGTGGAGCGCAAGCTTCCCACATGGAAGGATGGGAGTTCAAAACCTAGCTGAGTCAAACTAAGGACTTACAAAATGGACACTTGTCACTACCTAGCCAGGCACTCAACATTAGTAGGATAGGGCAAGGACTGGTTACCTCACTATCAGGATAATGTGAGTGAGTAGGAAATTGTGTCATTGTACTGGTGGCCTGGGCTTCTAGTGGGGCAGCACTAAAAAGTCACCATGAGTGCAGTCGGTACACATACTGATATGACTTTAGAATTTACTAGGATGTAAAACCCCAACAAAAAACCAAACAAGCAAATCCTCAATTCAATGTGAGATAAATACTTACTCAGATTAAGAATGCGAAAACACACTGATCGCCTGTGCACGTGGCCTGTGTCCAAGTACCAGGACATCAAACTGGGGCTGGGTATTGGTTTTGTCTAGAGTGCAGCTAAAGTGGCAGTGGTCAGCATGGGCCATTTAGATTTTGTAAACACAATTACATGACATACAATCTATTAAGTATTATGCACTTAAAATATATCCAAAGTTAGCCATTTAACATAAAAGTTACTATCTTAGAAAATGCCAGAAACTCAAACCCATCGGACTATGTAACTTTAATGTCAAGTAGTTAATAAATTGCTTTATTCCTCTAAACTCCCTGTTCATAAACCTTACAGCTGACCGCTGCCACTTTAGCTGCACTCTAGCCAAAACCAATCAATACCCAGCCCCAGTTTGATCTCCTGATACTTGGATACAGGCCATCGAATAGCAAAGTAACTTCTCACTAATAACCCATCGACGCCTCCTGCAAACAACTAGTGATACGGGCGTGTTGTGGCTATCACGTGATCTTCACATAAAGAATGCAAAACACCCTCTCTTTGCTACATAATGTTAAGTGTGTTATTATAAATAGTGATGTATGTGTGCAAGAAAAACCACACACATCTGGCATACAAGTTGTAGGCAAGAGAATAGTCCTCATGGATGGGTTGGTTGGTTGTTGGAGTTTTACATCCTGACAAAATCTAAGGTCATATCAGGGTGGGTATCGACTTGTGACAGTGCGCACTCATGGCAACTTTATTGTGCTGCCCGACTGAGAGACAAGGCTGCCAGCACCATGACCTGATATCCCACACTGTCGCATTATCCTGACACTATGCTAAGCAGTCCGTGTCCTATTAATGCCGAGTGTCAGGCTCGGTAGTGACGAGTATCAATTTTATAAGTCACTGCTTTGACTTGGCTGGGATTCGAACTCCCAGCCTTCCGCACGGAAGCGTGTACTCTCCGGATTCGGCCACCGCGTCTGGTCCCACTGTACATGTGCAAATAAAACCAAAGAAACAATCTTGCATACTTAGTCCTCATGGGTGGAGCACTTTCAAATGGATCTCAACTGTCAGCTTCAACTCATTTAAAATCACTACACTCACCTACTCAGACACCGTCCTGATATGACCTTAGATGTTGCTAGGACGTAAAACAACAAACAAACAAACCAACCTACTCAGACTATTACATTTTGATTGTATTTACTACACAAAACCTGAGCGTCCAAAGTGAATCTTGTTTGATGTACTTGCAATAAAAAGTAGTTAGATTATTTTTAGTATGTAACATTTTTCATGTTGAGCTTATAACCAATAACTGCCGCCGCCACCAACGCCCCACCCCACCAACAAATCCCGCTAAACTAACACCAAAAACCAACAAACAGAAATGATTCCTTAGTAAAAATAACTCCCCGCAAAAGGTGTTTAACAAAAACAACTAAATATCTTCTGCAGCGGAGTTGCAATACCAAAGCAACATTTAAGCACTAGGACTATACACATTCGGGGACACACGTGGACAGTGCATTGCATACAGTATTTATCAATCACCAGATTTAGGAGATATAAAAAAAAGGTGGTTCAATGCAGTAGACTTTCCTATTCATCTGCAATAAGCAATCAATACCACGTATATCGACTGTATGCGTTCAGTCGTGCGGAACATCTCGCAGTGTACTATATATGAAATTTGGTTATTAAATGCCGTATCTTATATAAATTCACTATCCTAAGCTTGTTAATATTAACACTGTTGCATAAGAGTTTTGCATCCTGCCAACATCTAAGGTCATATCAGGATGGGTACCAACTTGTAACAGTCCGCACTCATTGCAACTGTATAGTGCTGCCCCACTGGAAGACAATGCCAGCAGCACCATGACCCAATTTCCCACTAAGTCATATTATCCTGATACTGAGTTAATCAGTCTGTACCCTAATCCTAATAATCCAAAGCGCCAATCTAGATCTAGAGATGAGTATCAATTTCATAAGTCATTGGTTTAACTCAGCCAGAATTTGAACTCCCAACGTTCCACACGGGAAGCATGTACTCTACCATACCAATTCGGCCACCAAGACCGGTTAAGTATATTAGTAGTGTGAGATTAGTTGAACTTCCGTGAAGCTATTTAACGATTCCGTATTGTTCGTTGGTAGGAGGTTCCTCATGAGTTGTGGCATGCACACTGGTACACACGCGCACACACGCGCACACACACACAATTACAGATGCAAACACTCCACTCCGCATAAAGGGAGCCGCGTAGCAACAGTGTTACAACTTACAAGTGTGCGAGGGGCTTAGCGTTACAAGCGTGGGAGGTGGTCATTGCTACGAGTGTGGGAGGGGGTCATTGTTACAAGTGTGGGAGGTGGTCACTGTTACAAGCATGGGAGGTGGTCAGTGTTACAAGTGTGGGAGGGGTTCAGTGTTACAAGCACGGGAGGGGTTCAGTATTACAAGCATTGGAGGGGTCATTGCTACAAGTGTGGGAGGGGTTCAGTGTTACAAGTATCTAAGTTGGATATATAGGATCAAATGTAAGTCGTTGTTTTAATTTTGACAACAATATATTTCATCGGACCATGCAACTTTAATGCGTAGTTAGAGTAGAGAAACCGTAACGATTTCTACACAACTCAGCTAATTTAATGTGTAGAGTAGAGAAATCTTAAGAATTTCTACATAACATTGATAATTTCATGAATAGTTAGAGTAGAGAAATCTCACGAGTACATGAAAGTAGAGAAATCTCAGCGATTTCCACGTGACCTTCGTCTACACAACCACCGAGAGATACCACTGCGTCTCACAAGCAGTGGGCACTCACTGCTCATGCACAGAGACCACTTCCGGTATCCCAGCTAAGGCTCTGCCAGCAGACGGCTAGCAGTTGATGGCGTATAAAGGATGAGCATAGGCGGTCCTGTGAGAGTACCGTGACCGGGTGGGTGTGGGGGGGGGGGCGGGGTGTGTGCATACATACACAGTGGTACTCCAACTTGACACGCTGCCACGTTTCGCTATAAAATCGCCGTAGATTTCTCAGGTCGCAAAAATAATGTACTAGCCTGCACTGACCTCTCAGACAAGGAGCTGCATAGGTATTTATATGTAAGTGCATTGCCTGTATCATTTTATGTAATTGTAAGCATTAAATGGCCGTTTAAAGACTTAGAATTCAAGGGGGAACGAGTGTAGTAGTAGTAGCCTGCACTGACCTCTCATGCAAGGATCTGCATAGGCATGTATATGTAAGTGCATTGCCTGTATCATTTGATGTAATTGTAAGCATTAAATAGCCGTTTAAAGACTTACAGTTCCAGGGGGAATGAGTGTAGTAGTAGTAGCCTGCACTGACCTCTCAGGCAAGGATCTGCATAGGCATGTATATGTAAGTGCATTGCCTGTATCATTTTATGTAACTGCAACTATGTAAGCATTAAATGGCCGTTTAAAAGACTTACAATTCCAAGGGGGTGAGTGTAGTAACCTTCACTGACATCTTAGGAAAGGAGCTACATAGATAGGTGGGTGTGGGTAGGGTGGTGACATCAGGGAGCCTAGGTGGTGTAATTGTTAGCACAGTGGCCCAGAATGCAAGAGATGTGGGTTCGATTCCCACTCAAGGCGCAGTGTTTCCCATTTTCATCACCACTACGACAATAATAAAACCACACCTAAAAAAAGCCAATATAATCCCCCAAAGAGTATAATTGTTTTGCTATAATTAGGGGTTTTCATATCAGGATAGCTATGCAACGGCATTTGGTAAACACAAATTTGTTAGAACAGAGTGATGTGATTTGAGCAAAATTGGTCTGTTGGCTGTTAGTTAAAGGCGCCATAGTCCAACACAGACCTCTCACATAACCAACATGACTCACCGCCGAGGTTTACTAAATAGTTCGCGAACAATTTGTCTAAAACCATTTATTGAAATAAAAATGAAAAGGGCATGCATTCGCATGTACTTCCATTTACAATCAGAATTCTGTAAAGGACACATCTAATATCCAGGTTTACAATTCTAAGATAAAAGAACAACTATCCATGCCTCGTTTGGGTAGTTATTCAGTATAGTTTTGTACTATGTAAACTACTTGATACATAGACTACTTGTATCAGTAGTCTATGCGATTTGTAATTAGTCTATGAGAAATGGATACAAAGACTGCTTGTGTGAGTAGTCTATACGGTCTGTAATTAGTCTATGGGATATGGATATAGAGACTGCTTGTGAAAGTAGTCGATAGGATTTGTAATTAGTCTATGGGAAATGGATATATAGACTGCTTGTATAAGTAGTCTATAGGATCTGTAATTAGTCTATGGGGAGTCGATATAGAGACTGCTTGTGTAAGTAGTCTCTAGGATCTGTAATTAGTGTATGGAAAATGGGCTTAGAGAATGCTTGCGTGAGTAGTCTATAGGATATGTAATTAGTCTATGGGAAATGGATACAGAGACTGCTTGTGTAAGTAGTCTATAGTATCTGTAATTAGTCTATCGAGAATGGACATAGAGATTGCTTGTGTGAGTGGTGTATGGGATGGGATCTGTGATTAGTCTATGGGAAGTGGATACATAGACTGCTTGCATGAGTAGTCTATGGGATCTGTAGAGACTGCTTGTATGAGTAGACTATGGGATATGTAATTAGTCTATGGGAAATGGATACAGAGACTGCTTGTGTAAGTAGTTCATAGGATCTGTAATTAGTCTATGGGGAGTGGACATAGAGACTGCTTGTGTGAGTGGTCTATGGGATCTGTGATTAGTCTATGGGAAGTGGATAGACAGACTGCTTGCATGAGTAGTCTATGGGAGCTGTGATTAGTCTATGGGAAATGGATATAGAGACTGCTTGTCTAAGTAGTTTATGGGATCTGTGATTAGTGTAATTGAAGTGGATATATAGAGACTGTTTGTATGAGTAGTCTATGGGATATGTAATTAGTTATGGGAAATGGATACAGAGACTGCTTGTGTAATTAGTCTATAGGATCTGTGATTAGTCTATGGAAAGTGGATATAGAGAGACTGCTTGTGTAGGCACACGTCACTATGGCACTGGCTATGTGAGTACAGGGAGTACAGGCGGAGTAGGCTCTCAGCAAACACAGCTCAGTGAACGGGCAGCTGAATGGCTTTAATGCTTTAGTGGAATTGCTGTTTGTTTGTTTGTTGTTGTTTTACGTCCTAGCAAAATCTAAGGTCATATCAGGACGGGTACCGACTTGTGACAGTGCGCACTCATGGCGACTTTATAGTGCTGTCCCACTGGGAAACCAGGCCACTGGCACCATGACCTGGTATCCCACTCAGTCACATTATCCTGACACTGAGCACACCAGTACTTGCCCTGTCCTAATAATGCCGAGCGCCTGGCTAGGAAGCTTGCGTGAGTAGTCTATAGGATATGTAATTAGTATATGGGGAATGGATACAGAGACTGCTTGTGTAAGTAGTCTATAGGATCTATGATTAGCCTATGGTAAATGGGTTTAGAGACTGCTTGTGTGAGTAGTCTATGGGATCTGTGATTAGTCTATGGGAAGTGGATACAAGACTGCTTGTATGAGTAGTCTATCGGATTTGTAATTAGTCTATGGGAAATGGATGCAGAGACTGCTTGCGGGAGTAGTCTATAGGATCTGTATTTAGTCTAGAGGATATGGATATAGAGACTGCTTGTGAAAGTAGTTAATAGGATTTGTAATTAGTCTATGGGATATGGATATAGAGACTGCTTGTATAAGTAGTCTATAGGATCTGTAATTAGTCTATGGGGAGTCGATATAGAGACTGCTGGTGTGAGTAGTCCATAGGTCTGTAATTAGTCTATGAGAAGTGGATATAGAGACTGCTTGTGTGAGTAGTCTATAGGATCTGTAATTAGTCTATGGGGAGTCGATATAGAGACTGCTTGGATGAGTAGTCCATAGGTCTGTAATTAGTCTATGAGAAGTGGATATAGAGACTGCTTGTGTGAATAGTCTGTAGGATCTGTAATTAGTGTATGGAAAATGGGCTTAGAGACTGCTTGTATGAGTAGTCTATAGGATATGTAATTCGTCTATGGGAAATGGATACAGAGACTGCTTGTGTAAGTAGTCTATAGTATCTTTAATTAGTCTATGGGGAATGGACATGGAGATTGCTTGTGTGACTGGTGTATGTGATCTTTGATTAGTCTATGGGAAGTGGATACATAGACTGCTTGTCTAAGTAGTCTATGGGATCTGTGATTAGTCTAATGGAAGTGGATATATAGAGACTGCTTGTATGAGTAGTCTATGGGATATGTAATTAGTCCATGGGAAATGAATACATAGACTGCTTGTGTAATTAGTCTATAGGATCTGTGATTAGTCTATGGGAAGTGGATATAGAGAGACTGCTTGTGTAGGCACACGTCACTATGGCACTGGCTATGTGAGTATAGGGAGTACAGGCGGAGTAGGCTCTCAGCAAACACAGCTCAGTGAACAGGCAGCTGAATGGCTTTAATGCTTTAGTGGAATTGCTAACTAACTACCTGTAGCCGTGGTCAGTCTCACACGATACGGCTATTAACCCCGCTCTTAGTGCCAAAGAATAGAAGTAGCCTAATGACTGAAACCGTGTTTAAACCAGACAGAACAGGGCTAAAAATAGCGGACCAATGAACACCTGCCTACAAACAAGTACCTGGAGGTCATGTGGTTTACAGTGATCAGACCAATCAAGGAAATTCCAAGGATAGTTCTGGAATCCCCAACCCCCCATCATCTACCAATCATCTATGTGCAAAGTAGTTTTCTAACTATTTGGAAATAAAGAAGATGTATATTTTTTTGTCTTCGAAATAGGATTAATAATAGTTGAATGTTTTTTGTTTGTTTGTTGTTCTTTTGCGTCCTAGCAACATACTAAGGTCATATCAGGATGGGTACCGGCTTGTAACAGTGTGCACTCATGGCAACTTTATAGTGCTGCCCCACTGGGAGACCAGGCCACCAGCACCATGACCCAACATCCCACTGAGTCACATTATCCTGACACTGAGCGAACCAGTCCTTGCCCTATCCTATTACTGCCGAGCGCCAGGTTAGGAAGCGACAAGTATCAATTTTATAAGTCATTGGTTTGACTCAACCAGGAACCGAACTGCCCATCTCCCGATTGCGAGGCCCACGCTCTACCGATTCGGCCACCGCGCCCGGTCAGTCGAGAACATGGCAATGATATCAGATAGTCGCCAGCATCTGACGTATAAATAGTGAACAAACTGTACTAACACTAAATAGAGCTAAGCAGCTGAAGGAAAAAGGTGAAGGAATTCCAAGCCAACCAGTCTGTAGAATATTGGCACGGCAATCCAAGTGATTGTATTGGCACGGCAATACAAGTGCTTGTATTGGCACAGCAATACAAGTCACTGGCCTGTCTTATTGAGGAGGAGGAACAACGTGTCTAGCTCTTTTTTCTGGTTTCGTTGTTTTCTGGGCCTCATTACCGCCAGTTGTGTATTGATTCTCTTACCGACGGAGATAAAGTCTCACGAAGCGTGGGGAGGGGGTATAATATGGGTCTGATTCTACTGTTCAGGGAATGCCTCACAATCACAATTCAAATCATTACTTTACTAGATACTGGAATTACACATGGTGACGTCATTCTTCCATGGGCTTTATTCAGACCGATAGGGTTGAAAAAAAACCAATATGAGCCTGTCTCAAAAGGTGATAACTCTTTTTTTTTTTGTCCATTGTAACGATTAACACAAAACAGCACAGAAACGGTTACACTGAAAACACAAGGACATTTTCTTCAAATCAATATGTATTCTATTGGCATTATGAAACACCATGTAAAAAACAAATCAGTTTATCCTGAGCAAATGCATAAGCAGATAGTATGTTGATCGTTACAATGGGCAAAGTTTTATCCCATATTGCTTAGCACCTTTTGAGATAGTCTCATATATATGTGATTTCCACCACCAACCTGCCCTCTGATGGCAGTGGCAAGAACTAACATTGTGGGTAGTGTCTCACTGAGCAGCATGTCTTGTACAATCTTGTAAAGGATTTCCACCACCAATGTGCCCTTTGATGGCAGTGGCAAGAACTAATGTGGGTAGCAGCTCATTACGCGCATGCTATGTGAAAAATGTCTCCCCATTGTTGTGGGTAGTAGGTTCCTGCGCATGCACAATGGAAAATATCGATTAAGGGTTTAATTTGACTGATGTCCATTGCACTATCAATAATCGCATTAATGCCAAATTGTAAAAGTAGCGATGTATAGTAAACCCTCTCTAAATCGACCGACCATGGGACCGACTTTAAATGGTCATTTAGGGAGGTGGTCGGTTTAGAGATGTTTTTTTTGGTCGTTACAATGGTATTGTAGGGTGGATCATTTAGGTCCCTAAAAAAGCGATTGATATAGGGGAGTGGTCAATCTGTGGAGGTGGTCGGTTAGAGAGGTTTTACTGTATATGCAATAGACTCATTGATCCTATTTACGTGACCCCCCCCCCCCCCTCCCACCCCCGGACTGTCACGCAATCAAAGAACTGAAAAAAGAATTATGTATGAATCCGGAGCAACAATTAACTTAGTGCCGGTATTAAAACGTGGTACATTAGACAGATAAAAAGTACATGTACCTTAATTTTCTGATTAGGTGGTGCAATTAGGGCTTAAGGAATGAATAATAAAGGTATGATCAATTGGCAATACTACATTATTTAAAGATGCATAATCCGATAGATTTGAGTTTCTGGCATTAAGACTAAATAGCCCTATTTAAATAATCACAGTGGCCCTTGGCTTTAGAGACCAGACGTGATGGCCGAATGAGTTGGAGCGTCCGTCTCCCATGTTGGTAGATCATGGGGTCGTGGGTTCGAACCTTGGTCGAGTCAAACCAATGACTTGAAAATTGGTGCTTGTCCTTCCTAGCCAGGCATTCGGCATTATTAGGACAGGGCAAGGGATGGTGTGCTCAGTGTCAGGATAATGTGACTGAGTGGGATACCAGGTCATGGTGCCGGCGGCATGGTTTCCCAGTCACCATGAGTCAGTGCCCGTCCTAATATGACCTTAGATGTTGCTAGGATGTCAAACAACAACAAACAAACAAACAAACAAGCCCTTAGCTTTGACTTTGAGTAGGAAAATAAATAATGCCCAGAGAATATATTGCTTCTTGATATACAAACCACTAATAGTAATAATAATATTTAATCATAACTGTGAATAAGCAAAGTTGTGCTAGTCATGTTATTTCCCCTTTAAGGTTGATAGTCTGATGGTTTTTATTTTCGGCCATATCTTTGTATATATATAGATACTGTATATGTCCCCCCCCCCCCCCATTTCAAGATTGAAAGCATGCACAAATTTACAATCACATCCAGACTGAATGCACATAAAATAAGACAATCCCACTTTATTTCAGACCAGACGGGATGGCCGAATGAGTTAGAGCGTCCGTCTCCCGTGCTGGTAGATCGTGGGTTCGAGTCCCGGTCGAGTCAAACCAATGACTTTAAAATTGATACTTGTCACTTCCTAGCCAGGCGCTCGGCATTATTAGGAAAGGGCAAGGACTGGTGTGCTCAGTGTCAGTATAATGTGACTGAGTGGGATACCAGGTCATGGTGCCGGCGGCCTGGTTTCCCAGTGGGACAGCACTATAAAGTCGCCATGAGTGCGCACTGTCACAAGTTGGTACCCGTCCTGATATGACCTTAGATGTTGCTAGGACGTAAAACAACAACAAACAAACAAACAAACTTTATTTCAGAGGCACGACAGAAACAAATCCATGACATTTTTTAACTTTGAATAGACGTGCATCCATGTGTCTGCACTCGCGCTGTGCACGTCTATTGGGACATATACGGTATATACGACGTATATACTACATATATGCCCGTGTAGTTGCAGCACGGTGGCGCTCCTACCGCATGGCCAGTTAACCATAACGAGGCGCGGGTTCGAATCGCCGCCAGGGAAATTGGCCGCTTCGGTCGGGCTATAAATATTATAAATATGTATATATATAAATACATATTATGTTGACTGCTATAATCTACTTCCATAGAGTATGTTGTACAGTGAGCACAACATTAGTTCTTGCTACCCCCACCAGAGGCTGGGTCGGTGGTGGAAATCCTCTATGAAACCATGCATAAATCATGTATGAATAATATCTGTTATATACCCGTGTGAACAATGGTGGCCTGCATCACTCATAAGCGGGCGGGGCTAGTTAGTTCCCAGCGGCCTCACCAGCCTCCGCATCGCATGCTCGTCGGCTATATCTGCATCCATCTCCATGGCAACATTAACCGGGCCACTTAGACTATAAAAGCTACTGGGTCCTTCAAAGAAGAACATACCGGACGTAGTAGCCGAATCGGTAGAGCGCAGGCCTCCCATGCGGAAAGTTAGGAGTTCAATTCCTGGTCGAGTCAAACTAATGACTTACTAAATTGATACTTGTCGCTTCCTAGCCAGGCTCTCAGCATTATTAGGATAGGGAAAGGATTGGTTGGCTCGGTGTCAGGAAAATGTGACTGGGTGGGATAGCAGGTCATGGTACTGGCGGCCTGGTCTTCCAGTGGGGCAGCACTACAAAGTCGCCATGAGTGCGCACTGTCACAAGTCGGTACCTATCCTGATATGACCTTAGATGATATGAGCAGGATGTAAAACTCCAACAACCACACACACAAAGAAGAAGACGACGCTCCAGCAAACAGCCAGCGTCGACTGACCGCCCACAGTCAGAGAGCATTGTGAAGCTTCATGTAAATAATCTAGTGACGTCTTATTCCCACAGGCTGGCTCCTATGGCATTAATTAGGTTGCCATCGTTTTGAGATACCCTCGCCTGGGGGCCCCAATAGACGATTTCCACCACCAACTCGCCCTCTTCCGACATTATGACGTCATCGTCATACCAGACCGATGCGTGAGAGCAAGGTTTGTTTGTTGGAATTTTACGTCCTGGCAACATCTAAGGTCATATCAGGATGGACACCGACTTGTGACAGTGTACATTAATGGAGACGTTATAGTGCTGCCCCACTGAGATACCAGACTGCCAGCACCATGACCTGTTATCCAACTCAGTCACATTATCTTAACACTGAGCTAACTATTCCTTGCTCTATCCTAGTAATGCCGAGCGCCAGGCTAGGGTAGCGACAAGTATCAATTTTGTAAGTCATCGGTTTGACTCGACTGGAATTCGAATTTCCACCCTTCCACATGGGAAGGCTGCACTCTACCGATACCGAGAAGATTTCCACCATCAGCCTGAACTCTGAAGGAAGTGGCAAAAACTCAATGTGCACCATGCGCTGTGTAAAAGGTCTTATATGGGATTTCCAACTACCAACCCGCCCTCTATTGACAGTGAGAACAACTAATATGAGTAGCAGTAACTAACCATGTACCATGCTCTGTAGAAACTGAAAAGGTCTTATAGATGATTTCCACCACCAACCGAACCTCTGGCGGCAGTGGAATAACTAGTGTGAAGTTGCAGCTCAGTGTGCATGCCGAGTGGAAAAGGTCTATTCGAATATAGAACTATTCCGCAGTATTAGGGATTTCACATTTGTAATGCAATTACCCACATTACTTTCCCCTTTCCTATGTGGAGTCCATTAGAAGAGACTAACTCACTAAATGTTCGCAGATATTAATTGAAGTGAATAAATATCTGCTCTATATGTATTTATTTTGTTACTGCTGGCACCCACACAATTGTGTGCACTAATATCATTCTATTTTGTTGAGAGTAATTTTCAATTTTCGTTTTATATTGCCTAAACAAAAGCCAGCCTCTTTAAATAATCTTGTTAAAAAATCAACTAGAATAAAAACGTTGATAAAGGAAAACACATAAAAATAATAATTATAATTATAACAAACATGAATATCATTAGTACTATTTAATACTGATAATAATAATAATAATAATAATAATGTAATGACAATGATAGTAATTATTATTATTTTTATAGTATGGATGACTGTTATGCTTCCCATTATAAAAAGAAACACGACAACCCCTCGTAGAATATACCACTTAAATAATTATTTATTCTAAGCACAGCACACACGACTGAATTCATAGAACATAGTTCATAGAAACTAAATATATATTAATCCACACTCTTGTCTTTCGCTCGTTCATTATTGTCTAGAAGCAAGGGTTCCAGTGACAAAAAAATCTCTGAGAAACTAGGGGGATCCGATTATAAATGTTATAAAACCTACGATTAAAATAGTACAATCTGGCACGTACTTGGACATATTTTGGCTTGGAATTCCAACTGTTCAAGAGTAACAAATAGCCTGACTAGAAAGCGACAAGTATCAATTGTATAAATCATTGGTTTGACTCGACCGGGAACCGAACTCCCGACCTCGCACATGCGAGGCCCGCGCGCTCTACCAATGCGGCCAGCGCGCCCGGTGTTGGGATTTGTGTGTGTGTGATTTTAAACGTGGACTAACTAGTAAAACGCACACCAGACAGTTGCAAACTGTGGAGGAGAACAACTCATGAGGAGGTGGCGGGAGTTGGGTTGCGGGAGTTGGGTTACATTTCCTAGATGAGACCGCTAGTTTTTAATCCATCATGCAGCGCGTAAAGGAGGGGTGGGGAGGTGGAAGGCGTGAGGGAGGGGGGAGGGGAGGGGGAGGGTAGGGAGGGGGACAATGGAAGGTTTGTAACTGAACCCAGTGGGTGCTCTCCCTGAGATTGGCGGTTGGTTGTAAGGGCGGAAGTTATGAGGTTTTTAATGCTGGTGTGGGCGTCTGTGTGGTTGTGTGTACGGTTGTGTGTGTGGTTGTGTGTATTAGTGTATGTTAGTATGTGAGTGAGTGACTTGGAGGTTTTACGTCATGGCGGCAGCTATGGCCATATTCATTTTAATCTCGACTATATTCCTCAGAGAAGTAAAATACAATGGGATACAAATATTTAATGGTTTAAAATTATTTGGTAGTATGTGAGTGGATTTATGTTGGCATGGTTGGTTGGATGGTTGTTGGAGTTTTACGTCCTATCAACATCTAAGATCATAATCAGGACGGGTGACAGGGCGCACTCATGGCGACTTTATAGTGCTGCCCTACTGGGAGACCAGGCCACCAGCACCATGACCTGTATCCCACTCAGTCACATTATCCTGACACTGAGCCAACCAGTCTGTGCACTATCTTAATGATACACGGCGAAGGAGGGACAAAGGCGGGGTGGAGAAAAACATTTTATTCAGGATAAAATGAATCAAGAAGACAATGAGGAGAACAACAGGGACATGAGGGCAATGTAGACAGGATATAGGTAAATGAGGTATACAATGCGATGCTAAAGGAGGTAATGTCAGAATGTCGGTTGAAATCTCAGGACTGTCAGGACCTGCCGGGTGTGGCGAGGTCATCCTGGGGAGAGTCAGTGGGGAGGGAAGATCCCTGAAGAGCCCTCCACCCTAGGAAAGAAGAACGAAGAAGAAAAGGAAGGAAAAGAAAAAGCAGGGGTTGGTGGGTGGAAAAAGTGAGTGCTGCTGGAGGAGGCAGGTGGTGGAGTGGCTGGAGGCAGCGGTGGGCTGCGTTATAAGGGGAGGGCAGGGTGTGTGTGACGTAACCGGGGCAGGGGGGGAACTGAGAAGGGGGGGGGGGGTCCTCCATCGCCGCGAATCAAACGCAATGCAAGCATTACGACCGATTCGTGGCGAAGGAGGGACAAAGGCGGGGGTGGAGAAAACTAATAATGCTGAGCGCCTGGCAAGGAAGCGACAAGTATCAATTTCTAGGTCATTGGTTTGACTTGACCAGTGTTCGAACCCGGTGGTTCGAATCCCAGGATCTACCAAAACAGGACACGGACGCACAACTCATTCGGTCATCCCAAAGAGCAATGGTATTACCACAGCATGGACATTACACATTAAGCCATGAAGACTAGATTAGCAGGTAGTATACATTACCTTTTTTTAAATGAGGTTATTCTAAGTGAAATTGAATATCACAATAAGTAATGAACATGTCTCAGAACCATGCAATAAATACATCCCAGGACCCCTGAGGATTTCAGCAATGAAGTATTAATATAATACTGGCAATATATATATTTTTTAGCAAAATAACACTTCTCAAAATGTTAAAAGAAATATAAGCAAATGCGAATCCTCATTCACACTGCACAACTTCTGGATACACATGCATGCACCTTGTATATATGGGACTCTGGAACCAGAGAGTGGCCTAGCAGTTTGTGAGACTGGCATTTACTTCTAAGTGAACCACTAATAGTCACATTAAATCATGATAACTGTGAATAAGCAAAGTTTGGCTAGTCATGTTATTGCCCCTTTAAGGTTGCAGAATTTGATGGTTTCTGAGTTTCGGCCATATCTTTGTATATAATATTACTATTATTAGGCTGATCAGTGTTATCTACTTTGCTTTAGTAACCTATATTTTAAATGGTTAACTTTTTGAAAGTGACACCATGCCAAATTAATGTTGGCATGCACATAGAAATGATGGACACACAGGCTTCAACAAAGACAGCTTCTACTAAATTGACTTAGTATTTCTCATATGCAGCGATAAATGTTCAATGAATGCAAGAGTATCTAAGTTGGATATGTAAGATCAAATGTAAGTCAGTGTTTAGAAGCCTTCATTGGATTATGCAGCTAGCTTTAAAGCCAAACCAGCGGTGAACAAAGACTTTCCAGAGCTAAGCCGCAGGAAGCGACATTTAAAGTAACGATGCACTGTTAGAAGTCCCTTGGATTTGTCTTGGTTCCGCACTGTCAGCTTGAACTAATCGTCTACTAATACTACATTGTTCACATGTGGCCTTTTGTTATTTTTATCAGTGTAAGGATTAAAATTATTCTATCATATGCACTGACTAAATATAAATATTAGCCGCTTTGAAGGACATTCACTACTGCAATATCGGGCACTGGACATTATTGTAGGTGCCAAAAATTGCATTCTCTATCAATAGTATAAGATTGTTTGTTTGTTGGGGTTTTACATCCTGGCAACATCTAAGGTCATATCAGGACTGGTACTGACTTGTGACAGTGCACACTCATGCCGCGATTGTGGAAATCCGCGAAATCGTGGAGATCTTTCATCCATGCATATGAAGTCACGAGAATATAGTTCCATAGATTCTTAGTGATTTCCCCCCCTTTCTTGTTTTTGTAACCTGACGTGGTGGCCGAATCGCTAGAGCGCAGGCTTCCCGTGTAGAAGGTCGAGAATTCGAATCCCAGCCAAGTCAAACCAATGACTTACAAAATTGATACTTGTCACTATCTAGCCCGGTGCTCTGCATTACTAGGATAGGGAAAGGACTGGTTCACACAGCATCGGGATAATCTGACTGAGTGGGAAATCAAGTCATGGTGTCGGTGGTGACTTTTAGTTTCCAAATGGTACTGGAATATGTACTGATTAATATATATCTGCTGTTTCGCCGTTTTTCGAGATTATCCGTTAGTGGGACCACACTATAAAGTCGCCATGAGTGTGCGCTGTCACAAGTCAGCACACATCCTGATATGACCTTTGATGTTGCCAGGATGTAAAACCCCAACAAACAAACAATCTTATACTATTGATAGAGAGTGCTATTTTTTGCACCTACAATAACTTCCAGTGCCCGATATTGCAGTAGTGAATGTCCTTCAAAGCGGCTAATATTTATATTTAGTCAGTGCATATGATAGAATAATTTGAGCAGTTTCTTGGGTCTGGCTGAGGAGGTGGCTGGTTCAGTAGAATCCTGCCCACAGTGCATGATTAGTAGGATCCCTCATTTTCGAAAAAATCGATCAGGCATTGGACCGATGGTCATCAATCATTTCAATCTCCCATAAAAGAAATTCTGGAGAATGACGAGAAGAACATAAAACATTAATTAAAAATGTTCCCAGCCCGCAATTTTAATTTGTTTAATGGAAGGGTTTTTATGTACATGAGTATGATTACTAACAATATTTAAACAAAAATAATGGAACCATGCACACGAATGGTAGACTGGATATTTGTATTTGTTAAATATATTTGTATGTGTTTGATCAATTTATTTTATCAGTTGATTTGATCAATCTAAAGTGTAGGTCCATAATCTTGATGAAATCCCAGGACCAACCAGTGAGTGAGGACAAACTTTCTCCTTAGCAGAGTAGCAAATAAATGGAATAGGCTTCCACCTGAAATAGTCGAAGCTCTATCACTAAATGCATTGAAAAACAGACTCGATAAA
Source organism: Branchipolynoe longqiensis (assembly GCA_030323885.1). Classification (NCBI taxonomy): domain Eukaryota; kingdom Metazoa; phylum Annelida; class Polychaeta; order Phyllodocida; family Polynoidae; genus Branchipolynoe; species Branchipolynoe longqiensis. The sequence continues at coordinate 62,729,291 of CM059189.1, forward strand.
TTTTGGAGTCAGTATCAGTACAGTCAGTTCTCACCGCATGACCATTATGATTATGACATGTTGTATATAGTCAGGCCGAACCTGTTAACAGGATATTAAGCCTAAATATATAAACAGAATAGGATAAGTAAGTAAGTAAGTAAGTAAGTAAGTAAGGCACTGAGTGGCCAGTGGGGGCCACTTACCAACTGATTACAGCGATTCCCTGACAGTGCTAAGTCGATGAGAGACTTTCCACATTTTCACGAAGATTCACTCCTTGCTTTTGTTTGGGGTTTACATCCCAGCAACATCTAAGGTCATATCAGCACGGTCCAACACTTACATATGGGATTCTGACTGACCTATGGGGTTAGAGTTTTGGCGTGTTTGCCTAAATTAATTCTGCATGTTTGCACTTCAAATATCTCTAAAGTTAGCCATTTAAAATCAAATAAAAATGACTTCAAACTAAAGTACGATAATTTATAACAATCATTTTCATATATGTTTATCTCAGAAAAATGACAGAAACTCAAAACTATCGGACTATGCCACTTTAATTGATCGGAAGCCCAATCAGACGCTTTCTAATCTCGTCTGAAACGTGACCGGCCTGCCACAGCGCCATCTCGCGGGACCTGCGTGAGTTGATAGCGAGATCTCGCGGCCTTAGTTTCATAAGCATATTCAGCGCTGAACAGAGACAGACAACCAGCCACGGTTGAACTTGTCTGAGCCCGTTTGAACTTGCCGGAAATGGACTTTCCTCTTCTCGTTTTCGCGAGAACTCAGTGTCAGCCAATCAGAACTGTTCTTTTTTATTGCAAATGGCTGCCCCCTATGGTGGCCGCCATTTGTAATGAAAAGAACAGCTCGGCTCTGATTGGCTCAAATTATGGAAAGGTCCCAGTCGAATACAACCATTATTTTTTTAGTGGTTTCTGTTCAGACATTGTCACACATTTATGTATCTTTTGCACAGATTTAAGTGTTTGAAGTATATTTGAAATTTATCTACATCGACCACTGGATAAATCATACAATATCAGTACTTAAAGAATGGGAAACTCATCCTGGTGGTACCGAACACACCAGGGATTTTACACAGCAGCAGAGGGGCCTGGTTAATTAATTCTCTCCCTGAACTAGTTAGCAAACCTTTAACAGTGATACTAAACGTGGAATGTTATTAGTTATGATAAAGGTGGGTGTCATGTATGTACTAAGACACGACAGGCCGGTAGCCAGCCGACCGAGACCAGCGACACGGGCAAACAGCGCAGACTGGGACGCACCGGAATAAAGCATTAAGTAACCGGATGTCAACGTGTGCAGTCGTTCATTAATCCCATCTTTACATGGTGTCAGAAGCGGAACTTCTGATGAACAATGGCTCTCTCTGGACTGAAACTACCCCGACCATTGAATCTAGAGGAGAATCTAGCAGCTAACTGGAAAGCATGGTCCCACGCGTACAACATTTACGCTACTGCAGAGGGAGTTTTGAGCCGAAACGAGAAGGTTCAGTGTTGTGTGTTTCTGCACGTTGCCGGTCTTGCAGTTTCCGTGGCACACCAGTTTGCGAGGGACACATCCATCCAAATGCATTGTCAATGGCCGTTAGCAAATCTTCATACAGAAGAAGTGAAATATCTCTACAATCACACCACCTAGAAAAAAATCCCTTGGTACACATATAGAAAACATGTGTACCAAAAAGATATTAAATTGATAAGGGTAGGGTTCTGGATTTCTATTAATTTTTAATAAAACTAATGTTTTGCACTGCGCGTCAATCTCAAGGCATTGTCAATGGTCGTGAGCAATCTTCATACAGAAAATACAGCAAAAGTGAAATATCTCTAAAACCACATCAATGGCCGTTAGCAAATCTTCATACAGAAGAAGTGAAATATCTCTACAATCACACCACCTAGAAACAAATCCCTTGGTACACATATAGAAAACATGTGTACCAAAAAGATTATATTAAATTGATAAGGGTAGGGCACTGGTCTTCCGGCCACAAATATAGTTTAGTGACACAGTGGTAGCATATTCATATATCTAGCCGTGAATATGGCCTATGCTGCCGACATGGGGTAAAGCAACCGCCAATCAATCAGTTATTCATATATTTATCGCTATACACAGGAATTCAGCAGTGCACACTAATAATGCTAATAGCAACAGTGTAAGGGTTTAATTAAGGCATTGTGCGTCAGTTACATTATTATATCTCCATGGGGAATGTAGGTGTGTAGGTGTGTATGGAGGGGATGTGTGTAGAGGGGGGGGGGGTATTGTTGAAACAGCAGTACATCCACAGTAAAAAAAAATTGAATCCAAAGAATAAACAATTCATAAAAAGAATATTAAAAATCTGCCTGAAATCAAATTTTAATTATTATTTTTTTATTGAGGCTGTATTTATACTGTCCATAGCATATAAGCCTGGGTACCCAGGCTTGTTTTCAATGCTGGCCAGTTGTAGTGTTGGTGTTATCTTACCACACAGTAGCTGCTGATAAGTTATTTGATTGCCTGCATTTCAGTAGCATATAGATAATTGGTTGGTATGGTTAGTAGCTATGTTAGTTTTTTTTTGATTTTCTTGGCATATATGTATTTTATTTTGTTCTACTCTTATTACTAGACTAGCCTACTCCTATTTACATATCATAGGCTTGTACGTAGCTGTGTGGTGTGTTATCTGGCTACTCTTGGCATGGTTACCTTCCATTGGGCATCCTGCTGGTGTGCTGTGAGATATCAGATGCCCTTTGCAGTGCAGCTTAGTGGGGATTTCCTAGCCTAATTTGCAAAGATATTTTTTGTAAGTTTTTAGGTCAGGAATTTGACGTAGAATTATTATAGCTTAACCCATAAATAAATGCACATGGGTACCTCACCATCTATATCACTAAAGTGTACCCCTTCCCCTCCCCCCCCCCCATCCCCCTTCACCTGGTGTTCTAAGCAGACATGCATATAGTTAGCAGTTTTTTTCCTGTAATTCAGTTTCCAGCATATACCCGCTATCAAATGAAACAAAACTGTAAAAGAAGTTGAGGCTAGTTTCATATCCATTGGTGACAGACGTTTCTCATCCATCCTACAACCTGAATAGCAAAAACACATCTGTTACATATTTATGACATCACCAAAAGCATCACTTCAATTTCACCTCATGTATTTTTTTGGTTGCTTCATTTTAAAACACCAACGAGACTACTCAGTCACATTATCCTGACACCGAACTAACCAGTCCTTGCCCTATCCTAATAATGCCAAGTGCCAGGCTGGGAAGTGACAAGTATCAATTTTATAAGTGATTGGTTTTACTCGACCGGGAACCGAGGCCCACGCTCTACCAATTCGGCCACAGCGCCCGCTCACAATGAATGGTAAACTACCTCAGGCAGTAGAGGGAATTGCCTCGATCCATCTGGTGTAATACATTTATTAAATATGGTCTTTGTGCTGTTACCAGATGGGATGGCCAAATGAGTTGAGCGTCCATCTCCTGTTTTGGTAGATCGTGGGATCCCTGGTCGAGTCAAACTAATGACTTAAAAATTGATACTTGTCGCTTTCTAGTCAGGCGCTCGGCATTATTAGGATAGGGCAAGGACTGGTTGGCTCAGTGTCAGCATAATGTGACTGAGTGGTATATCAGGTCATCATGCTGGTGGCCTGGTCTTCCAGTGGGGAAGCACTATAAAGTTGCCATGAGTGCACACTGTCACAAGTTGGTACCCATCCTGATATGACCTTAGATGTTGCCACGACATAAAACTCCAACCAACCCCCCTTTATGCTGTTCAGATTCGACAGAATTCACCTACCATGGGTTAATATTGTCATTGGCCGCCAATTCTATAAGGACACAAGGACTGCAAACTAGAATCGCTGCTTCAATTCATGGGTCGTCCCCAGTTTATTGTCATCAGTAAGTAAAGTGACTGACCTACCACTGTGTATCCAAGTACTGATATAACCTCTAGTGGGGGTGGGGGGGGGGGGTGGCAGATGCTGCTGGAGAGCGTTCCACTGTCCTTGTTGTGACTGTATTATATCACCCATGCCGCCAATCCCCTTTTCTTGTTTGGGTTTCATGTCCTAGCAATATCTAGGTTCATATAAGAACAGTATTCGGACTGATCAATTGCTGTTCTGGCGTTCTGTGAAATGTAATCGGTGAATATAAAAAATCCGCGGTAATCCGCGAAATCGGGGAGATCTTTCACCCCTGAATTAAAGAATTAAAAATATTGGGAATTGGTGGGGGGTGGGAGGTTGGGGGGTCAAGACATTGTATATAATTACTAAGCAGCTCTGAGCTAGTTATGTTAGAGACTGGCGTAACAATAATATCTCTCCAGATTCATCGGACAACGATTCTAGATAAACAGTTCTAATGACCATCGTTCAGTAAACAAACAAGTTAAAAGTGCATAAAAGTTTGTACCTGGAGTTTTTCAAACTCGCATTGTTCCTGCATCTTGTAAGCAGCCATCGGACAACGATCTGGATAAACAGGTCTAATGACCTTCGTTCAGTAAGCAAACAAGTCATAAGTGTATACAAGTCTGTACCTGAAGTTTTTCAAACTCGCGCTGTTCCTGCATCTAACGATCTGGATAAACAGGTCTAATGACCTTCGTTCAGTAAGCAAACAAGTTATAAGTGTATAAAAGTTTGTACCTGAAGTTTTTCAAACTCGCGCTGTTCCTGCATCTTGTAAGCAGCCATCGGACAACCATCTGGATAAACAGGTCTAATGACCTTCGTTCAGTAAGCAAACAAGTCATAAGTGTATACAAGTGTGTACCTGAAGTTTTTCAAACTCGCGCTGTTCCTGCATCTAACGATCTGGATAAACAGGTCTAATGACCTTCGTTCAGTAAGCAAACAAGTTATAAGTGTATAAAGGTTTGTACCTGAAGTTTTTCAAACTCGCGCTGTTCCTGCATCTTGTAAGCAGCCCTCTCTCGTCGCTCTAATTCCTGTGCTAATAGGTTATCCATCTGTTCCGTCACTGCAACATACAAGAGATCGCACTATGAGTAATATAAATATTGTGAGTAATATACATCACGTGAGTAATAAGCACTGTGAGTCATAGACATATTTGCCCGTTGAAACCAAGTACTACTGGTATCTCCCAGTCCTGATATTACCTTAGATGTTGCTAGGACTTTAAACAACAACAAAAACACCAACACAACTGGTATCTCAGAAGCGGCATATTTTGAACGACCCTTAAGCCCCAGGCACACTATGGCTTGCACCTGCTTGCGACCACTGCGATCACCGGCGACCTCCCTGTGAGAAAACCCATGGTCTCCAACCTCTGGGCGACCATTTTGGTCACAAAAAGGTTTTGAGTGCAATAGTTGCAACCTCATTGTGACCAAAATGGTCTCAAGTGGGTTAGCGACCACTAAGGACCATTCTGTGACCACCCCTATTTTGTAGTCGCAAGCAGCCGCAAGCAGTAGTGTGACTGGGGTATTGAGTAGAGGTCACACTAGGCAATTTGAATTGGATATTCGTCGCCAATGACACATCGCCAAGTGTAAAAGTAAAGTCAAGCTTGTTTTATTTAACGACACCTTTAGAGCGCATTGATTTTTGCATCATCGGCTATTGGATGTCAAACATACAGTCATTCTGACATATTTCTTTGGAGGAAACCTGCTGCCGCTACAGAGGCTACTCTTTCCGATAAGCAGCAAGGGGTCTTTTATATGCACTTTCCCACAGACAGGATAGCACATATCACAGCCTCTGATGAACCAGTTGTGGAACACTAGTTGGAATGGAAAATAGCCCAAACTGCAAATGGGTTCACTGAGCAGGAGTGATAGGATGACCGACATCTTCACGGGTAGACACGCTACCCCCGGAGCTACGGTCCGCTCCCCTATATCGCCTAGTGTATGCCGGCGAAGGAGGGACGCAGTGACGTGGTAGTTCCAGAGCAGAGACTGTGTTTGGTATTCAAACACGCCAACACAGGCCGAATAATTAATTATCATCTGTTTTAAACCAAAGAAAGTTATCAGGACAATTCAGTGCGGTTATCGAAGTGTGGGTTTGATAAGAAAGGTCAATTATCGCTTTCAGTTTTTGTCAGTGGTTCTCACTCATTTGTAATTTCAAAGAGAAACACCATCAATAGAATAAATAAATAAATAAATAAATAAATAATAGGCATTATCAGCTCAAATAAAATGGGTAAATAAAAGTAGTTCCCAGTGAAATACGATACATGTTTAAATCAGACAATAAAGTGCTTTCAAAGATATCCGAAGGGAAGTAAGTTGTTGTTTGTTGGGGTTTTATGTCCTGGCAACATTTAAGGTCATATCAGGATGGGTACCAACTTGTGTCAGTGCACACTCATGGCAACCTTATAGTGCTGCCCCACTGGTAGACCAGGCCACTAGCACCAGGACCTGATTTCCCACTCGATCACATCCTGACACTGAGCTAACCAGTACTTGTCCTATCCTAATCAATTAAATAATGCCGAGTGCTTGGCTAGGAAGCGATAAGTATCAATTTTTGGGTTGATCATTGGTTTGACTCGACCAGGGTTCGAAGCCGTGGATTCGAATCCCACGATCTACCAAAACTGGGAGACGGACGCTGAACTCATTCGGCGACCCCGCCCTATCCTAGTAATGCAGAACGCCAAGCTAGGTAGTGACAAGTATAAATTTTGTAAGTCACTGGTTTGACTCGACTGGGATTCATACTACCAACATTTCACACACGAAGTCTGTGCTCTACCGATTCGGACACTGCGTCTGGTCATGGGAAGTTGGCTCTAAGTACCATCAGCTGTTGAGCTCATTTACTGTTGTAGCAGATCGCACTGACATCGACATGCCCTGATGTGAACTCAGATGTCGCCACCCCTCTCCCCCCTCTAATCACTCACCCAACCCTATCTGTGAACTAGAAAGAGTCTGCTGGGCACACACACACACACACACACACACACACACACACACACACACACTCACAGACACAGCGGCTGCCACTCGAGAACTAGGAGTTGTACGTACAGAACATTACACAGACACAGACACACAGAGATTGCCACTCAAGTATCAGGAGCTGTCAGTACATAATTTCAGACAGACACACAGACACACACTCCGTACAAAACTTCACACACAGACACACATTCCGTACAAAATTTCACACAAATACACACACAGACACTCCGCTCAAAGCTTCACACACAGACACACACATTCTATTAGGGAGCCAGAAGCTGTCGGTACAGAACTTTACACACACACGCACACGGACTCCATTCGGTGGCCAGAAATTGTCGGGACAGAATTCACACACACAGACACATACACACACACAGACTGCCACTCGGGGATCAAAAGCTGTCGGTACAGAACTTCACACACACACAGACGCGATCAAACACACACACACACACATACACACACACACAGGGGCTGCCAATCGGCAGACCAGAAGCTGTAGGTAGACAACTTCTCTCTCACACAGACACACAGACACACACACACACACGCACGCGGACTCTATTCGATGGCCAGAAGCTGTCGGTACAGAACTTCACACAAACACACACACACCCAGACGCGAGCAAACACACACACACACAGGGGCTGCCAATGGGCAGACCAGAAGCTGCAGGTAGACAACTTCTCTCTCACACACACGGACACACAGACACACACACGAACGCACGCACACACACACACACAGGGAAGGCGTCCCCCCAGGGTACACGGCGCCGGGAGCCTCAAAGTCGCCAACAGCCTGTATTTACTGAGGGTTAGTGGGCGGTTGAGGCAATCAACGCCAATCAAAGCGCAGCCAGAAATCGATGTGTTCACACGTCTTAACCAACTCCACGGCAGGGGACCCCCCTCCTCCTCCTCCTTCTCCTCCTCCTCGTTCTCCTTCAGCCAGGCGACGTCATCAGGCAAATAGCTACCGATACGAAGCATTGATTTCCAACATGGTTCCTTGGTCTCTAAATCGTCAGCGGTCGCTATTCAATCTCTGGTAGATCATAGCCAGGTAGGATGATCCAGGCAGGATAGTGAGTGTCGTGTGGTAGGCGGGAGGGGGGGTTGTTTGTTTGTTGTTGTTTTATGTCCTAGCAACATCTAAGGTCATATCAGGACGGGGGGAGGGGAGGCGGGGGGCGGGGGAGGGAGCTGTGTGTTTTGGAAAATGAAGGGAACATTTCACCTGGAACGGTACCCGAACACATATCTTTGGTATTCCACGGCTAGTATCATGATCATTTAGACTATCTAGGATCCCTGATGCAATCAATCTACCCATGTCTACCTGTGTATGTGGCATTTAACCTGCACTTTGGCATAGCATTTTGAAGGGGAAAACAAGAGAGAACAAAATAAAAAATGGGAAAACATTACTATTTTGGTGGGAACAAAATCTCAAAGGAAAGTATCTTCAGGAAAATATAATATAATATTATTACTCTATTATTATTATTGTTACGACACCGAGCGCGATGGCCGAATCGGTGGAGCGTGGGCCTCGCATGCGGAAGGTCAGAAGTTCGGTTCCCAGTCGAGTCAAACCGACGACTTATAAAATTGACACCTGTCGCTCCCTAGCCTGGCACTCGGCATTAATAGCATAAGGCATGGACCGGTTAGTTCAGTGTCAGGATGATGTGACGGAGTGGGATATTGGATCATGGTGTTGACAGCCTGATTTCCCAGTGGGACAGCACTATAAAGTCACCATGAGTGCATACTGTCACAAGTTGGTACCCGTCCTGAAATTACCTTAGATGTTGCCAGGATGTAATACTCCAACAGCCAACCAACCTATTGTTCCGACTATGTCGGGATGGCCGAATGAGTTGAGGGTCCGTCTCCCGTTTTGATAGATCGCGGGATTCGAACCCACGGGTTCGAACCCTGGTCGAGTAAAACCAATAACTTTAAAATGTATACGTGTCGCTTCCTAGCCAGGCGCTCGGCATTATTAGGAGGGCAAGAACTGGTTGGCTCGGTGTCGGGATAATGTGACTGATTGGGATATCAGGTCATGGGTGATGGCAGCCTGGTCCCCCAGCGTAGCAGCTCTATAAAGTCGCCAGGAGTGCGCACTGTCACAAGTCGGTACCTGTTCTGATAAGCCCTTAGATGTTCCCAGGATGTGAAACTCCAACAAACGACCATGTTTTTGGTTCTATAAATTGTAAATCCGTCTATAACATTTGATAAATAAAGTCTGTGAGCAATTCGTATTTTGTTTCAAACAGTACAGTTCTATCAAATATTTATTGGAGTTACATAAAATCGATAATCATTCGATAATAAGTTGGGTACAATACCATATAGCGTCCGTCATTAATTTCTTTTTAAAGAACATAAAAGTTTGGTGCTGATAAAGTAGTTCTTAATAGACGGCGACCCTGCCCAGTTCGATACATTGGTTGGTTCTTTTTCGAAGTTTTACGTCCTGGCAACATCTAAGGTCATATCAGGATGGGTACCGACTTGTGACATTGTGTGCTCATGGTGACTTTATAGTACTGCCCCACTGAGAAATCAGGTTGCCAGCACCATAACCTGCTATCCCACTCAGTCACATTATCCTGACACTAAGGTAACCAGTACTTGTCCGATGCCATTAATGCCGAGCACCTGACTAAGATGCGAAAAGTCATTAGTTTGAGTAGACCGGGCACCGAACTCCCAAACTCCCGCACGGGAGGGCTGCGCTCTACCGAATCGGGCACCGCGCCCGGTACCAGTTCGATAAAAGTTTGATTAAAACTGATATTAGAATGCCCCAGTCCGATATAAGATTTTAATATTTATCTAGGGCATTTTAAGTGTTATAATTTATTTAAATTTTAGATCAATAAGGCTGCGGTTTGAAAGTTAAAGCCATTCAATAAACGCTTCATCTTTATTACGCCACTTCGAGCGTGTGTCTGTCTCAGGCTTCTCTGGAAAACATATTGACCAAGGCTTCACGTCAGTCAATACGCATCCCAGAAGCCCTCAGGCCCCAACCACCATATCAGGCAATGGTATATGGCCCATGCATATATGCATATAAATATATATAATGTAGATATATAATATTTAGATATATATAATATGCATATATATAAGTGTGTCGGTATATGTAAATATATATGTAGATATATATATATATATATATAAATACATATGTAAATAAATATGAACTTAAACTATATATATGTAACTAGACTATAGAATCATATAATGTTATATATATATATCACGCATATGTTCTTATTATATATTATGTGTAACGTATACGTAATATAAGGTATTATAGATACATATACTATATAGCATATACAACAGATATTATATATATACCATAAAATACATAATATATATGATATACTCTATATATAATGTATAAATATATTATATATAACACATAGAAATAAAAAGAGTTAAATTATTACACATATAGATGCACATATAATAAATATGTATATAAATATATTATATCTAACATATATAGGAGCCTCGGGTAGTCGTGGGCTAGGGAGAAGCAAGCAACCTCCGGTACGTCAATCTTTACAAAACTTATTCAGGATAAAAATGCGGTTAATGATTGGAATTCCTCATGTTTTCTTTTTGGCACAAGCAAACATCGTAGTCGTGACTGGGTGTGGTGGGTGGGCCCTAGCCCACGACTACCCGAGGCTTGTACCTCGGGAAAACAAGAGTTATCCATCATCTGTACCAAGGTAAGATTCGTCTAACTATACTATTTTACCTCGGTACACCGCCTCGGCTACACGAGGCCGAGGGAGACTTTACGTAGCCTCATTTTTATCCTCAATCATGTACATCAACAATGTAACATTCAGAACAATCATAACTCAAACTGTTCACACTCACGTGACCTTCTTAGTTGGTGAGTAGTCGGGTCGCCACCCCACTTGTCTTCTCAAGTCGTGTGTTGTAATGTTTTGCAAACGACTTCGCCGTCTTCCAGCCAGCGTGCGCCAGGATCTTTTTAACCGAGATCCCCAAATGTCTTGCTTTTGAAGCCATCGCACCTCTCGTAGAATGCGAAGCATAACGTTGTGTATCAACCCCTGCTTCCTTGAGCACAATCATAGTCCATCTTGCGAGCGTGTCTCTGGAGATAGCCTTATGTGGCTTAATAAAGCTAATCAATAGCTGGCGCGAATTCCTAATTGGCGCTGTCTTGGAAATATACACTTTAATCGCCGACACCACACAAAGTTTCCTATCGTTTGGGAAACTCGTCAAACTAATCGAAGAGAGTGGGTCTCCTAAACGGTTTGATTTTAACAACTTATCCAAATCAAACGTAGCCTCCTTGTCATCTATCTCTAAGCCCTGAAGTGAAAGGGCAACAATAGTTTGGCCTCTATGTCCAGTTACCAAAAGTAACAAAACAGCCAACTTAAAACCTAACTGTTTAATCGATAAATGTCTATTACTAGGCCATTGCTGGAACAGCTTAAATACTACTGAAACATCCCAAAACCTACTATACTTAGGCTTAGGAGGATTCCTAAAATAAACACCCCTCATAAACCAGTGAATAACATGATATTTTCCAACTGTTTGTCCTTCAATCCTGGGAAGAATTACCGACAGTGCACATCTGGCTGTATTAACAGCTCCATAACCCAGGCCATCATCTTCCATCATCCGCAAAAATCTTGTAACTTGAGCAATCGAAGGGTTCATAGGCTTTACTTTATGCACTAAGCAATAAACACCCCATTTCTTTAAATAACACGTATATAATTTTACAGTTCCTGGTCGCCATGCATGCGCAATTAACCTCTCCTGGGTAATTTTATCTAAACCAAACTTCTCTAAATATTTAGCTAAAAAAGGAATGCCAATAGTGGTGTTGTGGACACGTCTCCCGTGTTTGTCAGTTTTCCTTGGTAACGAAGGTTCAGCGGACCTCTTGGGAATCGTAAACAATCTCTCGCTCCCCACTCCACTGCTGCCCTCCAGGGCTGCGTGTTCCACTCCGGCACTATTAGCACTGCATGCGCATTGTCTAGTCTGATTTTCCTGGCTACCTTGCTGATTAAGGCAAAAGGGGGAAAAATATAATAAAATTTTTCATTCCAAATCATCGAGAAAGCATCCACTTTCCAGGATTCTGGCTCTGGATGCCAAGAAACATATCTATCAACTTTGTTATTCCTACGCGAAGCAAACAAATCTACTTCTGGAACACCCCACTTGTTACAAATTTCCTCAAAAATACTATCACTCAAAGACCATTCTAAATGATCATGAAAGCAACGACTTTTAAAATCCGCTAACGTATTTTGGCTACCTGGAATATGAGCAACTGTTAACCAAACTTGGTGTTCTTGAGCCCAATCCCAAATTTGTGTTGCTAATTTGTTACACTCCTTGGACTTTGTTCCACCCATATTCCTAATATACGCCATAGCTGTAGTATTATCCGTTAAAACTTGAACAACAGTCTCAGGCACATCTATCAAACTCTTTAAACCTAAATAAATAGCTTGGAGTTCTAAAACATTAATATGATCATTTCTCTCTTCTTCTAGCCAACGGCCCCCTGTAGCTATCGCCCCTCTATGAGCACCCCAGCCTTCCAGCGAGGCATCTGTGGTAACAACCGTATTAGGCTCCCCCATTCTAATTGGATTATGAGAGTTACTAACGTGGCTTAGCCACCAGTCGATATCCTTTCGACCGTCTTCCGAAATGACCATAAGACGTTCAAAATCTCCTTTACTTTTTGATAACGCCACATTTTTATCTATTTCCAAAGACTTAATATGTGCCTTACCATATAAAATAGCGGGTGAATACGCTACCATAATCCCCACTAACACTGCTACTTGCCTTATCTTAGGTCTTTTGCACCGCAACAAATCATCCGCTGTGGTCTTAAATTTCTCAATTTTATCCGGCGTCAAAGACACCGTCATACATACAGTATCTATAAAGAAACCCAAACATTTTAATTTCTTTGTAGGTAAAAGAACTGATTTAGTACTATGAATATAGAAACCTACCTCCGTTAAAGTATCACATAAATCTTTAATGGCTAACAAACAATGCTGTTGCGTTTGCGCAACAATAAAGGAATCATCAATATAAGGAAACATAACATGGCCTTTCTTCGCCATCTCAGAAAAAACGGGTTTAAGTAATTTCGTAAACAAACGAGGAGCACAAGCTAACCCATTCGGTAGACATGTAAACTCAAAAAGCTGACCCCCCCCATAAAAATCTCAAAAACTTCCTAGAAGTTTGAGCAATGGGGATAGTGTAATAAGCATCCCTTAAATCTACACTCGCAAGCCAAGCACCTGGTGTCACCAAATCTCTGGCCGTCTCTAGAGAAAACATTTTAAAATGTTTATAAACCACTAGCTTATTCAACTTAGTCAAATCCAAAATCATCCTAACATCTCCATTAGGTTTAGGTCTAGAAAAAATATTAGATATATATTCGCCTTCAACGTGTTGAACTGGCTCCACTATTCCTTTAATACAAAAATTTTTTACTTGCTTATCTAAAGCTTGATGTTCGTCCAAAGACAGACGGTAAGGAAACGGTATACGGCTTTGAACCGGAATACTTAAAAAAGGGATCTCAATACCCCGAACGATCTCCAAAACTTCAACATTACTCGTAATATTTTGCCAAGCCAAAAAATTATTAGCTATATTACCAGCGTGAAAATCGCTTACTGAAGTTTGAGTCGACACCTCTACTTGTTGGTGTCCCTGTTGGCAGGCCTCGGGAGCGGCTTGAAGGGCGGGTTCCCCCTGAACGGACGGTTGCCGTCGTTCCAACCGAACTGGTTTCTCTCTCTCTGCCCCCGGCCTCTCTGACTTCCGTAGCTGGAACTGCCTGAGCGTCCTCCCCGTTGGCCGGTTCGCCTGCCCCGAAAATCCGATCTAAATTTCTTAAATTTTCCAATACTGTCCTTCTTCCCCTCATGGTGTTTTGACTGTTTGGCTGCCGTCTCCACTTGTTTGAACAAGTACTGCAACTGACCTCCAAACATCTTTGTTGCATCCAGTGGCTTTCCTTTAATTGGCTTCGGGGGAAGGAACAACGTGTACTCTTTCCCATCATTATCCACCACTTTCTTGGATCTCGCCACCTCCTTTCCTGCCTCTGTGGTAACTGATTTGAAAACATTCTCATATCTGCGATATGAGAGAAAATTACTCGTTGCCGTTAATGCTGCCACCCCCGCGTTCATATCGTCACAAAGAGTAGTAAACTTATGGTCCGTCATCATACGGTTGGCTATAGGCATAATAGCCGCCAACGCAACCAGCACCCCTTTATGCGCCATGCTCAAGGATGCCTCCATTCGCTTCCGTTCTTCATTCAAAGTAACATCGTCATCCATATCTTTCATGGTAGCCTCCGGGAGTCCCTTAACCCCAGTGTACTGCTCCGCCAGTTTATTTATAACCTCCACCGGCTTAAACGTGTGAAAATGTCCACGGACATTTTTACGCATCAACGAACACGTGTTGATTTTCTTTCGTTTATCCAACCTGATCTTTTTCATCACCTTCGTCGTAATGTCGGCATACTTCCCTTTATGCGACGCTTCCGAATCCGTGTCCGTAGTCGTAGAATCCGACGAAGAGTCGGAAGAAGAAGACTTCTTCTTTTTCTTCTTCTTCTTTGACTTAGACTTCTTCACTTTCTTGGGCTTTCGGGATTTACTACGCTTCCGGTAGTACTCATCACCTTCCGATGAATCCCTCTTCCTCTTAGACTTGGCAGACTGCAACACCTCAGAGTCAGTCGACTGCTGCGCACGCGAGGCATCTTCCCACTCCGAGTCGGAGTCCGAAACCTGATGCCGGCGTTTCCGTGC
>CM059189.1:62744695-62885963 GCA_030323885.1 Branchipolynoe longqiensis
GAGGAATCTATGAAAGAAACCCCCCAAAGCCGAAATATAGTCGGTTTTGGGATGTTTCTACGGTGTTTAAACTTTTCCAATCCTGGCCGGAGAATAAATTGCTCACGGTCCAACGGTTAGGCTATAAATTAGCAGTACTATTATTACTAGTTACAGGAGATAGAGGACAAACAATTGTAGCCCTCTCTTTGCAAGGCCTCGACATTGACAAAAAAGAGGCCACGTTTGACTTAAACATTCTGTTAAAGTCTAACAGGACAGGAGATCCACTCTCCTCTATTCATTTAGATAGCTTTCCACAGGATAAGAAACTGTGTGTAATTTCAGCCATTAGAACATACATATCCAAGACAAAGGGAATACGGAATTCCAAACAACTCTTAGTGAGCTTTATCAAGCCACATAAAGCCATCTCATGTGACACACTAGCCAGATGGACTATTATTATACTCAAGTTGGCTGGCATTGACACGGAACGTTATGCTTCGCATTCCACAAGGGGTGCTATGGTGTCCAAAGCGAGAAAATTAGGAATCTCGGTTCGAAGAATCCTAACACACGCCGGCTGGAAGACGGCCAAGTCGTTTGCTAAACATTACAACAAACGACTAGAGAAACCAAGCGGGGTGGCAACCCGCCTACTCACCAACTAACAAGAACCGGTGAGATGTACAAACTTTGTTTTACTACTGATACAAATACATGTTCATCAGATAATTGGGGATAAAAATGAGGCTACGTGAAGGTCTCCCTCGGCCTCGAGTAGCCGAGGCGTTGTACCGAGGTAAAATAGTATAGTTATACGAATCTTACCTGGGTACAGATGATGGATAACTCTTGTTTTCCCGAGGTACAAGCCTCGGGTAATCGTGGACTAGGGCCCACCCGTCACACCCTGCCACGATTATCACGTTCGCTTGTGCCAAAACGAAAACATCAGATTTCCATCATTTTAAGCTCATTTTTATCCTGAATAATTAGGTGAAGATTGCTGAACCCGGATGTTGCTTCCTTCTCCCTAGTCCACGATTACCCGAGGCTTGTACCTCGGGAGAAAACAAGAGTTATCCATCATTCGTATCCAGGTAAGATTCGTATAACTATACTATACATACATACAACCCGAGGCTTGTACCTCGGGAAAACAAGAGTTATCCATCATCTGTACCCAGGTAAGATTCGTATAACTATACTATACATACATACATACATACATACATACATACATACATACATACATACATACATACATACATACATACATACATACATACATACATATATACACATACATACATACGTACATACAAACATGCCTACATACACACATACATGCATAGAATCCTACATACGTACATACACACGTACATACCGATATACATACATGCACACATACATACATACTTAGATACATACATACATACCCACATACATAAATACACACACCACACTATTACATTTCCTCGGGAATGAGCAGCGAATCGTTATAAGGACAGCTGTTTGTGCCTGGAGGGGGGAGCAGGTGGTGGAACTATAAGAAGTGTTTGCATAAGAAGGCTGTCAGTTCTTATATTGGCTATGAAACTCTCCCGGTAGCTGGTCTCACAAAAGCAAATAACATGCACAAAACAAGAGCAAATAAAAGATATGTAGTCATATTGAATTCATCTATGTGTGCATGTACGTTCTGAAACTGCCACTATTGCTGGCTTGTCTGTATTTCAACCTGTGGGAGTTCAAATTTTATGGGAAACACGTTTTGGGCTCCGTGCCAGGGCTCATGGGAAACCATCGGTAATGATTTGTTGGTTCCGTGAAACCGAGTATTCATAGACTAATTTGTGTTTGCATGCCTATTAAATCTGCATAGTCCGATGGTTTTGAGTTTCTCTCATTTAGTTTGATTGATTGATTGATGGGTTGGTGGTTGCTTACACCGTGTCGGCAGCATAGGCCATATTCACGGCGGATTTAGTTTGAAGCAACTTTTATTTTAAATGGCTAACTTTGGATATATTTGAAGTGAAAACATGCCAATTTAATTTGTGCAAGCACGGCAAGACACCATAGGGCGTCTGCAGTAACAGGTTCTATTAAATTGACTCAACGTTTCCTTCTATGTGGCAACAAATGTTCAATAGGTGCAACAGTATCTAAGTTAAATATGTAAGATCAAATCTGGATAGTTGCTTTGCTTTTTAAAATTTGATGCTTTTATCGGACTATGCAGCTTTAAGTATTTCTAACAATCATTAATAGCATAAATCGTTATTAAATCGACTGTCGACTGGCAATGTTTTGATAGAAAAATATTTCTATTCTTTCTGTCAATACATGTGAGAAATTAAATTTGGTTCCGTTGTTTTTCAAGCACGGTAATGATACCTCACTGGAAATGATCATTACCGTGAAATCCTGTATGTTGTATTGTTATATATGTGAAATATAAATACATTATATTAATATTATTAACGGAGTGCCAGTAGCGTCTCGTCCACCGAAGGCTACTATCGGCCGAACCGCTGATGGCAGCGGCCTGGGCAACTTGGGTTTGCACACAGGATGGCAAACCCACCGCGAGTAGCCGCCGAGCTGGCGCGAGCACCGCTATCGCTATCACTCCCGTTGGAAATTTTGAATAATATACATGTATATAATGTGGATATAAATACTGGTTTGGTACAAAGAAAATAAAAACCTTAAAGAGTCATTAACATGATCATTACACCTTTACTTATTCACAATTATCATGATCGAACATGACTGGGCATAGCTTGTGTGTGTCTTGAAACAACCTGTTGTTTGGGTTATTTATGGCCCAATCAACACTGAGGGCCAGTCTGGTCGAGCTGTAACTATTATCATCATTCACCCTTAAGGACTATTTTCAACTGTTTGATTGATGTAGGCCATGGAATGCTCCGAATTTTTGGTGTGGTTCCTTTATGAACTTGTTTAAGGGTGTTAGTCACTAATTAAATAAGATGGCTTTGAACAAACAATCCACTGCAATAGAAAGGTATCATGTATCCTCCAAGGAAAGTATCGCAGGCCTCCTTTGAATAATATTTAATTGAAGCATTTGTCTATACTTTATCAAGTATGAGGTTCCTTTAGTTCTTTCTTGTCGGACTTAAAGTTGCATATATGGATGGTTTTGAGTTTCTGTCGTTTTTATGTGGCAGCCGGCCACCAGCTGCAGCAACCTGTCATGAGCTGCGGCAGCCGGCCACCTGCTGTGGGGGCCAGCCACCAGCTGCGGCAGCTGGCCACCAGCTGCGGCAGCTGGTCACCAGCTGTGGGAGCCGGCCACCAGCTGCGGTAGCCGGCCACCAGCTGTGGCAACCGGTCACCCAACTGCGGTAGTCAGCCACCAGCTGACAGAGACAGCCACCAGCTGCGGCAGCAGGCCACCAACTGTGGGGGTTGGCCACCAGCTGCTAGAGCCAGCCACCAGCTGCGGCAGCTGCCCACCAACTGTGGGGGGTTGGCCACCAGTGATAGAGCCAGCCATCATCTGCTAGAGCCAGCCACCAGCTGCTAGAGCCAGCCACCAGCTGTGGGAGCCGCCCACCAGCTGCGACGACCGGCCAATAGCTGCGGCGACCGGCCACCAGCTGCGGTTGCCGGCCAGCCACCAGCTCAAGGGCGTCTCACACCCACGCCAATCACGGCGGTCACAATTCTTAAACCGCGCTGGGATTTGAATGATCTTTGTCTTGATAGTCGCGATGAATAATTCACGCGTGGGTACCACGTTAATCACGTGATCGTCTGTCAGTGTATCAGGAATACAGCGTCACCATAAATTCGCAAAGAGAATCGCGAGAAACTAAGCTTAATCAGTCTGTTATTTTATTTTTAATAGAAAGACACAGATCCCACACACAAAATTACAAGGCATTAATGACAAGGCAATGATATGTAGTAGCTTTGTAGATGTAGGCCTAATATTGTTATTGTTTGTGTTGTTATTATCATTATTTCTTAAAATAGAGAGCATGTCTTAACTTTCTTCTATTTCGGATGTATATCCCCACTTATTTGTTGGTGACACGGGTTCCCTTCCAGTATTAAGATAGATAGGACTAGAGTGTACCCTTCTACTAACATATATAGGAAGTTGCCGATTTTTTTCTGTAAAGTCAAAAATGCCTACATAGGAATATATGTCCTGATTTCCAATTGCTATTATTTTGCTAGTATTGTTTTAATACACCTTGTGAGGCCTTTATTTTGAGACATCTATAAGGGGTCCTAAATCAATGAGTAGATGCAGAGACTGTTTTACACGTGCCACTTGTCAGTCACCGTGTGCCATGGAACAAGACCGGTGTTTAAACAGACAGACAGATCCAGAGAGAGTGAGTGAGGGAAAGAAAAGGGGGGAGGGAGTGAGGGAGGGAGAGAGTGAGGGCAAGAGAAAGAGGGGGAATGGACGGAGAGGGAGGGAGAACGGGAGGAGAGAGAGGGTGAGGGAGGGAGAGAAAGGAGGAAGAGAGAAAGTGGAGGGAAGGAGAGTGAGGGAAGGAGAGAGAAAGTTGGGGAGGGAGGAAGAGTACGGGAGGGAGGAAGAGTGCGGGAGGGAGAAAAAGAGGGGGAGAGAGGGGTAGAGGGAGAAAGAAAGAAAGAAAGAAAGAAAGAAAGAAAGAAAGAAAGAAAGAAAGGGGGAGGGAGAGTGAGGGAGGAAGAGAGAAAGTTGGGGAGTGAGGGAGGGAGAGAAAGAGGGGGAGGGAGGGAGAAAGGGGGGGGGGGTAAAGGAAGGGAGGATGGGAGAACGAGAGATAGGGAGAGGGGGTCGAGGAGAGGTATGCAACCCCCTTTCCCTTCTTATTCGGTCGAATTTTATTTAGTTAGTTTTTTTTAGCAAGTTACCCCTGGGTAATAATGCATATGTCTGTAGCAGCTGTAACAGCGTCCGATGCTATACTGAAAACTGGCCTGACTGGCAGATCGGTTCTGCTGCACTGTGCCAGTTTACTAATGAGTCACCGAGCATATCCTGCTAAAATATTTAAAGAAAAACAAGGGTAGGTTCTATGAGCGTGCCTTTTTCTTTAATATAATAATCTATAGAATATGGGGGCTGGGGGCTGGGGGCGGGGGGGTCCTACAAGACATCATTTAAACATTATTTTAGTGGAGATCAAGAATTGTCGCCAAAAGAAAAACCAAAGAATTGTGATCTTATTTGTTAGTAAATGTGGCCGAGATTGGCGTCATGTCTCTGTGGGAAGATTCAGGGCACAGAGCGATCCGTCACAATGTAGCCAATAACAGGACACTATATGAAACTAGTCACTTCATTTTGTGTGTTCCTTTTTTGTTGGGGGTGGAGGGGTGCGGGTGGGGGGGGGGGGGGTTAGTCCCCACGCAATCCATTGCGTCCTCGCGATTAATCCACGGCAGTGTAATCCCGAGGATCTCTTTCAATTATATCAATTTCCCCAATAATATAGGGATACTTTGCTGTTTTTATCAATTTAGTTTTTGTTTGATGAAGATAATTAAAGCCGCATAGTTCGATGAAGGCGTCAACTTTGTGGAGACTGAAGCACTTATTTAGATGTGATCCTACAAATCGACCTTTAAATGCCCCTGCACTTTGTTATCATTGGGTGCTAAATAGAAGGGAATAGTAAGTCAATTTAATACACTCTGTCACTGCTGACGCCGATGGTGTCCAGCTTTTCAGTGTGTGCGGCATATTTTCACTTCAAACCTCTCCAAAGTTAGCCCTTTAGAATAAATTGACTTTAAGTTAAAGTAAGGTAGATTATGACAAACTAACTAAATAAACATATATATGGGTCATTCTTTAAAACTGGGCACGAAAGTGTGACATGAAAACCAAAAGTGAACGCCTTCCAAATAATACCAAAAAGCCTTACAAATAATAGCTTAATCCAATGTCCTATGAAGGTTTGCATGTTGTGCATGTGTCAGAGTTGACAAAAATGAATTTCACTTTTTGAATTAGATCTTATACTCATTTTAACATATACAACAGAGTCAAGCAAGATTTTATTGATTAGTCTTAAGCAGACAAGGTTATGACTCACAAGAAAAAAGTTTTAAAATAAGTTTTTTTAAAGTTTGGCTCTTTTTCACCTGTTCACATTAGCACAAAATCATATAAGTAAACTTTTAATTTCTTTTTGTGATAGTTTCAATAAATGTACTATTGCTAACATACTTAATACACAGAGGATACAATAATTATTTGACTTGCAATCAATAAAAGAAAGAACAAATCATCAGCATCGTAATGTGGAAACCAAATATGTGGTGCCCAGTTTGAAAGAATGACCCATATATATATATAGCTAGTGGGGAGCGAAGCCTCACTCAGGAGGCAGGGAGGTGCATGCTGGTACCCACCCCAACCTCAGAGAGGGGGGGGGGGGTAGAGTGCAACCCACTCTAGATCTTATTGCGATAACGGGTTTATCACTATCCATATATATATATATATATATGGATATATATATATATATATATATGGATAGTGATAAACTATATATATATAATATATGTAATATTACTCTTTTTAATATGGTAGAATTTGAAGCTCATTGAACTATGCAACTTTAATTGGTTATACAATATCAAATTCCAATAACCCAAAGAATGTCTGCATATATGTGCATGCGCGCGTATCCAACGACCGCAGATCAGGATATGGCATACGATATATATATTACATACATATATATATATACAGTAAAACCTCTCTAAATCGACCGACCATGGGACCGACTTTAAATTGTCTATTTAGGGAGGTGGTCGGTTTAGGGAGTTTTTTTTATCGTTACAATGGTATTTTATGGGCGATCGTTCGGAACCCAAATAAAGCGATCGATATAGGAGAGTGGTCAATCTGTGGAGGTGGTTGGTTAAAGAGGTTTTACTGTTGTACTGTATATATAATATATATGGTCAATCTGTGGAGGTGGTTGGTAAGAGAGGTCTTACTGTTGTAATGTATTTTATGTATATATATATATATATATATATATATCAGAAAACTAACAATCATTAGATTATGCAAATTTTAAATATTTAAGTGTTACCACAGGTGCATAACCAGCACCTGCTCCGTAGCGTCACTCGCTGGCGTCCCAGGGCCCTTTCAGGGCACCCCTCTAAGTCGTCTCGGAGAAATTCCTGACATCATGCTAGTCTGAACTGCAAAAGCAGTCGGTCGCCTCGAAAATGGCCGCCCCGCTCTCAATCAATCAATCAATAGTTCCATCCTCTAGTCGAGGGTTGGATGCAATGGTTCTCCACTTGTCCCGATGGTGTGCTGTTCTGATAGACTGTGAATAATTCAAGCCTGTCCACTGTGAAATATTTGTAAACCATTATGTTCTTGGTCTCCCTCTCCCTCTGCTGCCATTCACCTTCCCTTCCAACAATGTACGGTATATTGAACTCTGACGAATGATGTGGCCAAAATAAATAAGTTTCTTTGTCTGTATAGTGGCAAACAAGCTTTTCTTATTTTTAATTTCGCCCCGCTCTGATTGGCTGAAATCACTGAATATGGCGGCTATTTTGGAGACGCTTTTTGCCTCCTATCTGAAAAGCGAGACGTCTCCCAGACGTTTCCGAAGCATACCTTGAATGCAAATAGGCCAAAAACCGTCGTGGAGACGTACCCTGAACGCGGCCCAGATGTGTGGTTGACAAAGCTCACGGTGGCGACACCTACTGAGCAATGGCTCTATTGTTCGAGGTACACCAATTCGCTTTCAATCAATCGATAGCCCACATAGGGGCTGGGATGGGCAGTGCCAATGGGCACCGTTTACTGAAAGCTCAACAAGCATAGTCCTCCAAATGGTGTGAGGTAAACAGAGATAGATCGTTAGTTAAAAGAGACCGGTGAAGAAAGCTGAGTTCAAATGGAGGCAGGTGGGTCAGTTCCCCTTGAGTCTTCAGTTTGATTGGGAGTGCTCAGTTTTGCTGAGAGCGTCCCGTCTTAATGAGAATGTCCAGTTTTATTTGCATGTTCCATTCCAACTGGAGTGTTCAGTTTTACTTGTAAACGAGGGACGCCCCGAAACTAAGCTATCTGCAATTTGAATAACCTTTTGTAGGTTGATTGGTTGTTGGAGTTTTATGTCCTGGCAACATCTAAGGTCATATCAGGAGGGGTGCTGACTTGTGACCGTGCGCACTCATGACAACTTTATAGCACTGCCATACTGGGAGACTAGGCCGTCAGCACCATGACCTAATTTCCCACTCAGTTACATTATCCTGATACTGAGCTAACCAGTCCATGCCCTATCCTATTAATGCCGAGCATTAGGATAGGTAGCAACAAGTATAAACTTTTTTAAGTCATTGGTTTGACTTGGACAGCTTTCGAACTCCTGACCTTCCGCACGGAAGCCTACGCTATACCGATTCGCCCACCGCGTCCGGTCTCGAAGCAATTAAAAGCTGCATAGTCCGATGAAAGGATCATTTTTCGAATCCAAAACACTTATCTCGATTTGATTCTAAATATCCAATTTAGCTACTGTTGGACTTATTAAACATATGTTGCTGTATAGAAAGGAATACTCAGTCAATCTATTAGAACACTGCTGAAGTAGGTGTTGATTGAATTTTGACGTGCACATCAAATTAATTTAGTTTGTTTTCACTTGAAATATCTTCAGGATTACCCATTTAAAATCAAAGGTACTTCAAACTGAAATAAAATAGATTATAATGATAAACTTACTATATTTATAAAAAAAGAAAATTTAAAAAAAATGGCTGAAACTCAAAACTATTGGACTATGCAATTTTAATAACAAACAATTATGCAGTGGATTTTCTTTTATATACTTTTGTTTATATGACTTTTAAATTAAATGGTTTTTCTTGGTGTTTAAATAATAATAATTAATAAATGTTTTTCCATTTGAATACTTGCAGGAGTTGTATGGAATGAATGGGAAGAGCAACTACCGGAAGCAGGCAGAGCGGAATTTAGAGCGGGCAGTGTGTCACGGACAGATGTCCATAAGTGACTACTACACGCGTAAGCAGGAGATCCAGACCGCCAGTGTGGCAGGCATCGACGACGGGCACTCGTGTACTGGGGGTAGGTGCATCTTAGTTACAATCGTAATAAGCACGTCAGCGTGCTGTCACATAACAGACATTGGTAATGGTGGTAGGTGCATCTAGTTACAAGCATAATAAGCATAATAAGCATAATAAGCATATCAGCTTTCTGTCACATTGTAAAGGCTAGGGCTCAAATCTGTGGCTGTGTAGGCAGGCTATGGTGAAATCAATGCAGACAAAGAGAAAGGAAGAGTACAAAGTGTAAAGAAGAAGAGAGAGTCAAGCCCTCTGGTTTATTATTTATATGGTTACATGGGTTCATTGTAGAGTATCACCCAACCCCTTTCCCCCAATGTAAAACAAGCATTCTTGGCCCAACCAATAGGGATCCAGCATTCCTGGTCCCCATGGATACCAGTGGTCTTCCCACTACCACAAGCTGTATGGCCCCCATGGCCACCACCAACCTTGACCTTTGAGTGTGGTGATCCCTATCCCAGCAGAGCGGGTAAGGCCCTGACTGCGCTCACACCCAGACCTGCCAGCACCACTCTGTCTATTTACACCCCACTCAGGCACCACCATCATCATGCTGTCGGTCGCGATGCGACAAAGACTGCTTTCATTACTTGACTGCCGCTCTCCATTTAGCTCTCTGCTGTGAGAGTTGCGTCCATGAGTCGGTCTTAATGTCTCTCAGCTTCAGGTTTCTCTTGATGGTATCTTTGAACCGGAGACGGGGGCGCCCTCTCTTTCTGTAGCCAGAAGACAGTTGAGAATAGAGGATCTGCTTTGGTAGCCTGTCTGATGACATCCTCATGAGGTGTCCAGTCCACCGGAGATTCTTTTTGATCAGAAGATCTTCCATAGAGGGCAGCCCATCCGTTCGAGTATTTCCTTTTCGTCACTTTGTCCTTCCAGGTTAGCCTCATGATTGAACGCAGATGTCGCATAATGAAGGCATGCAGCTTTTTCACCTGCTGTCTGTACACTGTCCAGGCCTCGGCTCCGTATAGTAGGGTGGATAGCACGATTGCACGGTAGATCTTACCTTTGACCCGAATGGACACATGGTGGTTGTTCCAGAGTCTCTGGCGTAGTCGGCCGAAAGATGCGCTAGCCTTGGCCATCCTCCTCTGTATCTCAGCATCAATGCGTCCATCACTTGATATAGTGCTTCCGAGATAGGTGAATTCCGGAACAGAGTTCAGCTTGTTTCCGTCAACCATGATCTCCTCCTCTCGGGTTCTTGTAGAGTTGGGTTGGTACAGCACCTCCGTCTTCTTGATGTTAATGGAGGTGCTGTACCAACCCAACTCTACAAGAACCCGAGAGGAGGAGATCATGGTTGACGGAAACAAGCTGAACTCTGTTCCGGAATTCACCTATCTCGGAAGCACTATATCAATGCAGACAACCACCAACCCATATATATATACATACAATTGCCTTGTCACGTACACCGATCAGTAATAGAACTTTTGCATTCCCCAATATGCCGAATATCAGAATATTTTACAACATGACATTCACTATTCACTTAAAGCTGCATAGTCCGATGAAAACATCAAAGTTTCAAAACCAAAGCTATTATCTAAATTTGATTCTACATATCTCACTTAGATACTGGTGCACTTATGAAATATTTGTCATCACACAGAAGGGAATACTGAGGCAATTGAATAGAACCTGTTTCTGCAGAAGCCTATGGTTTCACACTTTTTGCATGCTTGCCAAAATATATTTTGCATGGTTCCACTTCAAATATCTCAAAAGTTAGCCATTTAAGATAAAAGTTACTTTGAGTTAAAGTAAGATAGATTATAATGATCAATCGAATATATTTATTTCAGAAAATGGCAGAAACTCAAAACCATCGAACTATGCAACTTTAATGACATCTCGTCTACCCCTTGTCCCATAATCATTAAGCGCCGTCTGTCTTTGCCTTTTTCTTACAGATATTCTGGCGCGACTGAGGTCCTACTACAAGGTGGTGCAGTCCAATGTGGGCTCAGCCTGGCTTGCATCGGCCTGCGACCACTTCGCCGCATCCTATGGGGACAAAGGCTGGGGGTGCGGCTATAGGAACCTGCAAATGCTGCTCTCCTGTCTCTCCACCAACCCATCCTATGAGCAGATACTCTTTAATGGTGAGAGACCTTACATTCTATTTGTAGATATCTCCTTATTTCCTTCCAAAGGGGGAGCGGGACGTAGCTCAGGCGGTAGAGTGCAACCTGTGAAGGTGTGAATCATCCAATCGATCATGCTTAGTGGACAGGTTTGCAGTCTAGGCTATGTGTTTGCAACCAAGTTCACACCTGACCTGGAGGCAGCCACATTAACTTGATTAAGAGACCACCTGAAGGGGAAGCTGAACGTGGAAATTCAATTCCGGAAGATTGAAATGGAAAGGAAGCGATTGGCCTCATTCCAGGTAACAGCAGAATGTGTGGACCCCAAGGTATTATATGACCCTATTATCTGGCCGACAGGTGCTTTTATGCGGAGGTACTATGAGCCAAGGAGACCACGCCATGGTACAGAAGCAGTAAACATAAGGATCTCTGATCAAGGTGAGGTGAATCTACCCAATCAAAATGACAAGAACAATGACCGAGGTGCAGTAGGAGTTGAGACCAGGAGTCCTACTCAGCCTTACAAGCTGCGAACAGTTAAAATATTTTCAAGACTGTAACCTACAACTGTAGGGGCCTGAAACTCGGCCAATGAGAATCTGACAAAATCAGAAGATTAATTTTAGAGAAACTGTTTCAAGACCATGATATCATCTGTCTACAGGAGACTTGGCTTACCAAACAGAACCTGGAAGGCCTGAACTCTGAACATACAAACTTTCATGGAATTGGTCAATCAACAATCGATAACAGAGACAAAATCCTACATGGGCATGCCCCTGGAGGGGTGGCCATTCTATTGAATACAAAAATTGAACATGTAATAAAAGAGCTGCACTTCAATGTTGACTGGGCCATTGGCATTGAAATCAATACTGATAGTAAGAAAATTGTGATAATAAATGTATACATGCCACATGAATTGTATGACAATGAAAATGAGTTTATTAATAGAATGGCTCATATATAGCTTTTGTTGAAGATCTAGATCTAGATCTTCAACATACACAAGTAGTATCTATACTACTTGTGTATATGTGATGTGTGATTTTAATGCTGACATCTCAGATGATCACTCTATGTTTGCTAAAAAGTTGCTCAATTCCTGCCAAGATTATGGATTTGTACTATCAAGTGAACAACTGTTACCACTAGATAGCTTTACTTTTGTGAGTAATTGGGAGACAGTCTCTTGGCTGGACCACTGTGTTAGCTCATCTGATGCTCATGATGCAATACAAAGTATGGAGATTTATTATAAATATGCCACCACACATCATATACCTGGAGGTATTACCTTGAATATAAACAATGTACCTGATATGTCAAAGACTACAAACAGCTGCAATAAATGAAAATTAGACTGGTCCAGAATAAAACAAGATGAGATTCATAAATAGTGTAAATACTGAAACTCTCTTGCAAAATGTTAAAATACTAGAGATGTGCATTGTAAGGTTTCCAAACATGCAGATGAATTGTGTAGTTTTTATGAAAATATTGTAACGGCCCATAAGCTGGCAACTAAGCCATTGTATAATTTCCCTAAATGTAACACTCTGTGCCGTCCAGGGTGGAATGGAACATGTCACTAATTTGATGCTGTTGTTGTGTGGTGTAGTTGACGTCAATGAGGGTGTGGTCATGATCCCCTCCATCCCCAAGATTCAACGGCTGATTGAGGCGGCCTGGCAGAAGGGCTTTGACCTTCAGGGCTGTGAGCAGCTCGGGGGAAAGGTCGTCGATACCACGAAGTGGATAGGGGCCACCGAGATAGTCGCCACGCTGTCATCACTCAAGGTCAAGTGAGTAACCTCAAGGTCAATGATGTAGCGGGTCATGAATGTAAAACACGGAATCTATGTCATTATTAATTAATGGGTATCCTTATTAATGGGTGTCCTTAATAACGGGTGTACGTGTAATGGATATCCTTATTAATTGATGTCCATATTAACAGGTGTATGTGTAATGGATATCCTTAGTAACGGGTGTCCTTATTAATGGGTGTACGTGTAATGGATATCCTTATTAATGGGTGTCCTTATTAACAGGTGTATGTGTAATGGATATCCTTATTAATATGTGTCCTTATTTAACGGATGTATGTGTAATGATATATCCTTATTAATGGGTGTACTTGTTAATGGGTGTCCATGTTAACGGATGTCCTTATTAACAGGTATATTTAGTAATGAGTGTCCATGTTTACTCGTGTCCTTTTCAGTGGATATTCTTATTAATGGGTGTCCATATCAACGAGTGTCCTTATTAACGGGTGTCCCTTTTAGTGGATATCTTTATTAACAGGTATCCTTGTTCATGGGTATTCATGTTAATGGATGTCCTTATTTACATGATTGTGTACTTATTAACAGGTTCTATATTAACGGGTGCCCTTATTAACGGGTGTCCTTGTTAATGGGTGTCCATGTTAACGGATGTCCTTATTAACAGGTATATTTATTAATGAGTGTCCATGTTAACTGGTGTCCTTTTCAGTGGATATTCTTATTAATGGGTGTCCATATCAGCGAGTGTCCTTATTAACGGGTGTCCCTTTTAGTGGATATCTTTATTAACAGGTATCCTTGTTCATGGGTATTCATGTTAATGGATGTCCTTATTTACATGATTGTGTACTTATTAACAGGTTCTATATTAACGGGTGCCCTTATTAACGGATGTCCTTGTTAACGGGTGTCCTTATTAACGGTTGTCCTTATTACTGGGTGGTGTCCTTGTTAATGCGTATGCTTATTAATGCATGATCATATTAATGCATGTCCTTATTAACAGGCTGCGAAGAAGGCCCTGAACTGTGATCTTGAACTGTGTCTGATCCCTCACTCTGATCTGAAACCACTAATAGCCACCCACATAACATCCAAATGGCAACATGAGTGAGATGAAAACATTAATAAACTTAAAGAAATTGAACCATCTGTGGGAAGGCCACCACAGACTCATGCGGGGGGTCGGCGGGACCAAGTGGTCCTTCGCCGCTGCCGTATTGGCTACTCGTGGCTTACACATGCTTTTCTGCTCAAGGGGGAACCTCCCCCTGAATGTATTGGGTGTCACTCCCCACTGACACTCAAACACATTTTACTAAGTTGCCCTGCGCCAACAGTTCTACACTGCAGACAGTATGCATGACCTTTTTACTAAAGTAAAACAGGTAAACATTTTAGCCTTTTTGAGGGCAGCTGGACTGTACCACCTCATATAGTTTACTAAATAGATTCTATCAATTATTAATAAAACTGTTCCTTTTCTATGGGAATTTGTTTCCCTTGACCATAAATATATGATTGTGACCTTTCTAATTTAATGAGTGTCTATTGGCACATAATTGATTGTCTGCTTTTACATGTAAAAGCGATGGTTTGAACAGAAAACAAACCTTTCTCGCCATGAATATGGCCTATGCTGCCGACACGGCATAAAGCAACCACCAATCAATCAATCAACGTTCCTTAATAAGGCTCTCCTTTTTGTTAGGTGTCCTTGTTAAAGGGTGTCCTTTTTAACAGGTTCCTGTTCCTTTTTAATAGGGTGTCTTTGTTAATGGTTGTCTTTGCTAACGGGTGTCCTTGTAATCGGACTGTTGTAATCATTATCCCTACTAACACTAGTGTAGGGGATAGGTATATACCAAAATGTTGCAAATGTAGCACCAACAAAACTAACATAACTACTAACAGCTAAGATGGCAAGGCTACTACCAAATTGAGACTATTACTACTCATTATAGACAGGGTAAATAAACCATCAGACACACTCAAAAATTAGTGGGTGTCATTATTAACAGGTGACCTCGTTAACTGTATTATACACCAACTCGGGATGGTTTCCATGGCTCTAAGCCTTGTGTTTACAGATGCCAGTTGATCGACTTCCACGCCCCTACCGGTAAGGATGGAACCCACCCGCGCCTCTTTGAGTGGGTGAGGGACTACTTCAAGAAGGACACAGACTTCAAGTCACCACTGTACCTGCAGCATCAAGGTACGTCTGTAGACTGAGCGCTAAGTGTCGTTGGTTGTTGAGGTTGTCTAAGGTCATAAGATGTTGCTAGGACTTAAAACTCCAACATCCAACCAACCAACCAATCTAAGGTTGTATCAGGATAGGTACTGACGTGTAACAGTGCACATTTATGGCGACTTTATAGTGCTGCCCCACTGGGAGACCATGCCACCAGCACCATGACCTGACATCCCATTCAGTCACATTATCCTGACACTGAGCCATCCCTCCTTGCCCTTTCCTAATAATGCCGAGCACCTAGCTATGATGCGACAAGTGTAAATGTTTAAGTCATTGGTTTGACTCGACGAGGGTGTGTACCCGTTGGTTCGAATTCCACGATCTACCAATATGGGAGACAGATGCTGAACTCATTCGGCCATCCTGTCTGTTCGGGCTAAGTGTCAAACTAACTATTAATTAAATAATAACTGAACTGAACATTGTATTTAGACCTGTGTATATACTTAATAGAAGGGTACCACAGCTTTTAAAACCAATTTAATATCCTGCCAAATTCTGGATTTGAAAATCATGGAATTTGGGCAATCATTTATAAAGTATTTAAAAGTATTAACATTTTGTATTTCTCTAGTTTGTAAGACTGTTACTGACCCTTGTTTTACTGGGCACTGTGTTTTATCCCTCTCCCTTGTTATGTGGCAGGTCACAGCCGCACTATCGTGGGCATCGAGCAGCTGAAGGACGGCCATCTGCGCCTCCTGCTCTTTGACCCGTCGTGCAGCCGGAAGCAGATGTACCAGTTCGTGCACGGCGAGATCTCGGCGAATCTCATGAGATGTCTGCGGCGTGGGATGCACTCGATGAAGGCGAAACAGTATCAGATTGTCGCCGTTGTCGGTGTGCTGTCCGATCAGGAGTATGAAGTGAGCAAACCACAGCCATTGTTATCACACTACCAGACCTGCCTACCCATACGACTTTTGTTGCGCATTTTGTACACAGTGTTCAGCCAGAGTACGCCAATGCGCAAAATACAAATTTGGAACAAAGATTGTTGTTTGTTTAAAAGTACACATTTTTTTTCACTGGAGAACCCAAATAGGAAAAGTCAGCGAGGCTTGCCTAACCATATGATTTTTGAGTATTTTGTATAAAGTTTTAAATTGGAGTATGTTGGTAAAGGTTAAGCAACGTGTTCTCTAGCTATGGTTAGTTCCTAGAACCACCACTACCCACAACTGACGCCCCCGTCAGCACTGCCACTGATCCGGTAGCCTAGTGGGTGCCACCGACACCACTCCAACCACATCCGTCCTGATATGACCTTAGATGTTGCTAGGAAGTAAAACAACAACAACAAAAACTCCAGCCACATCTGTTTGCCCATATATTATATACATCACAACTTGCCAATGGTTTTTTGGGGTGGTATGGGTTTTTTCTTCAAAATTGTGAACGGAATTCATGTTTTGCTTTGAATCATCCCATCTGATATTATTAGACATTGATATTCTTCTGTCTTCTATAACAGAATGCGTTGCGTTGTTTTCCAGGAGAGTAAAGTAATGAAGTCGGATCGCATTCCTTGACAGTAGCTACACCATAGGCCAAACAGCGTAGCTAGTCGCACCTATTGGGGAAGACTTGGTTCATCCGACTGCCACCAGGGGAACACCACCGCCGCTCCCGGTTGAGCCCAACACAAGTGACGATGGCGGTTGAGCAGCGGTGCAGTGTGCTCCTCCTACCCGTGATCGATGCAACCTATTATGGACTTCCTGACTCTTAAAAAGGAAACTGTACGATAACAAAATCGTGATTGGTGCACCGTCAACAAGTGTAGTTGTAATCAATTTAGTTCTCGCGAGTCACCAGATAACTTCTGTAACAATTTGAACCTTGATCAGGGGGATGCGTCAGATAAATATGGGTGGGGGCTACTTTAGCGTGCCGCCTACCGGGACTTTAGCCGTAACTCTAACCATAAGCCTAAACAGAGTTGCACAGTCCAAATTTGCAAACCCAAAACAATTACCTAGATTTAATCCTACATATTTAACATTCGCCGTGTTTACACGGGTGAGTTAAAACGGCTCAAATAAAGCGCCTTGCCTAGTTCGGTTTACATTTTCCGTGTAAACGCGATGCTGAAGCGGATTAGGGCTGATTCGATTCATATTATTCACTTTATGTAAACCGCCTCGCGAGGTGGTTTATATAAAGCGAACTAGCTTAAGCGTGTCACATGCATGCGGAGTCGAGACCTTAGTTTGTTGACTTTCCGGTCGATCAAAAGTGCATATTATATCATTTGGTCTATGAAACCGCTAGCTGTGCACAGATATTCTTTTCATGATTTATTTTAAGGTTTTCACTGCCCAGCAGAAGTTTTGACCATTCCAAACCAATACGATTCAGTCCATACATATCTAGGTCGAACCCACACTCTCTCGTGGCGATGTCGACTAACCGAAACTGGCGCTGGTTAGTCTGGACTTGCTCATGCGCAGATATCGATTTCCGCCTTAAACC
Organism: Branchipolynoe longqiensis; assembly: GCA_030323885.1. NCBI lineage: Eukaryota > Metazoa > Annelida > Polychaeta > Phyllodocida > Polynoidae > Branchipolynoe > Branchipolynoe longqiensis. The sequence goes on from CM059189.1 coordinate 62,762,434, forward strand.
GCTCCATGTGTAAACGTGCCACTACTTGGCTTCATATAAATCGCTTTGTCTAATTCGCTTTACAATTGCCCGTGTAAACACGGCTTTAGATACTGATGCACTTATTAAGCATTTGTTGCCACATCATAGAAGGGAATACTGAGCCAACTTAATAGAACCTGTTACTGCAGAAACTTATGCTGTCGGAGTTTTGACATGATTTCCTCAATTAATTTGGAATGTTTGCACTTCAAATACCTCCAAAATTAGCAATTTAAAATTAAAGCTGCTTCAAATAAAGCAAGGTAGATAATAACCATCAACCTAATATATTTATCTCAGAAAATGTCAGAAGCTCAAGACCATCGATGATTTCCAGTGTATGCCATTTTCTGAGATAAATACATTAGATTGGTTGTAACTTTTAAATGGCTGCCTTTTGAGATATTTGAAGTGCAACAGGTCAAATTAGTTTTGGTAAGCACGCTAAAACTGACACCATATGCCTTAGCAGTAACAGGTTCTATTAAATTGACTTCTATATTGCAACAAATGCTTACTAAGTACATCATTATCTAAGTTAGATATGTAGAATCAAGTCTACATAATTGTTTTGGTTTTGAAAATTTGATTCTTTCATCGGACTATGCAGCTTTAAATAGACAGGTCAAGTCAGGTCAGATAGGGGTCTTCTATGACCCCTATTTATCTAACTATTTAGGGGTAGGAGTATGGTTGAAGTTCCCGGTAGACTGCACGCTATATAGTGGCACCTAAATATGTGTGTGCGATGAAATAAATAAGTGAGCCTTATTTTGACACCTGTTCATACATATGCCTGTACTATCATCACAACCAAATCCAACCATCTTGAATGGGTTCCGGTTGTAGTATGTAAAGTGTTATCACTAGGGGGCATCATTAAGCAACAGACCAGTTACCTCAGCTCAGGACAAGCATAGCAATGCAACAACCGTTTGCCCGTTATATAGGGACCCATGGCACAAATTCATTTTCTGTATATATATATAGAATTCTTCTCTCCCAACCAAAGAAGAAGTAAAGGCCATTTTTCATCGGTGCGATTGTGCATGCAGCATGGGCTGGTGAGATTTTTTTTTTTTTTTTGTGGTCAAAGATGAATAGTTTGCCAGAGCCTGTATTTCAGATTAAGTACTATGCATTGGAGATCACCATCAGCATAGATTATTGCGTCTTAGGTTTGAAAGTGTATATCCAGGCTAATATGTGATTTCATCTGTTATGGTGGTGGTGGTGGTGTGTGAGTTTGTTTATGCATATTTTATCCAGGTAGATTACCGTAGTTGTTCTATTTGTGGCTCTCCATATCTCTCTCTCCCTCTCTCTCCCCTCCCTTCTACTCTCTCCATCCTTTCCCGAACCCCTTCTCGCGTTCCCTCCCTCCTCTTCCCTCCTTCCCGTTCCCTCCTCTCTCTCCTCTCCCTTTCATTCTCTTCCCCTCTCCCTATCACCCTCTCTAATTTTCGCCTAAACCGACTTGTGTCCTATTGAAAGCGAAGTTATCAACTGTAACTCCTATTCAGATATTATTGCTAATCTCCAACGAAAAGATCTGGGAGGAAAAACAGTTGTCACATACCGAGCGATCTTTTTTATAAGTTTAGTATATATCACACAGTCCAATTATGCAGACAGACCATCCCAAAGACCAACCACTCCCAATAACTGCTAGATCAAATTGCGCTATTCGTTGGCTGCGTGGATAAATAAGGTTCCACAATACAGATGAAAGATGCTTTTTGTTATAACGCCTCCCCCCCCCCCTCCCCTTACACCCATTCTTTTTAAAGTTGCATAGTCCGATGGTTTTGAGTTTCTGACATTTTCTGAGATAAATACATTAGACTGATCGGTATAATGTACCTTACTTTAGTTTGAAGTAACTTATTTTAAAAGCCTAACTTTTGAGATATTTGAAGTGCAACCATGCACAATTAATTTTGACAAGCTTGCCAAAATGCTGACACCATAGCCTTCTGCAGTAACAGGTTCTATTCAATTACCTCAGTATTCTGTTCAGCGTGATGACAAATGTTAAGTGCACCAGTATCTAAGTTAGATATGTAGAATCAATTCTAGATAATTGCTTTGGTTTTGAAAATTTGATGCTTCATCGGACTATGCAGTTTTAATGTAGAAAGAAGTATAGAGTTTTAAGGAACATATGTAAGCCGTGACAACTTCATGCAAAACCTCACTTTGCTGATAAGTGTAGAAGATAAGGAACACCGAATGACGTCAGCTGTGTGACCTCAATAGTGTGTTCTTGAAATGTGACCTATCTGCATGCATGGCACGTGTACACAGTTAATAAGGGTAAGCTAATCTCACCATCCTCATCCACCGCACACCCCAATTGTTTAAATCCAGTGCCAGGTTAAAGTTGCATAATCCGATGGTTTTGCGTTTTTGCTATATTTCTTTTAGATAAATCTATTAGGTTAATCATTATGTATGGCATATCAACATATGGGAATATTATTATGAATGTAATATTTCTGCTGCTACCGACTTCCAGCCAAAGGCTGAGGATGATGCGGGTCGAGCGGCCTGGAGAACTGAAGGTCTGCGTGTGAGCAGTCAAATTCATTGGTTCCTCCAGCTTCCGCCAGGCTCGCCCTACTTTCGACCTATTTGCATCCGAAATTTACTCTTGAATAACGGCAGGTCATTAGGAACCATCCAGAGTCTAGGCTCTCTCCAAATACTTGTTTGTTCTCCTTATATGGATAATAATAATACAGTAATACAGTAAAACCTCTCTAAATCGACCGACCATGGGACCGACTTTAAATGGTCCATTTGGGGAGGTGGTCAGTTTAGGGAGTTTTTTAGGACCCAAATAAAGTGATCGATATAGGGGAGTGGTCGACCTGTGGAGGTGCTCGCTTAGAGAGGTGCTACTGTAGTAGTAATAATAATAATAATAATATTAATCTACTTTAGTTTGAAATAACTTACATTTTTAAAGGGTTGAACAAATATGCCAAATTTGTTGGTGCACACACCGAAATGCTCGACAAGCTTTGTATACCTGTGTTCGAGTGCAGCAGTGTAGCACTGAACTGGAATAGTATCTAAGTCGAAAATATGGAATCAAATCTAGCTAAGGCGTTTGAATTTAGAAAATTTGAGGTTTTCATTGGATTATGCAGCTTTAAGTTAGTCAGTCACTCACTCACTTGGTTTGCATATATCTGCCATGTAGTGGATGTGGTGTTATTGAAAGCTCATCGCAAATACGTCCCTTCGCCTTCACCTACTGGTGGATATGCAATGGCGGCTATAGATGAGAGCGTGAAAGGCGGCAAGCTGTCTTTGACATGGATGTAATTCTTATCTTACCCACCGTTACCGCCCAAATAAAGCTGCGTGTATCTAACTAGTGCTTTAAAAAATATATAATATATATAATCAGGGATGAATTTAATATAATCTGTTCGTTGAATATGTTTTCTATATGAGTTCCAAACGGTTTGTTTCTAGGTGGTGTAGTTTTAGAGATACTTTACTTTTTCTGTATGAAGATTGCTCATGGCCATTGACTCATTGAGTTTGCCGATACGCGCAATTAAACGGTCAATTTTATTCAAAATTAATAGAAATGTAGAACCCTAATCTTATAAATTTAATATAATCTTATCGTTGAATATGTTTTCTGTATGTGTTCCAATCGGTTTGTGTCTAGGTGGTGTTTTTTAAAATATATATTTCACCTTTTCTCTATGAAGATTGCTCATAGCCATTGAGTTTGACAGTGTGTCGTCCTGCAGCCAAGCCACACGAGCACTGACCTAAATACCTATGCTGACATCATATGAAATAGGTCCATTGGTTAGTTAAAATCTCATTTATTACCTTAGATGCTGCTAGAAGATACAACCCAAGCAAGAAATTGTTTGACATGGGCGATAATACAGTCACAATTAGGACAGTTGAAACCTGACTAACGGCATTTTCCCACGATTCCCTGACAATGCTAATCCTATGGGGGGGAGAGAATCTGCGTTTTCACAGAAATTCGCCATTGGTGTAGTAACCACGGCTTGGTTCTGTTGGAACCCGCTAGGTGGCGCCAAGGTCTCGGCCTCATTGCTGTGTTTTTACCATTTTCATCCCTGAATAATATTATAAATGCTTTCTCTTTGCTTTGACGACAACGGTGGGTGAGTTATATTTCCAAGGTACACTTCCGGTTTGAGAAAGAAAGAAACAAGGAAAAAAGGGGGAGGGACGGTGACGTTACTTAAATGTTTGTGATTTCGGGTGGCGGGTTGTTAGTAGAACGTGCCCAGGCTGGGTACTATCATGTTGTTAACCCTTTGACTACGATAAGGCCTTATGTGAATAATGCCCACTTGATGTTGTGTATGTGACCTTGTTAAGTGTCATCAGTGTACATTGGATGTTTTATTTCTAAGCAGCAACCGACGTCGTTTATAGCTCACAGATTAATCAAGTATAACTAATTTTAAATGGAAATATACATTTCTATGAATATCTTTAACAGCAGACGATAGTTAGTCGCAGGAGACTTGAACCTAGCTAGTGGTGGAAGGGTTAATAAGTTGCGCAGTGCCTTCCTGTAGCGGGAACTAGACAAACACTACTTTGGCTTACATAAGCATGTATATAATTGAATGCCTGTTACTCATGCTAACCCTATCCTACTATGTTACATTCTAAATGGATGTTTATTCCACATGTTGTTCTGAATCCCCGTCCATGAGCGTGTACATCGGCTATTTGGGGGATTGTGTGGAGCATCTCTACTATTTATTGTGAAATAGCATCATCTTCTCATGTATACATTTGGTGTGCGTGTGTGTATTTTTTAGGGTTAGGGGGGATTTGTAATTCATCAAGTTATAGATTTTCACTATAACTGCTGCAGATTGAGTAATAAATAATTATACAAATATATATATGCACATGAAGTCAATATGTATATATAGTCAATTTTATTTAGAATTTAATAATTTTATTATATCAAATTGACACGCACATATAGATTATATATGCCAATATATCAATGAAAAATTGACGTCAATATATGTGCATATATATTGACGCCAATATAATGACATCATGTGTATATATATTTTACCTCAGTACTAAGCCTCTGGCTACTTGTAGCCAAGGGAGAAGGACGCACATCTGGGTCCAGCAATTAGCATAATCAGCTCACATCAGGAGGATGTGTGGTGAGCAGCTCTGGCAGTTTTTCTACATTTACTACAAAACCAAACAGGTTAGTATCTTTCTAAGTCGATACTTTGGTTCAGTTCATGTTAGCATTCACGTACAAAGTTTTCTGAAACTTTTTGATAAGTTATTACAGTTTTACAGCATAGTTTCTATTTTAATTGGTATGATCGAAAGAACAATGAATCCATTGTTCGGTTATTAATTAACAGCCGCCCGTTGCCGAACAGAGAGCTGTTTGGGAGGAGCCACTTACATCGTTAGGGATTCATTCCCTGGGTCTCTTTAAGATTTCACATTTTTGTTTATTCTCGTTAAGGCATACCTCCAAGTTATATAGTATTTTCTTCAACTTGTTTGCGAATAAAGCCACAGGTGGGAGAAGTGTATAGGTACTTAGAGTGTGGGAGGGCACCGCTACACTGGTCCCTACCCCTCATTAGGATCGGTTGGTTATCCATGCCGTTAATCCTGCGACTGTCTATTAGCCAGACATCTGCGTTAAACATAAATTGAACGCCATAAAATACACACCTAGTACTCTAATTATCAGTGTGCTATTTCGCTTAAGGCAATGTCTAATCTTTCTTTCCGTTTACTCACAGTCTCGGAGCAATGGCTACGAAGCGGAGTAAGGCAGAGGCAAATCACGCACTCAGTGCAGATGAAGACGGAACACCGCCTGTGCGGGTACAAAGGTCACCCTCTCCAGAACAAAGGGATTCTGAGGATGGAGGGTGTTACGAAACCGGTCCCAGCCCAGCTGATAGGGACCTCGATGAACAGGTTGCCAGGTTAGTGGAACAAAAGATGGAGGAAATGATACCCTCAACAGCTGGAAAGCCGAAGAAAAGGTGCAGTAAGGCGACTCAGATGAGGAGTCGGAATGGGAAGACTATTTCGAAGGGACCTCAACCGAAGAAGATTTGTGTCTGCGTGAAAGCGAACGCGCAAACACAAAAAGTACAGTTCGTCAGAAAGAGACGAATACACGAGAGTGCAAAAAAAGAAGCCCCTCTTGAAGAAAGCAAAGAAGAAGTCAAAGAAGAGAAGACACAAATCCTCCGCTTCAGACTCGTCACTAGATTCATCGATGATGAGTACAGACTCGTACACGAAGATTCCGGGAAATACGCAAAATTGTGCGGAAAAGAGACCAAAAAGTGCAAGGTAGTGAAACGAAAGAAAGTTCACATAACTACACTGATGAAGATCATCTAAGGCCACTTCAATACCTTCAAGCCAGCAGAGGTAATAATTAAGATGGCCGAAAAGTTCACAGGAATCAAAGGAATTCCGGAATCCGCCATCAAAGAGATGGACCCTGAGATAAAACTCAGCGAAGAAAGGAAGAAGTTTGAGACGGCTCTCTACACGGTACACAAAGGAGTTCTCTCAGTTCTTATGGCCATTGTGGCCATCGCTAACAGGATGATGGCGCAAAACAAGTTCTCATCACTCTGCGACAACATGAACGGAGGTATCGCATTACTGACAGCAACTACTAACTTCCTCTCCTACAGACGGTTTGAAAACGTCTTCAAAGCAGTCTGCAGAGCCGCAGGAAAAGAGGTGGCGTGGTCCTAAAAGATCCCGGACAGATGGATGGAAGATGAAATGTCCGACCACATTAATGTACTAGAGCTTAGAGCTATTTACCTAGGACTATGCAGTCTGATTTACGTTCCTAAAAATCATGTAAGAGTTCTAACAGATAACACGACAGCAATGGCTTACATTCGTAACATGGGAGGGAGTCGTTCCAAACCATGTAACAACCTGTTTAAACTAATTTGGGAGTGGGCAGAGAGATACAAAATATGGCTTACAGTAGCACATATTCCAGTCAGCCAAAACACTTTGGCTGACAGGAAAAGCTGACACTTCATGATAATTTAGAATGGTCATTGAATGACAACATTTTCGACATCATTTGTCAAAAATGGGGCAAGCCGGACATTGATCTCTTTACATCACGCAACAACAAGAAATTACCAAAATATGTGTCTTGGCATCCAGAGCCAGAAGTCTGGATAGTAGATGCATTCTCCTTAATTTGGAATAACAAATTCTATTACATATTCCCCCATTCAGCATTATCAGCAGAGTGGCCAGGAAGATCAAGATGGATCACACCCACGCGGTACTGATAGTACAATTACAGGACACAGAGGCCAAACCATTGTTGTGCTGTCATTAGATGGACTTAAAATAGATAAGGAAGAAGCTACATTTGATTTACAAACATTACTTAAATCAAATTGTACAGGGGACCCACTGTCCACATTACATGTTACTAGTTTTCCGGAAGATAAATGGCTATGTGTAGTTTCAGCCATTAGGGCTTATATATCCAAGTCATGCAGAGTCAGAAACTCCAGACAACTACTAATAAGCTTTATACGACCATGAGACACTCTCGCAAGGTGGACTATCAAGGTGCTTAAACAAGCAGGAGTCAACACTGGACGCTACACCTCTCACTCAATGCAGGGAGCCATGGTCTCCAAAGCAAGACAATTAGGAATCTCGGTCAAGAGAATTCTTGCACACGCTGGGTGGAAGACGGCCAGATCGTTTGCAAAACATTACAACAAGCAACTGGAAAAGTCAAGCAGCGTGGCGACACACGCCTACTCGCCAACTAAACAGGTGAGAAAAACATTAAAATTATGTAATAATAAGATACACAGTATTGTTACAACATAAAAGGTTAAAAAATGTGACTACGTAAAATTCTCCCTGGGCTACTAGTAGCCAGAGGCTTAGTACCGAGGTAAAACAGTATAGTTATACGAATCTTACCTGGGTACAGATGATGGATAACTGGTGTTTTCCCGAGGTACTAGCCTAGGATATTCATGGGTTAGGGCCCACCCACCCTACCCACCCACCCTACCCACCCTACCCACCCACCCTACCCTACCACGACTATCAATTTCGCTAGAACCAAACCGAAAACACAATAAGTATCCATAATAATATATTATATATATATATATATATATATAATATATATATTATTATATATATATTATATTAAATCATTTTTTAACCTAAATAGTACATAAAAGATGGCTGGATCCGCATGTGCTTCCTTCTCCCTTAACCAAGACTATCCAAGGCTAGTACCTCGGGAAAACACCAGTTATCCATCATCTGTACCCAGGTAAGATTTGTATAACTATACTATATACACATATAATTGTATTATGTGTATATATACTTACATACATATTTGTATGCATTATGTATTTGTATTATATGTATTCATATATACATATATGTAGGATGTATTCATATATGTATATTTAGTATGTATTCATATATGTGTATATTTAGTATGTATTCATATATGTATATACATGTGTATGCATTGTGTGTTCACGTATGTATATATGCACAAACAAACATTACATGTATACCAAGTCTCTCCATTGGTTGGAAGTAGTTTCCCCTGGTTTCTCTACTTGTGGACGGGAATTCCTGTGATGTTCGTGATGCATAAAGACGCAAACATTGTACACGCTATTTTACGACTTAAGCTATTTAACACTAATGTCGGACTACATGGACCGGTGATCAGGTTGCATGCTCCGTGTATGACTGCGACGTGCACTGACAACTCTGTCAACTTTAACACTTAGAAGACATCCTTCATTATATATCTAGATAGAGCATAGCGTGGTTAAATTTCTGGTGGCTTTTAGTGGGAGCTGAGGTGACGTTAGCTTGTTATTTCGAAACTAATAGGCCCCGCCAGTTAAGCTAGTGACATCTATCGACAGAATCTGGAACCACTCTACTCGAGTACTTTCCAGCTTAATTGATGGCTCTGGGGCCGTATTCATGAGCTCGGGGTAGGGCTCTAACCGAGGGTAGTGGTATCCCCCCCGGCTAACAGTGGAAAATCTGTATTCATGAGCGTGGGGTAGCGCTACCCTGGGGCTCTAACCTGGGGATACGGGACTATCCCGAGGGGTTAGTGAGCCTGTGTGGGTCTGAATCTATTCAATGCGATCATATTTAACAGAATTACATACGCAATAAGTGAAATTTGATCAATTTAACCCTAAATCCGAAGCGAAATTCACGCCGCCGCCACATTGGCAGCGTTATTCATATTGTCGAATCGACGAATATAAAGTAAACAAATCGCCACCGCCACAGCGACGTCGATATCCATACTGTCGACGTCAAGTAAAAGGGGCTGCCGCCGAATCGGTGTGAATTTCTTACGCCCAAATCTATTCAATGCGATCATATTTGATAGATTTAAATACGCAATAAGTGATATTTGCTCAAATTAACCCAAAATGCGAACCGATATTAACGCTGACGCCGTAACGGCGGCGATATTAATATTTTCGACTCGACGAGTGTAAACAAATCGAACGGGTAGCTATCCGGACCGGCTAGAACATTGGTGAATACCGATTGACCTAATTAACCGCCGCCGTTAAACCGCGGGATACCTACCCAACGGCTAAGCCTAACCTCCGGCTAACGGTACCCCGAGCTCATGAATATGGGCCCTGATGACACGATGTGAGTAGGCCTAAGTATCCTGGACTTTAGTCAGTACTATCCAAAGCACAGAAAGTATGATCAAATTTAATTTAATGTTGCATAGTACGATGGTTTTAAGTTTCTGTCATTGTCTGAGATAAATATATATTAGGCTGACAACTATAATCTACCGTAAGGCCCGTTTACACTTTTGACGGCGCAACACGGCGTTATGGGGCTGTCACACTACGACGTTACGACGTCAACGTAGGGAGAACGTGAAGAACGTTGAACTTCTCGGCGTAGTATGCAAATTTGGGCAGAAGTTGAACGTGGATGCAACGTAGTGGACGAGAGCGTAACCTTGGTAAAGCGTAGTGATACCGTCAATCACCGAGAGAGGACAACGTCACTACGCTCACGGAACGTTATGAACGTTATTCCATCGCCAGAAGAACGTTACGTGACGTTAGCTATGTCATGAGACGTTGAACGTACGTTGAATGCACGTTCTCCTGACGTTCCCATTAATCCTCGTAGGCATTTGCACTCGGTTTAATGTGGGTCAACGTAGTGGAACGTAGTTGAACGTAGTGAGCAGCGTTGAAATAACGTCCGTTTAACGTCATTGACGTTCACTGAACGTGAACAGAACGTACGGCGAACGTAAACACTTACGTTCGACCTACGTCGAAAGTTTTGAACATGTCCAAAACCTTGACGTAACTCGACGTAACACGACGTAATGTGACGTAGCTCGACATCATTCTAATGTCATTCTGACGTCATCATGACGTAACCCAACGTAATGAAGAAAAATGACCACGTTAGGCTCACGTTGGCTCGTTACGTCGTAGTGTGACAGGGGTATTAGACGAATCAACACGGCGCAAGGCAACACTCCCATTTAGACTTTACGTCGACGCTTGACGGCGTGCGCAAGCGTTGACCAGAGTTCAACTATGTTGAACTTTGAAGGTCAGCGCTTCCACACGTCGGCAGCATCGATCTATGTATGTGTGAAGCTATGTATGTGTGTATGTATACATGTGTGTATGCATGTGTGAATGTAAGTATGTGGATGTATGTGTGTATCACTGTTTGTATGTGTGTGTACATGTGTGTATTTATGTGTATACATATGTGTGTGGATGTATGTGTGTATGTATGTTTGTATGTGTGTGGATGTATGTGTGGATGCATGTGTATGTATGTATATGTATGCGTAAGTTGCGCATTTGAACCCAAGTGGTTTAGTTGAGCCGGCTTAATGCTGCTATTAAGTATTCTAGTCCGAGGGAAACAAATACAAATACTCTGAACGCTATTAAAGTTTGTCCATGCATCTTGATATGACGACCAGACGGGATGGCCAAATGAGTTAGAGCATCCGTCTCCTGTGCTGGTAGATCGTGGTCGAGTCAAACCAATGACTTAAAAATTGATACTTGTTGCTTCCTAGCCAGGCACTCGGCATAATTAGGATGGGGCAAGGACTGGTGTGCTCAGGTTTCCCAGTGGGACAGCACTACAAAGTTGCCATGAGTGCACACTGTCACAAGTCGGTACCCGTCCTGATATGACCTTAGATGTTGCTAGGACGTAAAACAACAACAAACAAACAATCTTGATTTGACCTTAGATGTTGCCAGGACGTAAAACTCCAACAACCAACCATTAAAGTTTCTCCACGAAGCCTGGAAAATAGGTCAACGTTAGCGACCGTGTTCGTCAAAGCATTCAGACTTTCACGGCGACTTTCCACTCGTAGCAGTCCCCACCGTTTTGCGCCATCACACGGCGCCAACCGGCGTAAAGTTGACGGCGCCACACGCCCGTCAAAAGCATAAACGGGCCTTTAGTTTAGTTTCAAGTAACTTTTATCTTAAATACCTAACTTTTGAGATATTTGAAGTGCAAACATGCCAAAACCCTTATACTATAGGCTTCTGCAGTGACAAGTTCTATTAAATTGCCTCATTGTTTCTTTCAGTGTGGTGACAAATGTTTAATAAATGCACCAGTATCTAATTAAGATATATCAAATCAAATCTAAATAAAGAAATTTGGTTTTGAAAATTTGATGTTTTCATCGAACTATGCAGCTTTAATCCGAGGAGAAATTAAACTCAAGTGGTTGTCTCGGATGGAAGCCAATATTGAATCAATATTGGGCGAATTATCACCTTGATGATGTCTGTAAACGCTTTGAGTTATCATTTTACTTGTAACTGTGTGCGTTGGTAACGGAATCGGGTAACACTCCAGATAATTTAAATTAAGGGTAGCAGTCGTAGTGTTTATCCTGCAAAGAAGAACCTACATTTCTAGGCGGAGCCTAGGGCTAAGCATGTTTTGTTCTCAACTAATTTTGACTGTCTGTGGATGGCATCAGTTGAGTACTCCTGAAGGCGATACTCTAATGAGAAAATATCATAGTATCAACCACAAGAAACCAAAGCTACAGTGGCGGTGTATCTACCGGTATGACCGCGAGAGGCGCCACTGTAGCCTGTGTTACCGATTTTCGCGGGAGTTGTCCCTCTCATCTATATACAAGCTCTCTGATATCACCACGACCAGTTGCTGTGGCGAGTCGTCAGGGATGTACGAGGCAATTCGCCACAGAATGAATGACCATGATGAAATTCCTAATGTAGCCTCTCTTTAAGGCATATACTTATATTATCAGCGTGTGATATTGGAGGTGTGCGTGTGTAATCCATGATTGTATCTGCACAATGCACACATGTTTGGGAAGGGGAGGGAGTATTTACAAGATAGGGTATGGGTCCAGTTAGCGCTACACATGTGAATTGGCAGCGACCATAACCAACATTGTGGAAATCACGTCTCTACCATATACATTCCACTTGGAGCGTTAGTGTTTGCGGTGAAAGTGATAATTTATGTTTATTGATCATGCGAATTACCTCGCATAGCAAAACTTGCCGAGCGAAAGATTTGTAATAATATCACAGTATAGTTTGCATAATTATACTCAACGAATAATAAACTGATAATAGAAGTATCATTACCACCAGTTATTCTCTATTGTACGTGTTAATATGTATTTTAATTGGATCTCAACTTATAGTACCTCCCTTTTGTGAAAGTAGTGGTATTAAGATATTGCTCTGAATCGGATCCTAGTCAATACAGAGCAATATATACTTGTTAATTAAATACTGCATTGAGATGTCTTTAAGATTCTGCCATATTATTTTCTCTCTCTCCCTTTTATTTAAACAAATACATTTTTCGATGAATCTATTGGGACGATCAATGGCATATTAACCATTAAACTGAGTAGGCTTTTGGTCCAGAAAGGAAGGGTGCGAGACGATATACAAAACTGCGTTAAGTGAGTGTACTAAAGCCCAGCTTAGAAGTGTGGGTGGTAGTTAATCAGTCACTGAGGTCGATCATTACAATCTACTTGACTTTAAGAGTAATTGCTATGTTCGAAATGAAACATGTTAAATTAATCTTGGTCTGCACACTAAAATGCTGAACACGCTTTCTTGACCCATTTTTGTGCATAGCAACATAGCACAGGAGCACTAAACTGCAGTAATTTTTTAATGATTGTACTATTTAAGTTGGATTGTGCACTAAATATCAGTGGCACTATCTAATGGAGAAGTTAACAACACTCATGATTACATGACTCAAAATGGAGGCTGAAATATATGCATAAAAGACATCCAGGCATGTGTGGAGAACAAAGGAATATGTAAATGAGATGACGTCAGAGTTCAAAGGGTGCCGGCGGTTTAGGGCCATGGACATGAATAAAGCATTCAGTATCCAGAAGTCAAAGTGTTCAGACGTCGTACTTTCACATGGTGTCAGATAAGGACAATGCCACCTGCTAACACGCTGCCGGGACTCAGGCCGCCAGGTCATCTCATCCTGTGCAACAACATACGATCGAACTGGAAAACATGGATCAGAGCATGTAACATATATGCCACAGCTGCAGGAGTCGTTACAAAAACAGAACGAGTGCAATGCTGTATCTTCCTTCACGTCGCAGGCAAAGAAGCGCAGAAGGTTTTCGCCAACATGTCCATCACACTTGCTGAGCAGGACAAGATCGGACCTTTAACGGAGGCATTTCAAGCATACTGTACCGGTAAATCGAATTTGATAATAGCATGCTACCATTTCAATTTGCATAATCAAGCCACAGAAAACATGTCCATGTATATCATGGCTCTCAGAGACAGAGTGAAAGATTGTGAATATGGGCCGGTGGAAGAATCGCTTTTGCGTGATCGTTTGGTGGCTGGAGTTAAGAACATTCATTTCAGAAACAAAATGCTTCAGACAGCCGATCTTACACTGAAAAAATGCATAAATATGTGCGAGCTCAGTGAGTTCAGTTCTGACCAGTTGGGGGAAAAGAAATCGGACTTGGAGGTGAAGGAAATCGATTTTCTGAATAGATATACATCCATCTGGGCCGCCATCTTGGAAATCGCCATCTTGGAAGGCAGGGAACAGCACCGGTACAGGGAAATTCAAGATTCAATGTCAGAACTGTGGTTACGAACACTGCCGTGGAGTCTGTCTGGCGAGGGGCAAGACTTGCGTTGCCTGCAAGAAGGTTGGGCACTTCGGGAAGGTTTGCCGGAGCAAACTTGGCAGAGTCAATGAGTTGACCGTGGAAAAACCCGACCCTCATAAGGCTGAACAAGCCCCAGATCTGGCAGAAGTCAATGTGTTGACGACGGATCTGTTTGTCAGTGCCATCAAGCGCAGCACCGAACAAGATGCCGAACTCTGGTACGCAACCATCCGAGTGAACGGTCATCCAGTCAAGTTCAAGCTTGACACAGGATCGGAGGTGAACGTTCTTCTGAGGAACATCTTCAACAGGGTCGCATCAGGGTGGCTGACAAACACCGGGTGTTCGCTTGTGACATTTTCGGGGCATCGGATCACTCCTGACGGTGAGGCTTCGATCGTGATCGACGGCAGAAACTTTAAATTCCAAGTGATGCAGGACTGCCAGCCCATCTTGGGTAAACAGGCTTGTGTTGTGTTGAACCTGTTGGCACATGTTGACGAGGTACACTCTGGTGTGCCGACGAACAGTTCCACCCCAAACAACATCCACAGCTCGCAAGCCAAAGATCTGGTAAACAAATATAAAGATGTTTTTCAAGGTTTAGGCCTGATAAAGTCAAATGCTGTCATTCATATTTACAAATCTGTACAACCTGTTGTCGACCCGCCGAGGAGGATCCTGTGTGCGATTCAAAACAAAGTGCATGACGAGCTTGGTCGCATGGTAAAAATGGGTGTAATTGTTGAAGATGAACCTACTGAGTGGGTAAATTCCATAACAATCATAAAAAAGCCTAATAAGGTAAGGATTTGTCTGTATCCGACTAAGTTGAGCAAAGCTATCAAGAGAGGGCCATTCCCTACTAACAATATTTACAAAATTATCGCCAAAATGGTGAATGCACAGTATTTCTCAGTTTTGGACGCTATAACAGAGTATTGGCAGATAGAACTAGACTGAAAGTTCACTATTGTGCATGTTTAACATGCCATGGGGCCGGTACAGGTACACCCATCTGCCTTTTGGCATCAAAACAGCCGGTGACATTTTTATTCAGGAAATGCACCGTGTCATGCGCGATCTACCCGCAATAGGAATAGTAACGGAGATATTTTGGTATATGGGTCAACCATGGAGGAACACAACAACAGACTGAAAGCAGTGCTGGACTGAGCTAGGTCGCTAAATCTTAAGTTGAATGATTTAAAATTGTTGATATGCAAAACTACAGTAAAGTGTGTAGGTCATCAACTTACCCAACAAGGCGTGAAGCCAGATCCAGACAGAATACAAGTGATTGTAGACATGCCAGAGCTGCGTGACAAACAAGGCGTGCAGAGGTTCCTGGGCATGGTTGGCTATGTGCACAAGTTTGTAAAAAACATGTCCGAGATCGCTAAGCCACTGCGCACGGTACTTGCTAAGGATGTTGCGTGGCACTCGCAAAACGAACAGCAAGTTGTGTATGACCAACTCAAAGAGAAGTTGAGAGCTGCTCCTGTATTGTCATATTACCATGTAGACAAACCCATTGTCATTCAGGTAGATGCTTGTCAGTCAGGTCTAGGTGCTGTAATAATGCAGGATAACAAACCAATCGCACTCGCATCTTGTGTGCTCGACTCAGCGCAGTGTGGCTACACCACTATTGAAAAAGAAATGCTCGCAATATGTTTTGGCTGTCAGAGGTTTCATGACTATATCTTTGGCAAAGAAGTTCAAATTCAAACCGATCACAAACCATTAGTGGCGATAATGCAGAAGCCGATACATAAGCTGTCAGCACGTATGCAAAGAATGTGAATGCGATTGCAGAATTACAACGTACAGCTGTGTCATGTTAAGGGTTCTCTAATGTTCTTTGCAGACACGTTGTCCAGAGCACACAGTGCTAATCTAGGTCACACTGACCTATTTGACAACACACTCAGCGTCGCTGCAGTGGACATCCAATTGTCCAGTCTGTTAAGTAAAATTGTCAGAGAGTATGAAAATGATGTATCCATGTCCATGTTAATAACGCATATCGAAAACGGTTGGGACACTACACGTATACAAACACCGCCATGTCTATGGCAATACATTCCGCACAAAGACAAACTCACTGTAGAAAATAACCTGGTAATGAAGGGCAATCGTGTTGTGGTACCTCCAAGGCTCCGTGGTGAAATGATTGAAGCATTGCACGACACGCACTTGGGTATCACTAAGTCCAAGCAGTTAGCAAGTGACTGCATGTTCTGGCCTAACATTAACAAGCAAATTGAGGAAAAAGTCAGTAGGTGTGACACATGCCAAAATAATTGAAAGAGTTTGCATAACAAACCATTGATAAGTCACCCAATAGCATGGCAACCTTATGAAAAGATAGTGCAGATTTATTTGAAATAAATCACGAGAACTACATAATAACCGTAAACTACTACACTAAATACCCAGAGGTAACTTTGTTGAAGGATACGGCATCTGCCACGGTAATCGAGGCCATGAGGGATAACTTCGCTAGGCATGGTATTCCGAGCCAAATGATTTCGGACAACAGTCTGCAGTTTAAGAGCCATGAGTACAAAGAATTTGCACAACACTATGGGTTCACAGCCACATACTCGAGTCTGCAGTATCCCCTCAGCAACGGCCAAATCAAAAGATTTGTGCAAACAATAAAAAAACATGCTAAAAAAATGTCTAGACACGAAAACAGATTTTCAGCTAGCGTTGCTTAACTATAGGAACACTCCCTTGCCCGTGCTTAATGCATCTCCGACTCAGCTGCTCATGAGCAGAAGACTAAGGCGAAGGTTGCCTATGTCGGAAGATAATTTAATACCCGAAACACAAAATCCAAAAAGGGCACCAACGTCGAAACGCCAACAAAGTCAGAAAGGTTTCCATGACAAAAAGTGTGGCAAAGCACACAAGCCATTGAAAACTGGCAATAGCGTCAAGTACAAAAAGCATGCAGGGGAATGGAAGAAAGGGGTGATTTTGGGTCGAACAGGGATTTCGGGAAGGGAATACCAAATTTGAAATGAGTCGAGCAACATCTTGTACAGGAACAGGGTACAAGTTATTAGGGCTCCGGAAGTAGTACAGCCCGAGCCAGTCGGGCAGGCACAAAGTGTCCCGACAATGCAGTGTAAACAACACAGCTAATCTAACTAGGTCAGGTCAGGTCATTAGGCCGGCAGACAGGCTAGACCTCTAAGTTAGTCAGCTGCGAACTGTAATCACACATGAACATATATGTGCATGTTAGTTTAAGTTTTACTTGTTTTCAAAAGTCGTCATTTATAGGTAGTATATATGCGTATATGCTAGTGTAGGCACCCGCGGGCTTTGACGATTGTATATATTGATCTGGGCCGAATTCCGGCGTTTCGAATGCGCCGGCTTCGTGCGAAGCATTTTGCGCCCGCTGCTCGCTAGGCGGCGTGCCGGTAGTCGTATATAACCACGGCGCTCGGCCGGCCCGGCGCCTTCCTGATACGCACCCGGCCTGCGCGCCGGTTTGCTCACCCGAGAGTTGCTGCACCGTCTGCACCGGCTGCTGTCAGCACTCCTGTCACCGTACGCACTTCATTGATTGGTCGTCACTGTCACTTGTCGGTCATTGTCTTTAGACATATGCCGAAGGACTTTTGTGCACCGTGTGGCTACATACACACTGCGCCCACTAACGACGGGTGCACTCGACGCCCGGCTCGGACGCGTCGTGCTACGCGTCAGGCTGAAGAAGTGATGGAAAAGGAGAAATTTAAGTCAGAGAAGTTGCTGGAGCCTGCTAAAGCTAGTTTGGTTGTACCGGTCGTCTCGGACGACCCGCTAAGTGACGACGAACGGTCATTGCTTGAGCGTTTGCGGGGTTTGGAGAAAAAGAAGAGGAAAGCGGTGATAACAGAGAAGACTATGGCGATTGAAAGAGAACTATCGTTGATGTCGTTGGGAGGTGCGGGCAGGAGTGCGTCACAGGACAGCGGTGGCGGGCGGTGCAGGTCGGGCGGCAGGCGGGGGAGCGTGTCGAGGGGGCGGCGGAGGAGCCGTTCGTTGAGTCGCTGTCGAAGTGTCTCCAGTGCCGGCGGTCGGAGCGTGTCGGGCGACAGAAGGGGGGGTGCGTGCAGGGACCGCACCGCCTCGTCAGGCAAGGGCCGGGAGTCAGGGTCGCCAGGTGCGCACCGGCGGTCGAGGCGGCAGGAGTCCTTCGAGGCGTCGGAGGCGCCATAGGCGCCGCAGTTGTTCGTCGTCTTCGTCCTCAGACAGGACGCGTAGTCGCGAGAGGCGACTTAGAAGTAAGTGGTCCATAAAGCGCTTCACAGAAGATAAGAAAACTGTTCGTAGGTTGAACTGTTATGAACTCATTGAGGCGAACTGTCACTGGATGCTGCATACTAAGGATTCAAACATTAGAGACTATAAGCGTTTTGTTCGTCATACCGCTTATCTGTCGGGTAGAGCTAAAGCTGATAAATTTGTAAACGCTGCGCATGTGAACTATGACGTGGGTGTTCGTCGCTTGGCGACGGATGACGGTTATTCGGCGTTTAACCCAGGAAATTCTGAACTAACTCTGCGATACTACGGATTTGATTGTCTAAAGACGAACACTTATAGTCAGTCGAAGAAAGGAAGCGAGTCGAAGCAGTACACAAAAGATGGTGTGCGACCGTGTTATGGTTTTAATAGCGAGGATGGGTGTTCGAGGGACGAACAGACATGTCGATTCGGGCATTGGTGCGGCAAGTGCGGGGCGAAGTCGCAACGGCGCGACAAATGCAGGAAAGATTGATGTGGGGTCGGGCGCACCGGTGTTGAGGAAAGTGAGTCAATGGACACTCGTGAGGACCGGCGGTGGGCGGATCCGTTGATTGATTGCTCAATTGGTCAAGGCGAGTCGGGGGGCGTGGCGGCTCAAGATAGTCGGGTCACGCACTCTCCGCTGATTGATTGCTCGACTGGGCGTGACGGGCCGGGGGACGTTGCAACTCAAGTCGGTTGTGCCGCGCACTCTGGCCCAGTTACAATAGACAATGCTCAATGTGGCATTGCAGACATTAATTGGCAGACTTGCTTGCTTAATTGGATTGATTTAATGAGTGCTTGGTTGTTTGTAACAGTGGACTTAGATTGTTTTGTTGTTCATGCCATTGGTGATCGCAATAATGATTTTGTTGTTGATTTTGTTGTTTTGAATGCATGTTTTCTAGGGACTTGTCATTGTACTCATTACATTGCGGGTAACCTTACACAGTTGCGCCTGTGTCGTGCGTTCTGTGAATTATTTTTATTTGGTTCGCATGATGCTGATTGGAGTTATATATTGAGAGGTTTTGTTTTTGGCTTTGAGGTCATTAATTCTGACTGTGTTGCCAGTTACACTGTATTTAATAGGGCAGTTCGCTCTGACGCACATTATAACTTTATTGGTGAACAGTTATCTAATGAGTTAAGCAATGGTTATATTACTGAGGTGGTGGGTCCCCCCCCCCCCCTTGCATTCACAATATTTGTTGTGTCCCGAAGTCTACGGGTGATGGTTTAAGCTGTGTTGTTGATTGTTCGCGTCCGTTATGTGGGTCTGTAAACGCGTACGTCGACAAGGTTAGTCAGACATTTTCCTATTTGGGCATCGATGACCTTGTCGATGGTATGCGTTCACAGGACTACATGGCAGTAGTGGACATTAAGAATGCGTATCGAGCAGTCTCGATCCATCCGAGTGATAGAGATCGGCAGGGGCTGCAATGGGATTTTGGTGCAGGTGTTCGTTTTTTTGTAGATAACCGTATGTGTATGGGGTTATCGTCCAGTCCGTATGTATTTACGAGAATCAGTAACTTCATAGTGCGTGCTTGTAGTCGTCGAGGTGCATCAGAAGTAATAAATTACTTGGACGATTTCGCCGTAGCGGATCGGTCTTGGGACGCATGTGTGCGGTCTCAGTTGATTATTGTGAGAGTTCTTAGACAGTTGGGGTTTTTTGTCAGTTTCCCTCAAATGTTGTCTCCATCTCAATGCACCAGGTTCCTGGGCATAGAGATTGATGCGGTGCGCATGAAGTTGTTTCTGCTGGCGGATAAGGTAGTGAAATTGAAAGCCCATCTGCTTTCCTTTGTGGGGAGACGGAAGGCGACGAGACGGGACTTGGAGACGTTGGGAGGGCGCTTAGCGCATTGTGCTTCAGTAGTGAAGGGAGGCCGTTCGTTTTGTCGTCGAGTATACGACGCCATTAGGACACTGAAGCGTCCGTACTACCAGTTCAGGCTAAATCAGGCGTTTAGGGAGGAGGTACCTTGGTGGTTAGAGTTTGTAGACCGTTTCAATGGCCACGCACGCATATTGGGGAGTCACACAGAATGCGTGTCTGTGTATACAGATGCGTCTTCTTCTGGTTTTGGCGCACTGCATGGTGACGACTGGTGCGTCGGAGTTTTTGACTCGGACGCGTCTCGAGACTTAGAGTCATCTGTTCACCATCATTACGCACGTTCCACTCAGATTTGCGATGACGCGCATATTAATGTGCGTGAGATGTGGGCGGTTATGGCTGCCGCGACAAGGTGGGGAGAGCATTGGAGGGACAAATCAGTAGTGTTCGTCACAGATAACATGACTGTTCGAGCAGCTTTAGCATCTGGGAGATGTAGGAGTAAGTTAATAATGGACTGGGTGAGACAGTTGTTCTGGATTTCTTGCGAATATAATTTCAAGATTAGTTCAGTATATGTACCTAGTGAGAGAAATATTATTTGTGACGCTTTGACTCGTTGGACTGTAGAGAGTGATAGGACTCGGGTTGGGTCGGTAGACTCTGCTGGGCGCTTGTGCTGTAGGCATTTGTTTGCTTGACTTTATTTTTTCCTTTTTCCTTGCCAGAATTGCGTCAGGAGATGTCGCTGCTTCAGTCGAGCTACTATGCTGTAAGCAGTCGCGCCACGCGTTCGACCCAGATTAAGAAGTATTTCTCATTTTTTTGACGAGTTCCAGGGTATATTTCCTCCTCTGCCATGCCCTGATGTGCAGGTGGGGTTATATATTACGTGGTTGACCAGATCTTTAAAGTTTAGCTCTATTACGAATTATTTGTCGCCGCTGAATTATTTTTTACAGGCTAGACATTCTCCTCCTATTAATT
The DNA here is from genome assembly GCA_030323885.1 of Branchipolynoe longqiensis. Lineage (NCBI taxonomy): Eukaryota > Metazoa > Annelida > Polychaeta > Phyllodocida > Polynoidae > Branchipolynoe > Branchipolynoe longqiensis. Next base: position 62,783,874 of record CM059189.1, read on the forward strand.
ATAACTCTCATTTGATCAGGACAGTTTTGGGAGGAGCAAAGAGACAGCTAGGGTGCGTGGTGAGACGCGCTTCTCCGTTGTTACCCGGACAGTTATTTTTGATTTTTTCCTTTATGACAGACAGTGTGGGTCATGTTGCGATTCGCGCTGCCTTATTGACAGGTTTTAGAGGGTTGTTGAGAAAGAGTCAGTTAACGAGGTCGGATTCCGTGCTGTCTAGGGAGAACTTTAAGTTCTTCAGTTGGGGGAATGTTGATTACAGTAAAACGGACTAAAACTATCCAGTTCAGGCAGCGGGAATTGTTGATCCCTGTGGCTAAAGTGATGAATCGTGAGTTGTGTGCAGTCTATTGGACCAGGAGACACTTTAGGGAGGTCCCTGTGTTGGACACTTTGCCGGCTTTTCAAGTACCATCACCTAAGGGTGGGTTCAAGCCTCTGGAGTATGGAGCGTTGAATTGTGCCATTAAATATTTTGCTGAGTGCGCAGGGTTGCAGAAGGAGTTATTTTCTTGTCATTCGCTTCGCAGGGGGGGTGCACGTTTCTTGCTATGCAGGGTGCTACGTTAGAGGAGCTGAGGACTAGAGGGGATTGGTCCTCAGATGCTATCTTTTCTTATATTGCTTCTCCCCTCCCTGAGCGGATTTTAGCTGACATGAGAGTCGCTTCGGCCTTGTCGAATTATTAGTTGGCTGGGGGCGCGGTGCGCCATTGGCGGTTAGGCCAGCCAGATACATTATTTAGATGGTAATAATAAATGTATTATCCACATCTGTTCTTGTGTTGTCCTTAGCGGGTCTACAGGTAGTATATATGCGTATATGCTAGTGTAGGCACCCGCGGGCTTTGACGATTGTATATATTGAGCTGGGCCGAATTCCGGCGTTTTGAACGCGCCGGCATCGTGTGAAGCATTTTGCGCCCGCTGCTCGCTAGGTGGCGTGCCGGTAGTCGTATATAACCACGGCGCTCGGCCGGCCCGGCGCCTTCCTGATACACACCCGGCCTGCGCGCCGGTTTGCTCACCCGAGAAAAAGTTTTGTTTATTTGATTCGGCGGTTAGGCCAGCCAGATACATTATTTAGATGGTAATAATAAATGTATTATCCACATCCGTTCTTGTGTTGTTCTTAGCGGGTCTACATGTCAAAGTAGACACTGTGTCATAGGGAGGCTAAGCAGCCTGACAATAACCCAAAGGAGATGAGTGACTGGGTAAATTTGTACATTGGCTAACTTGTCGTTGAAAGCTAAGTACTCATGATATTACTTCTTTATTACTGTATTATTATATTTTAACATGTAAACTTGATGTGACGGTGACGATTTTTAAGATATTCCATATCTCAAAAATACTTGTGAAGGGGGGATGTAATATATGCATAAAAGACATCCAGGCATGTGAGGAGAACAAAGGAATATGTAAATGAGATGACGTCAGAGTTCAAAGGCTGTCGGCGGATTAGGGCCCTGGACGTGAACAAAGCATTCAGTATCCAGAAGTCAAAGCATTCAGACGTCATACTTTCACAGAGGCCACTCTGGTCGAAGTGACCAAAGTTAGAAAAAACACATAAAGATTAATATGAAAAGGATGGTAGGCACATAAAAACATTCTATTAACAACCTATACATGGTGAAGCATCAGTGGAGTATGATGATGCATGTTGGCAGCTCCGATTAACAGAAGAGTAGTGATCAGAACGACCCTAAGATTTAACCACCGTTTGGTATTATATATAGATGTAGATATTATATCATTTTACCTCGGTATAAAGCCTCAGGCTAGCCTCAGGCTAGGGAGAAGGAAGCACATCCGGGTCCAGCAATTAGCATAAACAAATCATGACGGGAGGACGTTCGTTGAGTTGCTCCGGCAAAATTTATCTACAAAAAGCTAAATAACCGTAAGTATTAATAACAAATTTGGTTTAGCTTGTTTAAGATGCATTATAGCATCTAAATATGAAAGTTCAGAACTTTCTGAGGTCCGTTTAGGACAAGATTGGTGTTTTTATAAACACGAATAGAACAATGCATTGCTTTGTGTTACAAACCGAAACCGTTGTTCTTTCGACACCTGTTTACACACGGGTAGAGATGTTGGCATTAGTCGCATCTCCTGTGGAGATTCCCTCGGACCCTAATAGAGGGTCTCGTTGGGGATGATCCTGGGTTTCTTTTATAGACTCCCCAACAATTTTTTAGGCGTACCTCCGAGTTTCATAGCATTTTCTCCAACTTGCTGGCGCAGAAGCCACGGGAGGGAGAAGTGTACGGAACAGAGAGTGTGGAAGGTCGGAAGGCCTACCCCTCGTATGGTTGGTTTCGATACCAGACACCTACGACAATACACTTAGCTTACCATGCCTGTACTGAGAACGGTGTAAATACGTTACTCAATACCACATAGATCCTCAACCCGGGTTAAACCTGGCGTCACTGTATTATGTGTTCATGTTGAGTTGATACCGGTTTATAGTAACACTTTATTGTTGGTTACAGACTACCGATGGCTACAAAGCGAAACAAGCCCCCGCCGGCAGCTGCGGAGGGGCACGCGCCCATGGGCTACGACTCGTCGCCCGGGTTGACGGCACCGCCGTCCCTGCAAGTCGGGGCAGACATACCGTCTGACCGGGAGAGTGATGACGCGGCCACTTATCCGGTAGACCTCGACGCCCGGATAAGTCAGATAATGGAGTTGAAACTACTACAACACATCCAGCCGAACGTGCGCCCGGCTAGGGCCCGTCCCTCCTCATCCTCGATTCAGATTGGGAGGATTATTCCGATGCGGAAGACACAGACTCGGCGGACGAAGTAATCAGTCCGAAGGCGCCTAAAACAAAGAAAAGAAAGAAACCGGTCAGCTCGTCTGGTGACGAGTTCACCAAGGCAGGCAAAGCCAAGTGTATCAAAAAGAACAAAAAGAAGAGCAAAAAGAAGAAGAAATATTCTTCATCGGACTCTTCTTCCGACTCGTCTTCCACCGAGTCGGACTCCGACATGGAAAGAGCAGGAGTTTACGCCAAAATAGGCGGGAAAGTCCGCAAAAAGTGCGTAAAACAAAAGTCAAAGAAGGTACACACGACAACTATGATGCGAGATACGATTAAAGGCCATTTTAACACCTTTAAGCCAGCAGAAGTAATTACGAAACTGACTGAGCAGATTTCGGGAATCAAAGGGATTCCGGATACTGTGCTCAAGGAGATGGACTCAGGAGTCCATCTAAGCGACAACAGACAGAAATTTGAAAATGTCCTATTCACCATCCATAAGGCAGTGTTAGGGGCTCTGAGGTCAGTGGCACCCATAGCTAATAGGATGCAAACCGAAAACAAATTCTCCTCGCTAGCTCGGTCAATGGACAAAAACATTGCGCTGCTTACCGCAGCTAGCAACTTCTTGACCTACCGACGATACGAAAACGTCTTTAAAGCGGTTACGACAGACGCTGGAAAGGAAATGGCTAGATCAAAGAAGATCACTGATAACGATGGCAAGGAGTACACGTTGTTCCTCGCACCCAAGCCAATTAAAGGGAAGCCACTCGACAAGACTAAAATGTTCAGAGGGCAACTCCCTTACCTCTTTAAAGAGGTAGAGGCAGAGGCAAAAAGTGGAAAGAACATGGAGGCGAGACGGAAACCGGATAATACCTCCAGGTTTCGCAAGCCCCGGGCGGATTTTCGCAACCGCCAGGGTGCAAGAGCGGGAAGGTTCGGCCCCTCCTACGGCTTCCAACCAAGGGGAAGGGGAAGAGGAGACCGCCAGTCATTTGGGTGGAACGACGGGAACCGCCCCTTCAGACGGGAGTACACACCCAAACAGCCGTTCCCACGACCAGGGAACAAATAGACACTGCCACGCAGACTCGGGCGCCAGTGGCAGCAGACATGGTGACGGAGGAAACACAACAAACAGATGTAAGGAATTTTAATGCAGGAAACAATACTACACATCTCCATGAATGGTGTAAGATAACAAATGATAGGGATATTTTGGACATAGTTAGTGGAGTACAGATTCCGTTTACTAAGATTCCAAAACAGAAACGAATTCCTTTCCCATATAAGTTTAATGAGTTAGAAAAGGAAGCGTTAACAAACCAGGTGTCTCTCTTCGAAACAAAAGGTATTATAGAACAGGTTAACCACACACCCGGTGAATTTATCTCTAACATTTTTTCCCGGCCCAAGCCCAATGGAGAGATTAGGATGATCCTAGATTTAACTAAATTAAACGAAATGATTGAATATCAACATTTTAAAATGTTTTCACTAGAAACTGCCAGGGATTTGGTTACACCAGAAGCCTGGCTGGCCAGTGTCGATCTACGAGACGCTTACTATACGGTTCCTATATGTACAGAAGACAGAAAGTTCTTGAGATTTATTTGGAATAACCAACTTTTCCAATTTACCTGTATGCCTAATGGTTTGGCTTGCGCCCATTGGTTGTTTACTAAGCTAATAAAGCCAGTTTTCTCAGTAATGGCTAGGAAAGGACATACTATGTTCCCGTACATTGATGACTCGTTTATTATGGCACAGTCATTTCAAGGGTGTCAAAACGCAGTCAACGATTTATGCCAACTGCTTACGACGTTAGGCTTCTATATTCATAAAGACAAGTCGGTTTTTAAACCGACAACCAAGCTTAAATGTTTGGGGTTTACCGTTAATATGAAAACAATAACTGTCTCGCTTATGAAACAGAAACTCCAGAAGTTTCTAGATACAGCGACCCGCTTAGTCGAGCTAAATAGGCCAAAGATAAGGCAGGTCGCCGTCCTGATCGGTATAATGATAGCGTATGCCCCTGCTATTCTATATGGTAGGGCCCACATTAAATCACTAGTAATAGATAAAAACTTGGCTTTAGCTCGCACTAAAGGGAACTTCGAACGGAAAATGTTCATTTCCGACGCAGGACTACAGGATATCACCTGGTGGTTTGAACATGTTCATAACTCTCCCAATCCCATTAGAATGGGACAACCCAACACGGTTGTCACGACCGACGCTTCGCTAGAAGGTTGGGGAGCACATCGAAACGATGTAGCGCCAGGAGGGAGATGGTTACAATATGAAATTTCCGATCATATTAATGTCCTGGAATTAAGAGCCATTTATTTAGGATTAGCGAGCTTAATCAGAGTTCCACGAGATAATGTTCGAATTCTAACGGACAATACGACGGCTAAAAGCTTAGCGGCTACGGTAAGGAACATGGGGGGGTACCAATGAAGATGTCAAACGACAAAACCATGCAAAACATAGCGAAAAGGATTTGGGGACTGGGGGGGCGGGGGGGGGGTGGGATGGGGGGGCGGGAGGCGGGGGGCTGGGGGGTGTGGTGGGGTGGGGGGGGGCTGGGGGGGGTGGGGGTGGGTGGGGTGGGGGGGGGGTGGGGGGGGAGGGGGGGGTGGGTGGATGGGGGCTTGGGGGGGGGGCTGGGGGGGGGGGAGGGGGGTGGGGGACTGGGCGGGGGTGGGGGGTGGGTGGGGGGGGGAGCGGCATACCTTGGGGGGGGGGTGGGGGGGGTGGGGGGGGTGCGCAGGGCCAAAACAAAACCAAGTCGGGCTAACAGTGGCACATATTCCAGGGGTTCAAAATACCCTAGCTGACAAAAAGAGTAGACATTTCCATGATCATTTGGAATGGTCCCTAAACAAAAATATTTTCAAAAACATATGTCAAAAATGGGGTCGACCACATATCGACTTATTTGCCTCCAGAAATAATTGTAAATTACAAAAATATGTTTCGTGGCACCCAGAACCAAACGCTTGGCAAGTAGATGCTTTCTCTCTTATTTGGGAAAATGACTTTTATTACATTTTCCCCCCATTCAGCATTATCAGCCGAGTGGCCAGGAGAATCAGAATGGACAAAACTCACGCAATTCTGATCGTCCCCGAATGGGACACACAACCATGGCTACCCGCCATAGTGTCGACAGCCAAAGACTGCCTACGATTCCGAAGATCCCCAGGAAATCTAACACATCAAGGCCCATTGACACGCCATGGAGACGTGTCGACAACTCCGCTACTAGCATTCCCTTTTAAAATAATTATTTACAACAATTTGGCCTTGATAAAATAACTCAACAAAGACTAGTATCACATGCTTGGAGGAAAGGCACAGTAAAAATGTACACAACTAACTAAAGAAGTGGGGGGTTCATTGCCTGATAAAGAAGGTTAAACCTATGAATCCCTCTATATCTCAGGTAGCAAGATTCTTACGCATGTTAGATTGATTGATTGGTGGTTGCTTTATGCCGTGTCGGCAGTATAGGCCATATTCTCGGCGAGAAATGTTTGTTTTTTGTTCAAACCATCACTTTTACATGTAAAAGCAGACAATCAATTATGTGCCAATAGACACTCATTAAATTAGAAAGCTCACAATCATATATTTGTGGTCAAGGGAAACAAATTCCCATAGAAAAAGAAAAGTTTTATTAATAATTGATAGAATCTATTTAGTAAACTATATGAGGTGGTACAGTCCAGCTGCCCTCAAAAAGGCTAAAATGTTTTCCTGTTTTACCTTAGTAAAAAGGTCATGCATACTGTCTGCAGTGTAGAACTGTTGGCGCAGGGCCAAAAAATCAACGCAACTTAGTAAAATGTGTTTGAGTGTCAGCGGGGACTGACACCCAATAGATTCAGGGGGAGGTTCCCCCTTGAGCAGAAAAGCATGTGTAAGCCACGAGTGGCCAATACGGCAGCGGCTAAGGATACGCATGTTAGAAGATGAAGGCCTAGGATTTGGTGCTATTAATGCAGCAGGATGTGCATTGTCCATTATTCTGCCTCGAATAGATGGCCAAACAGTGGGAAAACATCAAGTTATCCACTGGATTCTAAGGTCAATCTATGAACGTAACCCCCCCCCCCCCAAACCTAAATATAATCGGTTTTGGGACGTATCGGTCGTATTTAAACTTTTCAAACAATGGCCGCATAACAGACATTTAGATGTTAAAAAGTTAGGTTTCAAAGTAGCCATGCTACTTTTATTAGTCACAGGCCAAAGAGGACAGACTATAGTCGCTTTATCACTAGATGGCCTGGAGATAGATAGAAAAGAAGCTACGTTTGATTTAACACAATTATTGAAATCTAACCGCACAGGAGACCCTCTCTCTACAGTGAACGTAGCAAGTTTCACAGAGGATCCAAAACTATGTGTAGTTTCAGGCATATGGGCGTATATATCCAAGACCAGTGAATTAATGAATTCAAGACATCTTCTGGTGAGCTTTATTAAGCCACACAAGGGCATTTCGTGAGATACTCTCGCACGATGGACAATTACAGTATTAAAATTGGCAGGAGTCAATACGGAACGATATGCGTCTCATTCAACGCGAGGCGCCATGCTCTCAAAAGTGTGATTGCTAGGGATTTCCGTAAAACGAATCCTAGCACATGCAGGCTGGAAGACCGCTAGATCGTTTGCAAAACATTACAACAAACGACTAGAAAAGTGAAGTGGAATCGCCAGACGATTACCCAAAGACTAAAGTACATAGGTGAGAAACGAAATATTTCAATCTCATTAATACCGTCTAAACATAACATGAAATGTTTTTAAAAAATGTTTAAAGAGGTAACAAATGTAATAAAGAATACAATACACAGGATAAAAATGATGTTACGTCAAGTTCTCCCTAGTCTGCGGCTAGCCTGAGGCTTTATACCGAGGTAAAATAGATTCGTTAGACGAATCTTACCTGGGTATAGATGATGGATAACTGTTGTTTTCCCGAGGTATAAGCCTCGGATAGACGTGGGTGAGGGCCCACCCACCACACCCACCACACCCTACCACGTCTATTACGTTTGCTTGTACCAAGAAAACATTACAGTTCCATTATTATTATTATAGATCATATTTTATCCTGAATAAGTAGGTAAAGATTGCTGGACCCGGATGTGCTTTCCTCTCCCTCACCCACGTCTATCCAAGGCTTATACCTCGGAAAAACAACAGTTATCCATCATCTACACCCAGGTAAGATTCGTCTAACTAACCTATATATATATTATAGCCTATAATAAAACAGCATTTTATTGTTATAGTGTTACTCTAAATCTAACCAACGATATAATATATATAAGCCTACATATATATATAAATCAGAACGAAGATACAATTGTTCCACCCTTATTATGTCATCATGCCGTTCCCATGGCCATTCAATCTGAGAGCCATGGTCCTCAGCCAGGTTCAGGTAAAACCGCCTCCTTTGCGTCTGGCCCCGAAATCACTCCTTTGGCGGTGTTGCGGATTCCGAGGGACACCAGTTTGCGAGGGACACATCGCTTCTGCACATGCGTCAAAATCGAACAGCATCATCACTAACCTTATAAATTTAATATAATGTTTTTGGTAAAGATGTTTTCTATATGTGTACCAAACGATTTGTTTCTAGATGATGTAATTTAAGAGATATTTGACTTCTTGTGTATTTTCTGTATGAAGATTGCTTACGGCCATTGACAATGCCTTGAGTTTGACGCTACGCGCAGTGCAAAACGTTAGTTTTATTCAAAAATAATAGAATTCAAGAACCCTAACCTTATAAATTTAATATAGTCTTTATGGTAAAGATGTTTTCTATATGTGTACCAAACGATTTGTTTCTAGATGGTGTAATTTGGGAGATATTTGACTTCTTCTGTATGAAGATTTGCTCACGGCAGTTAACAATGCATTTGAATGGAAGTGTCCCTGTCAAACTGGTGTCCCTCGGAATCCGCATCAGCGGCTAAAGGTCCATGGTGCTGCCATCTAACCTGCATGCAACACTAAGTTGATTTTTCATTAGTTCAGCAAGCAACCACCAGGGGTTGGATAAGCCCAGTAAGAACTATGCCCAGATAATCTCTAGGTTATTAGTATAGTTATATCAAAGTTCTATAATAATAGTCACCCATGCTGTTATGAATATCAATTGTGTTGTCCATTAGTAAACTACCATTATTTGATTACGACAGCCCTGTTATTCATAGAAGATATGTACGTTAGTGGCAGTGGGTTTGCTGACTGCGCTTGATTTGGCAGATGTAGGAGTGGGAAGTCAGTTTAATTTTGAGTTATTAATTATGCTAGCATTGTTTTGTTTACCAGTATGTAATTGGATGTAAGGTGCATACGGATTACCTATCATATTTCTGATACAATGACGTAAATGTGAACATGACTCTAATTACCTGCAAACTGGCATTTAGAACCTTTGCTAATTTACCATTGTGAGACCTGAATGTGATCATGTCCAACATCTAGCAGGAATAGTTAGTTGTGCAAGGTAACAGGGTTTCCCCGTTTTCAGCGGTTTCTAGAAGGCAGAGTTTCTTTTCATCACTGCATTGGTAGGTAGAGTATATTTTATCTTACCGCATATCTTCCGTTGTCTTTCAAATATTAAATAGATGGTGTCCGTAGAGCGTAGGCAGTGGTTAACACCACAAATGCGCGTCGGCTTTGGGTGTCCTAATTACCAAATCTGGAAGGAAGGGGAAGGGTCAACATAAATACGTCACTTTGGCGAGTAAACTACGACATGATGTCATCTACATTGGAACCAGTAAATACTTGTATTTCGCTTTCTCTCAGTTCGGATTCAAATGACTAATTATAAGCCTAGTCGTATACATTAAGGCCGATACTCGGATACATTAACTACATCACAGTGTTGAGTGTATCATCAATCGTCGTGAGCTAAGCCTAAGCCTAAGGGTTAGTAAGGCTAAGCCTGGCCCTCGGCCTGGGGCTAGGCAAAGTGACTAAGTAACGTTACACTTACAGCCACATGTCCACAGGACACAGGTAGTACTAGTACAGGCTAGAGTAGTACTAGTAGTAGTACTCGACTAGTAACTAGTATTAGTAGTAGTGCCTACCAACTACTACTGTACTAGTCTAACTATACATGTAGTAGGAATACTGTGTTGACAGACTGCTTCTTCTTAATCTTACTCTTAGCACCAAGAAGTGTCATGAGCATAAACTGCTGTTAGTGTTAATCCCTTGGCATTGACTACTAGTACTACTAATCTGTTATTAGTGATGTGTTATTAGTGTTAATGAAGTCAACTACACTTTTGTTTCAATAGACCAGAAAAGTAGGCTACGTTTTAGTGGGGCTTTACATTTATCTTAGATTATAGTAGCTATGTCAGTATGTGTGAATTTAAAAGAAAAGTGATTCGAAAAGAAGACAAGCACATTGAGTTGAATTGAGTCTTATTTAATCACAAACTTATGTATAGTATGGTTTCCCCAAGAAGTGATCTTCCAGCCGAGCAACCAATGTCACTAACAAATAATAGACTTGAATATTGTCACCCCCTATTTAATTGCACCGTTCTTCCTGTTCTTGAAAGACTTCTATTTCCTCGAAGTTGTCCCTAGCCCTGTTTATTGTGCTAATTAAATAATAGACATATTTTAGTGAAAAGTTATCAACGAATATCTTCTCCCCAGTAACCACAATATATGAGTATCAATTGACAAACCTCAGAAAAGCGTATATTGCCCATTTTACTTCCTGAATAACAAGTGCTGATAGTGACAGATTGTTCAAATTTATCACTGTCAGTATACATTTCAATGTAATTAACAGATTGTTTCGTTAATACAAAAGTGACTATCTTTTCACAGTGAATATGGCCTTTGTTGCTGACACGACGTTAAACCATCACCAATCAATCACTGTCAGATTGTCTGGAAGTGGACATGGACAAAGAGTAGTTAGTAGTTGTAACATGCAACAGTCTAGACCTCCAGGTTTGTAATTACAGCGCTGGGCATACTAGTACTAGTTTCTTGACACAATTACAAGTTTGGTTATGGTCATTTGGTGACAGTTCAAACTTTGTTACTAAGATCCTAATTTGTACCTAATATGTATAATGTAGGCACTTGGACATTTACCACATTTGCGATGACGTCATAACTTTTCACCACGCCTTCTCGCATCGTGTACGAAAATGCAGATTCGGGGGGGGGGGGGGAGCTCTTCTGAAATTGTGGTGGGGATGCTGCCGTTTTGATGCCTATTAAATTTGACAGATTTAAGTTTGTGTCTGGTCAAAATCCATCAAGAATTGAGAGATATCCAGTGTTAAGTTTCCCTATGTTAGTACACTCATACAACATACCAGACATTTTCTGTAGCACATTGTTATTTAGTGTTTAAACTTGTTATTTGAAGTTTCATGGTGATCTGAACATCGGTAGTGATGTTTATTGTTTTCAAGTTCCTCAAGTTTCTTTCCCCCTACTAACTCACCTCTCATTTCCCAGAGTCAATTATTGATTTAGTCGTTGGTGATCTATTTATCAGTTAATGCCATTAGTTAAATTCCTGAGGTGATTACTTTTGATTTGATATGTGACTTGAAGTTGAAAGGGTTGAGTTGACATAAGCCAATGACACATTCCCCCACCCCTAAAAGGTAAATCTGACCTGTCCTGATATGACCTTATACCACAGGTTCGATTCCCGGTAGAGTCAAACCAATGACTTACAAAATTGATACTTGCCGCTTCCTAGCCTGGTGCTTGGCATTATTAGGATAGGGCAAGGACTGGTTAGCTCAGTGTCAGGATAATGTGACAGTAGGATATCAGGTCATGGTACCCGTGTCCTGGTCTCCCAGTGGGGCAGCACTATAAAGTCACCATAAGGGTGCACAGTCACAAGTCGGTACCCGTCCTGATATGACCTTAGATGTTTCCAGGACGTAAAACTTCAACAAACAAACTGTTGGTGTTACACTAAGGTATATACTGTTAATGGTACAGAAAACTTAGTGTAATCCAGCTATCTACTGGTCACAGGTTCACTCTCACCTAGTTCACATATATTAGGTACTCCAAACATAGGACTGGTTGCTGATGCTGACTGGCCATTAGAAAAAATAGGACACTTGCTCTCAACATACTATCCCTCTTTAGACGTTGTCTGCTGTGAGTGAGTGCATCACAGCTAAAAATAAATACTTTCACAGTAAAGTAGAGATCACTAGTTGGGTATCGATTACGGCCGACTTCAGGTGGGGAAAAATTGAGGTTTGAAAACTTTGGAACGATCGTAAAACATGATTTCACAAAATATTTTTCATGAAAAATATAATATTACATAGAAAAATTCTTTCTCTACAAATCTGTGTAGATTGTTAACCACCATTTAGCACTCACTCTCAGCAGTTTGGACTTAACCATAGAATGGGTATGCTAATTAGAACAATCAATTTTTAAAGATTTTTAAAATGAGGATATAGCTTAAAGACAATGTTACGTTATAGATATTTGCATTCTGATCATTTTGATACAAAAATCAAGTCAATATCTCAAATAGAACCAGCGATATTAATTTTCTAAAGATTTAATTGCCATGTTTGATGTCAAATTGCTCAACAAATATTTATTTTCAAGGTCTGAAAAAAATTGAGATTAGAATTTGTACTAGATATAATAAGTTAAAAGAATAATGATGTGATTAAAATGTAATTTGCATTCAGTAGGCAGCTTCAAACATCAGGATTTAAGCATTTGCAGAACCATGAAAACTGTGAAATTAAGGGCAAAAATTAAATATTAAAAAATTCATAACTCAGGGACTAATAGACCAATTTTCCATTATTATATATATTTGTAATCAGAATGATAAGAGCTTTCCAACTGTACCATTTGCAAATTAACTTCATAAAAAGAAAAATTTAGTTTGGAGTACCTACATATATATATGCATTTATTTCAGTCGTGTGAAAACAGGGAATGCGTGTCCTGGAGCAGAAACCGGTCTTAACTCAAACCATGGGGAAAAAGAAGCACAAATATAGAAAACACAGCAAGGAGAATGCCAACTTTCCCACGGATTCATCTGATGAGTCGCACCAGGGTGCCTCAGGTAGGTTAAACAGCCATTAATCTTTTAGAAGTATTACTACACAACAAGACGGGTATGGCCCAAATGAGTTGAGCATCCATTTCCCCTTTTGGTAGGTCATGGGATTCAAACTAATGACTTAAAAATTGATACTTGTCACTACCTAGCCTGGTGCTCTGCATTACTGGGATAGGGCAAGGAGCAGTGGAATGAGGAAGACCAATTGTCCGTGATTGAAATTTCCCCTGCTTAATCGACTAATGACATAATGTACCTAAAAAAACAACAAACTATGCTTAAAAGTTAAAGGGGAAGTGACATAACTATCAGTATCCAGCTGTACTCTCCTTAGCTGGTCGAGTGACGTAGGCCATGGGATGATTACAGACTTAGCAAGTAGTGCAAACCCTATCATATTAAAGTAAATTTCAAGCCTTTTGGGTGCGTCTTGTAACCTACATAAGTCCACCATTTCCTTTGTGTGACGTCACACGGTCAAGTCAAACCAATGACTTCTAAAATTGATACTTGTCGCTTCCTAGCCTAGGGAAAGGACTGGGTAGCCCAGTGTCAGGATAATGTGACTGATGGCTCATGGTATCGGCTCATGGTATCGGCTAATGGAGACATTAAGCCTGATTTCCCAGTGGGGCAGCACTATGAAGTAGCCATGAGTGCGCACTGTCACAAGTTGGTATCCGTCCTGATATCGCCTTAGTTGTTGCCAGGATGTAAAACAACAACAAACCAGTAAACCATAAGGTACTCACACTCTTCCTAGTCGTGCTGGGCAACCCGGTCCTTACCTATTGGGTTCGAGCTCAAATAGCCTATCCTAAGTGCAATATGATTGATTTTTCTCTAGAAATTAGAATATGTCTTTAGATATATTGGATCAATATATGCAAGGAATACATGATCAGGTGTCCAGATCTTTAAGTATGTGTACCGTTGACCTAACTTAATATCTTGATGCAGTATAAAACGTGGATGGTCTCTTTTATTTACATGTGACGTCACAATATTCCATACAGAGGTGGCCAATTTATCTGGTATTTACCAATGTAAAACATTAATAAATTTTAGAGTTCTCTTGGAATACTACAACCTTTAAGTTTAATCCTGCTGTTAAAGTTGCATTGTCCCAGGGTTTTAAGTTTCGGTCATTTTTCTGAGATAAAAATATTAAACTGATTGTTATAATCTACCTTACTTTAGTCTCAAGTACTGTTTATTTTAAACGGCTAAGCTTTCAGATATTTGAAGTGGAAACATGTCAAATTAGTTTTGAAAAGCATACCAAAACTCTCACACCATAGGCTTTAGTATTAACAGATTCTATTAAATTGTCTCACTATTCCCTTATATGTAGCAACAAATGCTTAATAAGCAGGGATGATATTTCTTTCGTTTTTAAGCAGATTTCCGTATTTGTTCACAGCCTGGGGGCATTTTCGATATAGGTGTAAACGGAAATTTGCCATCGGGATTATAATAATCTCGGTTTGATTTCCGCTTTTCTTTCCCCCTGAAACCACTGTCATTCCTGAATAAGTACATGATCAGTATCTAATGCCCGGTAGACACCTCCCGTATACGACCTAAAACTGCCCGTTTCGCGACTAAGTTTGAGTTTTAGTCGTTAGGTGTGCAACCCCCTAGCACACCAGAGCCTTGCGATTCGCGACTTAAAACTCAGTTTTAGGGCTTAAAACTCGAATCGCAAGACATTCGAAAAATGAATCGGCCTATTTTTACGTCGCGAAACGGGACGGGTCGGGTTGTGAAACGCAGTCAGTTTTAGTGCGTGAATCGTATACGGGAGGTGTGTACCATTCATAAGTTAGATATGTATAATCAATACTAGATAATTGTTTTGGTTTTGAAAAATTGATGCTTCATCGGACTATGCAGCTTTAATCAATAACTAATGTGTCAATGCGTTCCTCCCTTACCAGGTCCGCGATGCAGCCATGTCAGCAAATCCATCAACATCAGTTCACTGCGAAAGGCCTTGAAGCAACTTGGCTCGCTCAGTCAATGCACAGTGAGTATGGGTGTCTCAGTAGTCCTTAAAGTGTGGTACCATATTGGTGTGACCTTGGATGTCGCCATGATGTAAAACCTCAACAAACAAACAAACGTTTTTTGGAGTGCCTATGCTGTACACTATACAACATGGATTGCTCCCCACTTGTATTGTTTCAGACTGGAGTGTGCTGCACATAATACAGCACGTTCCATTCCCACATCACCATGTACAAACCCAAATGTGATCACCTCGACGGCTGGAAGACCAGTGCTTCGGCCTGACAAAATAATATGTTCAGATGAATAAAATATTTACCCAAAAAAGCCAAGCTATTTAGCGGTGTAACGCATAAGCAACGCGCCTGTTATAGGAGTGGAGGGGTTGACTTTGTTCTGCTTTTTTCTTGTTACACAGTCGTGTAGCCGCGAGACGACAACGGCGACCTGGAGGAGTCGTGACGGTGCCGAGGACACTGTGGTCGTTAAGACGGGCAGTCAGGAGGACCTGGCACTCGACACTGCCGAACCCACACTCTGGGTCTGTCTGCAGTGTGGTCACATCGTAAGCATTTTAACCATTCATCACCCAGTCACAGGCGCGACTTACAACTAGGTGCATTTAACGAGGAGGATCGATGGGAATACTCCTATCCCCCTCGCCCCCCAGATTTACAGAGAAAGAGATAGATACAGAGAGATATAGACACATACATATGGATGTCACTAGGTCATCCGCTACGGCTGTATAGGCTATAACCTTTTAGCCGATCTCAATTGATTGCTAGGACTGATAAGGACTTTAGAATCTGTACCATTTTAGGAGTTCTCAACATTTATAAAATGTCTAAAACCTTGAATCCTAGGCTAAGTTATTGCTTTTGAAATATATTCAATGTTGAGTTCACATTTTTTGCCACATATGGTTCACTGTTATTTGGTGTAACGTTTGAGCTGTTCCAGTGTATGTATGGGCTCAATGATATATAGAATTTTTATTCCATGTTTGTCCAATTTATTTTTAAATGAGTTTTTTGTTGGTGCCATAACAACTTCAGTGTGTCCTGTTATCAGGTGACAGTCAGATGAGTGAAGATTTGTTTGCAAATTTAAAAATGATTCACATGTGGCATGGATTCACTGATCACATGGGTCACTACAGTACTACTGTCATAAATAACATACAAACCTCTGATCTGATGTACAAACAAGTTTCTGGTCCGACGTAATATTTAAAGGCCGATATTATTTGTCCGACGGTTGGGTCTCGAGTGAAGGAAATTGTTTTTGTAGACCGTATAACGGTTGGGTCTCGAGTGAAGAAATTTGGTACTGCTCACCCGACGGGGGCAAATTCTGCAATTTAAATTATTTTTGAACTTTGAAATCATCTACTAAATTTAGCAAATATTTACCGTCGGGTCTCCAGTGATTGAAATCATCACGGCCTATTTGGGAATCATTACAATAGTAATTTACACATATATACAAAATAACGAAAAGTAAAACGGCTTTGACAGGGAATCAAACTCTGGCCACAGCTGTGAGAATGCCAAATCCTAACCACTAGACCATCAGGGAAGTATGACTGCCTGCGATTGAAATATGTAATGATAGTTCATTACATAGAGTAGCCGGCAAACCGATGAATTCACCGTCTGGTCTCCAGTGCTTGAAATCTTCACTGCAGACACAACGGTCGGGTAAATAATAACTTCAATATTTATAATAATAATAATAATTTTCCTCTATTTTCCCAAACCCGCTCTTTAGGGTTGTGATCGCAACTCAAAAGAAAAACATGGACTGACACATTTTCAAACGCCTCGCTCGGCTTCGCACACGGTCGTGGTGAACACCAGCACCTGGATTGTCTGGTGAGTATATATGTAGGATTATGTTGTGGGTTTCTATATATAGGATTGGGTGGTGAGTTTCTATATAAAGGATTTGCGTAGTGTGGTTCTATATGTAGGATTATTATAGTGAATTTATATAAGGTTTACACAATCTTAAAAAGGCTTGGAAATTTACTTAAATAAAGACCGAAGATAAGAACTTGGAAGTCAAGTCTTGTAAAATGTAATTCCTTCCCTTCCTTCCCCTCTCTCCCCCTCGCCATCCCTTCCCCTTCCCTCCGCTCCCCTCTCCCCTCCTCCCGTCTAATTGTCTATAAAGCAGGGATGGAAGATCTCCGCGATTTCGCTGATTTCCGCTATTTCGAGGATTTCCGCGATTGTTGATATTTACCGATTGACATTAAACAAAATGCTAAGGAATCAGGCAATTAGTTAGTTCGAATCCTGTACTTAAATGACCTTAGAATTTGCTAGAACATAAAACCCAAACAAGAATTAAGTATGGACGCTGACTTCCGACATTTATCCGCGATTCGCTGACAGTGCTAATCCTCTGGGGGGAAATCTGTGTTTTCTCGGAAATTAGCCATCGGTGTTTCCACGGTTTTAGCCGGAGACCAGTTTAATCGCTGATAAAGCCCCCCCACCCCCTACACTCCTCCCCCTATTATATATAATGACCCCAACACACACTTGTTTAACCAAGGCCCTTGTGTGTTGCAGGTGTTACAGCTGTGAGGATGAGTGTCCGACTGAGAACAGCCGGAAGCTGCAGGAATGCGTTGACCTACTTAGACGTCTCGCTAGTGGCGAGATGTCGTACCAGGGAGCAGGCGGTATGTCTGCCCTTCTGATGTCTGCTTGAATGGTGGAAATACTTTACTATGCTTTCTACCACAGAAAATAAAACTCTCAAAACTAATTTTCATCTACCGCCACCACCAGACTCATTTGCAGTGAAATCGTCTAACTTTAAACATAATTAAAAATTCATAGTATAAGTGTTTACAAAATAGAAACAAAAATAACAAGTGAAACTATAATGATCAATCTAATATATTTATCTTAACAAAAATATCGCAGGAACTTCATTGCATCAGATTGTGCGACTTTAATTGTTTTCACACACGCGTAGTGAGAGGGGCATTACCTCTATTTCAAACAATCATTTGTTATATAATAAAAACCCAACTATATATGTAGGTGTTATAATTCAGTATTTCTGTATTCAGTATTTGGATTATGACCACTATTTGGAGTATTTGGATTATGACCACTACTGCACAATGGCGAAAGCAATTGCATGCACTTAACCGTTATGAGCAGAATAAGCAAACAATAACTAACAAAAAAATTATTATAAAAAATCTAACATGCTACCATTAATATCTTTATTGTTCTTCTTTCTAGGTCGAAAAGGTTCAGTCGCTAAACAAGACATCGCCATCACCGTTGAGGAGATGGCCGGTGAAGTGATGTCGACTGACGAAAAGGAAAAGACCAAAGCTCAGAATAAAAATAAATCAGTCGCATCGAATCCATTCTCAGGAATTCCTCTGCCGAAGGTCTATGTGAGTAGACTTCCTATCAAAAGCCATCTGGACCAGTGATGTGGGTCATTTACGCCCGAACCATTCGTTATAACTTAAGGGGAGACACGGGTAATCGGAACATGAATTTGGGTGAAACTGGTGGTTTTTGATGTAAATGATATGTTTTTTGGACAGATAATTACTTGACTGGATATTTGTGTATATAATATGGGATTCTAGATGATGATACTGGACTTTACCATTTGAAAGAAACACTTTGTGAACTTTGAAGCTCGTTTTCTCAGAACTGCTTTACCCAGAGTTTTGCCAATTTGCCCCCTCTAAAAATGTAAGTTATAATTGTACCAGAAAGTTGAAACTTGGCAGTCTTATGTAAAAGTTGCTGCTGAGTGCAATAAGATGGCTAAAAACACTGTATCTTTCACAGTTCAAGAGCTAGGGATAGAGACACAAAAATTGACCATTGAATTTTTTTTACCTCTGGTTTGTCATGTAGGGACATGTTGGTAATGACATATATAAATTCACAAACCACCTTATTGCACTCAACTGGACCAGTTCTTCATATAATAACTTGATTCAGGCAAATCTAGGCACATTCAGTATACTTCCTGGAGGGGGTAAAATTTTGATTTCTTTTTGTGCAAGATCCTTCATCATATGACCCCTACTCAAGATAGAGCTTTGAAACTCTGCAGATATGCTTCTCTTGATACAAAGAATGTGTGCTCCAATTTTCAAAGCTCTATCTTTAATAGTTTTTGAGATACGGAAATCACCCAAAAATCACCCGTGTCTCCCCTTAAAGTTGGTTGGTTGGTTGTTGGAGTTTTACGTCCTGGCAACATCTCAAGTCATATCAGAACAGGTACCGACTTATGAGAGTGCACACTCATGGCAACTTTATAGTGCTGCCCCACTGGGAGACCAGGCCACCAACACCATGACCTGATATCCCACTCAGTCACATTATCCTGACACTGAGCTAATCAGTCCTTGCCCTATCCTAGTAATGCCGAGCGCCTGGCTAGGCAGTGACAAGTAATATTTTTTAAGTTAATGGTTTGATTCAACCAGGGTTTGAACCCATGGGTTCGAATCCTACGATCTACCAAAACGGGAGATGGACTATCAACTCATTTGGACATCCCGTCTGGTATATGAGACTGTCTCAAAAGGTGCTAAATCTTCGTTTTTTTGTCCATTGTAACGATTGACACAAAACAGCACAGAAACGGTTACACTGAAAACACAAGGACATTTGCTTCAAATCAATATGTATTCTATTGGGATTATGAAACACCATGTAAAAAACAAATCAGTTTATCCTGAGCAAATGCATAAGTAGATAGTATGTTGATCATTACAATGGACAACGTCATACTTAGAGGCGTCACTGTAGGTGGCCAGGTGTTCTGTTCTGCGAATGAACCCTGGATCTTTGCCGTACCATTGAACCTTGCCGCAAAGTCGAACCACCATTCGATGTCTTCCCGAAAACCGCAAGAGAGTGACCTTGAAGTGGGGTTCTCTGACGCTGTTAATTGTGTCATAAATGCATCGACAGAAGGTTCTGCCCACCCCCCTTTACTACCGTGGCTGACACAGATTTATTCAACAACAAATAGGATAATGACAATGACAATCCCTTAATGAAACCGTATCTGGCTGGGACTAACAATGGACCGGACCCGTGCGTCCACCCAGCCAAACCATCAAGTGTCAGCGAAGGCCATCGTGACACGCATATCTGCCAGGATACGCTCTCAAAGAGAACATATATAGGCAAATACAGTGTCCGACGACCAGTCCCCCCTTGTTTTAATCTCCTCAAGAGGTGCACCTTGCATCGCAAGAAAGGTGCACCCGCCTCGGTGAAGCGAATGGGATGAGTTATCTTCCGGATTAAGATTCGAACGATAAGCCAAATACTTAATTGTTGCCTGGAGTGGCGGATAATCTAAGGGGGAGAAACCGGCATCGCCATCAGGGACCTGGAAGGCTGGTGCGTCATCTGATGCAGGGGGGCTCAATAAATAGTTTTTTAACCCAATAAACCTCACATAACTGATAGTTAGGAACACAAGCAATAGGGATTAATAATTCTTTTTGTTCAAATTGTAACGTCTTAGACTTTCTGATTGTAATAATCATACCCCAAGCATAAAATTTAAAGCTTTTACATAACAAAACTGAATCAGAATTAGTAAGTTGGCATTTGCAGAGTAAACCACGAAAGCAAGTATTGAAGTGTGGCCGATCGAGTCAGATAGAAAGGAAAACATGGTAATTAAATGTTTTGGAAGTAGTGGCACAGCGCGCCGAACATAGCACCCCAGCTTACGTTTTGTGCCTCCGAAGACGGTTTTAACATAGTGAGTTATAATCAATGGGGGAGGTCCCCTCCCTCTTGAG
This sequence comes from Branchipolynoe longqiensis, assembly GCA_030323885.1. Lineage (NCBI taxonomy): Eukaryota > Metazoa > Annelida > Polychaeta > Phyllodocida > Polynoidae > Branchipolynoe > Branchipolynoe longqiensis. Next base: position 62,804,651 of record CM059189.1, read on the forward strand.
AAAAAAAAATGAACCCAAGTTGCAAGTAGGCCACCGAGACTCTCCAGCTCTTTTTCGGGTCACCTTGTGGCGGCCTTTTACCTCGCTCAAGACCTTGATTAATCTTATGAGCTTGTCTTCCGGGAGCCTCATTTCTAACTCAACCGAGTCGATAATGACCCCAAAGGAAACGGACCGCGGTGCTAGGAGATGCAAGCTTCCCAAAGTTTATGAAAATGCCAATTCTTCTGAGAATAGCTATGACCACCTCCTGCTCCCTGCAGCCTTCAGTCATAGTTCGGCTCACTATGCAAAAGTCATCGCGATAATTGATGACCCTGGCCACTCCCTCCCGCACTGCACATCTTACTACAAAATTAGAAATCTTGCTAAAAACGTAAGGGCTAGAGGAGAGCCCCATGCATAGTCTGTTATCTTTCATGTAGGTGCAACCACTATCTCCGCCAGCATCAAATAGCCAGTGCAGGCCTTGTCTCTCACGGTCGCGAGCGTGAATGCAGACCGCCCGGTAGGCATCTTTGATATCCACCGTGGCTATATAGTCACCCCTCTCCATATCCTCTGCGACAGTGTCAACACTTTTATAAGAGAACTTTATGCATACCTGGTCAGTGCAGGCGTTAACAGAGGAGCCTGAGGGGCAGCTACAATCTACAATTGTCCTGTTACCTCCATCTTTTGGGACACAGAATTCATCAACTACAGAGATGCATCCCCTGTCTATCTCGGTATTAAGTTTATTTGTAATTGCACTTCTTTCATCAGGGTCGTGGGTCGGCCTGCAGCTTGGGTTATAGGCTAAGATGCACTCAGGGTTTATAATGTTAAAACTGAAAACTATCCCGGTTAGAATGTATTGGGCATCAGGATCGGAGTCCCTTATCGCCGTGTCGTACGACACATGTGTGGTATCTTTCAACTCATCAGCTATAGCGCGCACAGCAAGGAAGTGAATATGTTCCAAGAAAGCAGGGTAGTCTTTCTTGGACAAGGTGTCTATGTCCATGCACCAGAGGGAGGAGGCAGCTATTAATTCAAGGAGGTTTGTTTTTTAACGTCTTTGCTTGCAACAATGAATTTCCGAAGGGACCACTTCTCTGCCTTCTGGTGCTGCTGCTGGACCGGCTTCTGGAGCTGGAGTGGCTGTGGTATCGACATCTCCCCCGCGATCGGTGGCGCGACCTCATCCCGTACGCGGAGTTTTCCTCCCCGCTCGTCTCCTGTCGCGCCCTGGTCCCATTGTCCTCCCGATCTGTCCTGGGAAGGCTGGTCCGTCGTCCGCCTCCGTCTCCGCAGATTTTTTCGGGTCTGTCTCTTGTGCCCTCCGGCTCATCCGCTTCAACCTCAATTTCCTCAGCTCCTCGCGCTGGTCCTCCAAGCCCGCCAGCCCCTCTGCCATCCTCATTTCATGCACCTCTGCTCTCGCCTCCTCCAGCCGCTCTTCAATCAACAGGGACTGCATCTCGGATGCCAGTTCTGCCTCCTGCTTGTTTTTTGCCATCCTGTCCGCTGATGTGCTCCGCGACATACATGCGTTCTGACCTTCCGCTGCTTCTGTCTCTATCTGGACGCGGTGCAAGTTTCCAAATCTCCTTCTTTGTGAGGAGAGCCGCAGAGAGAGCAGTAGTGATCAGACATCTGCGGTGGAGGAGGTCCGACCTGGTCAAATTCTGGGCGCAAGTGACAGTCCAGTATAGAAGCGTGTCGGCGGTGGAGCCACCGGTCACGTGGTTGCAGGGGGGGGGGGGGCATACGTGGTTGCAGGGGGGGGGGGGGGTTGATGCCCCTGCCCTGCAGTTGTAAACCACTGCCTTGTGGTACAGGTTCTTGACAGAACCGAAGGCTAAGGGAGCAAACCCTAAACAGAAAACCATGTCACAGTGGCAGCATTAAGGGTGGTTGATGTATGGAACTCCCAACATCTCCCGACCAGCCACTGCAGGGACAAATAGTTTTGCGCCTGTCTTGACATGTTCTTGCCGGTGTGAAACCTCTATTTGCTCCCCGAGAGAGTGCCGCTGGTAACTTGCAAAACCAGCAGCACTTCAACACTTTTGCAGGCAGCTTTCATGAAATGTACAACTGCACAATGGAGAGCGGCAGTCAAGTAATAAAAGCAGTCTTTGTCGCATTGTGACTGACATGATGATGATGATGGTGGTGGTGGTGATGATGATGATGATGATGATATAACTTAAAACTAAAAGAAATGTACTGCTTACATGACAACCCCTTTGGAGGTTACCTGGAGTGAATATTTATATATTTTTTATACAGAGTTCTCGATGACTTGGGAGCTCGAGTCAAACATGCCGGAAACCATGTATTTAACAGGACGTGGTGGCCAAATTAGTAGAGCACAGGCTTCCCGTGTGGAAGGTCTTGAGTTCAAAACCTGGCCGAGTCAAACCAATGACATACAAAATTGATACGTGTCGCTACCCAGCCTGGCGCTCGGCATTACTAGGATAGGGCAAGGACTGGTTAGCTCAGTACCAGGATAAAGTGACTGTGGGACGGCCTAGTCTCCCATTGGAGCAGTACTATAAAATCGTCATGAGTGCATATTGTTACAAGTCGATACCCATCATGATATTACTTTAGATGTTGCTAGGACGAAAAAGAACACAAAAAAACAACAACCCTTGTATGCAGCAACCATGCTTCATAAGTGCGCCAGTATCTAAGTTCGAAATGTAGGATACAATCTAGATAAATGTCTTGGCATTGAAAATTTGCCGTTTTCATCGGACTCGGCAGATTTGATAACATACTGAGTTCAGACTGGGTTTGTATATGCTGTTTTTAATCACTATTAAAGCTATCCTTTTGTACCAACAGGGACTGTCAAACCTGGGAAACACCTGCTTTTTCAACGCTGTAATGCAAGTAAGTGCATTTCCGAATAAGAAGCGAAGTTATATTTTTTAATTAGTGATGTATTACAGTTGTTTTGTGAATTTAATGTTGATAAATTTCAAACATTGAAACCATTTAACTGCAGAATCCCGAAAAATGAAAATTTCTTTGATGACTTGCTTGCTCCATTCTCTTGGAAGAGTTGTCTGTTTAGACTTATACTACAGTTATAGATGAATTTCAGTTTTTTTTAAGATAGTAAATGAACTTTGATTGTATAATGGACTATGCAACTTTAAGCATCCTTACTAACACTAGTAACAGTAGCCATTCTTTAGTCGCCATAAAGTAAGCCAACGGTATGAAATATTCACAAGCCGGTTAAAATGTTGACGGGGGGTGGTCATTTCATTGATGAGAAAAAGAAACCTCAAACAGATGAGTCTCGAGAGCAGATTACAAAAAGAATTCAAGAGACGATTGATTTCACACCTCTAGTAACCGATTCCATACAGGGGGGCCCACCTCACAAAAGGCGCAATGGCCATATGACTTGAGCGGGCTTAATACTCTGACCTGTTGCTGCAGAACCTGAGTCACACCTACATCTTGCGTGACCTGCTGAATGAGTATGCTGACCGCGGCCTCAACGTGTGTCTGTCGAGCCAAGAGCGCCTCCAAGCGGAGTCCGACAGCACCGGAAGTTCTGAGTGGAGCGACGAGGACCCGGTTGACAAGTCAGTTATGGTGAGTGTCTCATAATGTTATCGAAGTGTACTTTGGTACTCACCGGGTTTGGTGGTTGAATCAGTAGAGCACAGGCCTCTCTCATGTGGGAGATTGGGATTTCAATTCCCGGTCGAGTCAAACCAATGACTTACAAAAGCTAGTTCCTACCATGCTGATGGCGCCTGCAGGACCAGTTATGTATTGCGCGTTGTATGTCTAGTTCTCGGCAATACCTGTTTTTAAGCCTGTCTGGCATGTAGCCGGCTATGTTAGTTCCTACCATGCTGATACCGTCTGCAGGACTAGTTATGTATTGAGCGTTGTATGTCTAGTACTCGACGATACCTGTTTTTAAGCCTGTCTGACATGTAGCCGGCTATGCTAATTCCTACTATGCTGATGCTGCTTGCAGGTTCAGTTATGTATTGAGTGTTGTATGTCTAGTTCAGGATGATACCTGTTTTTAAGCCTGTCTGACATGTAGCCGGCTATGCTAATTCCTACTATGCTGATGCTGCTTGCAGGTTCAGTTATGTATTGAGTGTTGTATGTCTAGTTCAGGATGATACCTGTTTTTATGCCTGTCTGACATGTAGCCAGCTATGCTAATTGAATCCCTACCATGCTGATGCCGCTTGCAGTATCAGTTATATGTTGAGCGTTGTATGTCTAGTTCAGGACGATACCTGTTTTTTTAGCCTGTCTGACATGGTATACAGCTATGCTAATTCCTACCATGCTAATAGTAATACTGTTTACAGGACCCATTGAACCTAACGCTGCCTGAATGTGGAGTACTGACCAAGTCGATGCTCGGGTTCCTGGGTGAGATGAAGCTGGGGCATGACACACTACGCGCTGCAGCCACAAACATCGTCAACCCGGACCGCCTCTTCGGACAAATCTGCAAAAAGTTAGTATGGGGATGAATAAATAAATAAATTTGAAATCACTCAGGCCACTAGGACTATATATTGAAAATAACTTTTTTTTAAATCATCGTTTTTTTCAAATATAACTGACCCGACGCGGTGGCCGAATCGCTAGTGTGCAGACCTCCCATGTGGAAAGTTGGGAGTTCAATTCCCGGTCGAGTCAAACCAATGACGTACAAAATTTATACTTGTCGCTTCCTAGCCAAGCACTCAGCATTAATAGGATAGGACAAGGACTGGTTGGCTCAGTGTCAGGATAATATGACTGAGTTCGATATCAGGTCATTGTGCTGGCGGCCTGATTTCCCAGTGGGGCAGAGTTATAAACTCGCCATGAGTGTGCGCTGTCACAAGTCGGTACCCGTTCTGATATGACCGTAGATGTATCCAGGACGTAAAACTCAATAATCAACCAATCAAATATAACTTTCTCACAAACCTTCCGCAGTAAGAAATGTGGCGTTTGTTTCAGGACCCCGCGGTTTAAGGGTTTCCAGCAGCAGGACTCGCACGAGCTGCTGCGCCACCTGCTGGAGGGGATGAAAGGTGAGGAGATCAAGAGATCACAGGGCGCCATCCTCAAGGCTTTCAACCTGGAGAATGGACATCACAAGAGGCTCGACGATGACACGAAGAGTAAAATTAAGGGTGAGTCTGGCCCCGCTGATGACTTACAAAATTGATACTTGTCATTTCGTAGCTTGGCACTCGGCATTAATAGGAATGGACAAGGACTGGTTACCTCACTGTCAGCATAATGTGATTGAGTGGGATATCGGGTCATTGTGCTTATTCTGTTTGTAGACGAGTGACACATGACTCATTCTGTTTGTAGAGGAGTGACACATGACTTATTTTGTTTGTAGAGGAGTGACACATGACTTATTCTATTTGTAGAGGAGTGACATGACTTATTTTGTTTGTAGAGGAGTGACACATGACTTATTCTATTTGTAGAGGAGTGACACATGACTTATTCTATTTGTAGAGGAGTGACACATGACTTATTCTATTTGTAGAGGAGTGCTACTTTACTTATTCTGTTTGTAGAGGAGTGACGTGTGACATAGAGGAGTAATGCATAACTTATTCTGTTTGTAGCGGAGTGATGCATGACTTTTTTTGTTTGTAGAGTACGGCCGCCAAGTGAAGCACACATTTGTGGACAGTGTGTTCGGGGGATACTTCATCAGCACTGTGCTGTGTGAGGAGTGCCACATGGTTAGTTTACCTGCCTACTAATGTCTATAGACGTATATAGCAATTGGTTAGTCCGAATCCTGTTCTTATAACACCTTAGATGTCAGTAGAATGTAAAACCGAGATAAGAAAGTTATGCATGGGTGATAATGCAGTCACGACAAAGACAGTTGAAATCTGACTTCTGGTATTTCCCTGCGATTCCCTGAGAGTGCTAATTAAAAGGGGGGGGGGGGGGGGGGGGGGGGGGTCCACGTTCTCACAGAAAGTCGCCGTTGGTGCCACGGTCTAGACTTGATTTCTGCATTTTTTCTAGGAGACCACTTTCATCCCTGTCTATGGGACATTGCCTTGTGACGCTTCTGCTTACGCTGCATTATGTAACCGCCATGGTGTTTTTGTCTCCCTTATTTACAGCCGTCACAGGTGTTCGAGCCATTTCAAGACATATCGCTACCGATCCTAGAGGAAAAGGTAAGTGGAGCTATGAAATCAGCCTGCATATGCAATAGTGGGAAGGCATAGTGGAAAGGTGGACTGATTTCAAATAGGCTGTAAGCCAAAAGCTGAAGTCCCTTTGAAAGCATTACGCTCACCCACATTTACTATTATTATACCAACAATTATGTACAATCATATCTTTTGCTTTTCATTGTACATGTACAGAGCTGTTTTACTATTCACTATTCACTATATTCTAATGACTTCATATGGTACAAGTCTCATTCAGCCGAACAGAAGGCATCCCTGTATCAGAGTAATGCGCATGTGTAATAACTTCCTACTTGTTGCAGCCGACACGTCCCAATAACCTGGGAGGTGGTCGTAAGCGGCCTGATTCCATGCACACGACAGACGGCAAGTCGCCCGAAGAGTCGCAACCGCTAATAGGAGTTGATGGGTTCGCCGCAGCCAACCGGCCTAGCAAGTATATCAGTCGCAAGGTGAAGAAACAAGCGCAGAAGGAAGCCAGGGTAAGATGGAATCATGTAAACACCCAATTGACGCTTGGGTCAACATCAGCTTTTGAATAAGTTGGTTGGTTGTTGGAGTTTTATGTCCTGGCAACATCTAAGATCATATCACAACGGGTACTGACTTGTGACAGTGTACACTCATAGCAACTTTCTAGTGCTGCCCCACTGGGAGACCAGGCCACCAGCACCATGACCTGATATATCACTCAATCACATTATCCTGACACTGAGCCAACCAGTCCTTGCCCTATCCTAATAATGCCGAGTGCCTGGCTAGGAAGCGACAAGTATCATTGTTGCAGCTATAACTGAGGCAAAATGAAAGCATTATTAGATGTGGCACATTAGTGACCCTCATAGCTGGTTTAAAGGCCAGACACTTAGCGGCAGGACGAACTAGTCCGTTGTCAATTAAGACCCTGGCCCTCGTACACCTTATTTGCAGGGATGAAACATCTCCACATTTTCGCAGATTTCTGCGATTTTTCATATTCATCGATTGACGTTCAGAAAATGCCTATATTTAAGACATCAATTGGTTAGTCCGAATCCTATTCTTATATGACCTTAAATGTTGCTAGAACATAAAACCCAAACAAGAAAGTTTGTCATGGGCGTTAAAAGAGTCTCAATGACAGTTGAAACCTGACAATGCTTAATCCTATGGGGGAATATCTGCATTTTCGCAGAAATTCGTTGTTGGTTTTGCCGGAACCCGCTAGGTGGCACCACGGTCTCAGTCTGATTTCCGCGTTTTTTTGCTGGAAACCACTTTCATCCCTGTATTTGGAGGGGTCCTAGTTCAGGAGGTCACATGGTGCTGCCATCCAGTTTTGATGTTTATGGCGGTTCCCTTGGCACACCAATCAGTGCACTTACTGCGTGACACCATGTGGTTTCTGGTCACACTGAGCTGACAACTGCTGTATTGACTGACCTAATTCAAAAACAGGATTTATATATAACATAGCTATTTGTATGCACTCACTATTCATAAACACATGGGGCTAATATAAAGATAAGTAACCAGCTAATTCGACGCTAATTTCCCAAATACATTGAGATGTGTGTCAGAGACCAGTAGGGTTTGAAAGTCAAGGAGGGGTGTCAGATCGAGGTCATGGGTTCAAACCGCGGCTGAGTCAAATCAATGACTTACAGAATTGATACTTTCCACTATCTAGCCTGGCGCTCTTCATTACTAGGATAGGATAAGGACTGATTAGCTCAGTGTCAGGATAATTGGACTGAGTGGGATATCGAGTCAAGGTACTGGTGGCCCGGTCTTCCAGTAGGGCAGTACTATAAAGCCAACATGAGTGCACTGTCACACGTCAGTCAGTACCCATCTTGATATGACCTTAGATGTTGCCAGGATGTAAAATGCAAAAAAACAAACAACGGGTCCACCCTTTAACTACAGTAAAACCTCTAATAGACCACCTCCACAGATCGACCACTCCCCTATATCAATCACTTTATTTGGGTCCCAAATGATTGCCCATACAATATCATTTTAACGATTTAAAAAACTCCCTAAACCGACCACCTCCCTAAATGGACCATTTAAAGTTCGTCCCATGGTCGATCGATTTAGAGAGCTTTTACAGTACTTTTAATTTGTGTGTGTGTAGCTCTCTTTCGTGTATCACCAGGTGAAACCGCCCAGTTCAATAACCAATACTCGCAGACTCCGTACCGGAGTCAATAACGCCTTTTATCGCCCTATAGATTGAATCCAACATGCCCTTTCTGTTTTGTGCTTGCAGAAAAAGGCGAAGAACCAAAGAAAGAAGCCAGCCATGCCAGAAGAGGGGACCAGTAAGAGTGGGGATGAGAATGCGAAGGAGACAGAGTTGGAGACGGGGGAAGAGGTAGAGACAGAGGATGGAATACAAGAAGCCTGTAAAAGTGGAGAAGGCAAGAACCGGAGCAGGCCACACTGTAAGGAGCAGTCAGGCAGCAATGAAGACTGGGACTCCAAGTCTGGTTTGTAGCTATGCATTTAGGCTCCAAATAGGGTGTTCATTTCTAACCTCTTGAGGGAGCGGAATGTAGCTCAGGCGGTAGTGTGTCCATCTGTGAAGATGTCGGTCATCCGATCGATCTTGCTCAGTGGACCCATTTGCAGTTTTGGCTATTTTCCGTTCCATCCAGTGGTCCATAACTGGTTCATCAAAGGCTGTGGGATCTGTGGGATCTGCGTGTATCCAATGGACAAATATTTGCGTTCATTAAAGCCTCAGGCCACCACGGTCCGGTTGCATGTACTGGCAATAACCAATCAGAAGTGGTGTTACATGTAGTTTGGAGGAAACACGTTGGGAGCTGACTTCTATTAAATGTAAGGCATGGACAATCATGGAAATATGGCTACTTTTGTCTATAAAGGTCATGGAAATTTATAAAAAAAATTATCATAGGAATCTATGGGAAATGGAATTAAATATGTCTGAAGGTGTGGGAGAGACATAGAAGAGACAGAAGATATGAAATAGACTAACCATGGAAACACAACAAATTACCATATTGTGCGATGGTGGCATTTTCTAGAAAGGGGTTGGGGAGATCTGCATTAGTGTAATCTAAAGAATTTTTTATCACATACCCCTAAGAATTTAGATGCTCAGTCTACTTGAGAATATTGTCTTAAATCTGGGTAGCAATTATCTTTTTCTGTTAACCTAAAAATAGAAACCGTAAGTCTAACTATTTAAATTTATGCTCTATTGAGTAGAAGCAAAATCCATTCTGAACTTAACTATATATAAATTTCTTAAACTATGTTTTAATAGCTCACTTGAATTATATTGATTAATCATGTTGATATGCGGACGTGGAATACCGTATAGACAGTTGTGATTGTTCACGTTTTAATTGATTAAATACAGATAAATATAGATGCACACATGAATTGATGATTGATTACTGATGGCTTAATGCTTAAGTTAGTGGTATTAATTCTACCTCCATTGAAATTTACACGAAAATCTGATTTCCGATGCGATTTTTAAAGTGGTTAAATTTGTGTCAAATGGCAGCAAATTAGAACTCACAAAATATAGCTAAATTTACAGGAGGCGATACAGTCCAGTTCATTTCAAATTGTTTCAAATTTTGTTTGTGCTTTACATCGGTGAAGATGTTTTGCATGCTATTTACGTTAAAACATTGTTGGTGCAAGCCCATGTAATCCACACACTCATGCAGAATGTGTCTCAGTATTGTGGATACTAACGCTCAATGTAAAAGTCAGCCAAGAGTGGCCAATATGGCGTCAAATGAGGACTATTTGGTCCTGCTAACACCGAGCATGGTGTTCTTCAATGTATTGAGTGATGTTATGTAACTTATTGTTTGGATGTTTGTCCCATTCATGTTGCCATTTTAATTTGATATACTTAAGAATAAGTGGGCTCAGATCAGAGTGAGGGTTCCAACATGGTGCAACAACACTATTCAGAGCCATTTTTCGCAGCTCGGTCAGCTTGCTCATTTCCTTGGATACCGGCATGGCCAGGCACCCAGCACAAGTGGATGTTGTTACCGGTGCCATTGACCAGGACTTTATTTTCAGAATTATCGTTCTCACAACTGGGTGGTCTACTTTAGATTTCCAACCACCAGGAGACATGAAAAAAGAGTCGCTGTAGACTAAAATATTTGTTTGGTCAGAGTTCTCGATGCATCCTAAGGCAAGAAAGAGTGCATGGGCTTCCACCATGAAAATTGAGCTTTGGTCGAAAATGCATACATGGAAAACCATATATAGTTGCAGCTGTTTACATTTTAACTGATAAATTGCTCCTGAATGCAGATGCGTACATGGAAGATAAATTGCAACTAATGCAGCTGTATATGTGGAAGAAAATAGACAGTTATGACTTCACAATTTAATTGATAAAATGCAACTAAATGCAGATACGTACGTTGAAGACCACATAAACAGTTGTGGCTATTCATATCTTAATTGAAAAAATGCAGCTTAATGCAGATGCACGTTGAAGACTATAGATTGTTACGACTGGTCACATTTTAATTGATAACATACAGATGCATGGGTGGAAGGCCATATAGACAGTTGTAACTGTTCACATTTTATTTGATAAAGCACAGATGCATGCATTGAAAGACTACACACTGTTACAACTGTTCTCATTTTAATTAATAAAATGCAGATGCATGGGTGAGAAACCACAGACAGTTGTAACTATTCACATTTTAATTGATAAAGCGCAGATGCATGCATTGAAAGACTACACACTGTTACGGCTATTCAAATTCTAATTGATAAAAATGCAGATGCATAGGTGGAAAACCATATAAACAGCTGCGACTGTTCACATTTTAATCGATGAAAATTGCAACTAAATGCAGATGCGGATGTGGAGGACAACGTCGAGAGTGATGTCTCGAGGAAGCGCGCTTCAACGACAGAGGTGCAGCACCCAGAGGAACCTGCAGGAACAGGCGACCAGTGTTCCGGCTGTCAGAGGGAGCGTGCCGCCGGAACCCCCACCGAGGCGTGCGCGTGCACAGTGGGCTCGGGGGCAGGGGACGCCTGCGTCGCGGTCATTGGGAATGCTGAGGATATGGGGAGGACTGGGGAGCCCCCTCCGCTCCTTGCTCCTGCACCGCCTTCGAAGAGCTGCGGAGACGCGCTTGCAGACCTGGAGGACGGCTTTCGTGGGTTAACTGTTGCGGATGTGTCCGAGGGAGGAAAGCGGGTTGCGGAGGGGCACTGTATGATGAATGGAACGCTGGAGGAGGAGCAGACGGAGCTGGTCAGTTCTCCGGCTGGGGAAGGGCGCCACCTGGAGGAGAGGAAGGACGCTGCCTCTTCCAAGTCGCCCAAGTTATCAAACACACCCAGGCCTGTCATGAGTGAGTGTGAATTGATTGGTTGTCTTTGTGTGTAGAGTAAATGGTAATTAGGGATGGAGAAAAGCGCATAGCGTAAAGTATGAGCTTGGAATATGAGGGTTTTTAGCGGTTAAGTTGCTCTTGGAGATGCGCAATCAGGGTTGTGGGCTGTTGACTGTCAAGTGGTCAACTTGGACAGGAAATATTGTATTGCTATGGATTTATGCATGATACACGAATACTGTCGGCAAATTATTGGACGAGTTGAATAATAATATATTACTATTAATATCTAATGTGTGATTTGGTTATAATAGTTTATAACCGGGCGAGCTGGCCGAATTTGTAGGACGCTCCCTTCCCATTTGGAATGTGGATTAAATCTCCAGCCAAGTCAAATCAGGCCTTCCGTGGGGGAGATCGGGAGTTCGATTCCCGATCGAGTCAAACCAGGAACTCATAAAATTGATACTTGTCATTACCTAGCCTGGCGTTGAGCATTACTAGGACAGGGCAAGGACGTGTTAGCTCAGTTTCCGGATAATGTGGACTGAGTGGGAAATCGGGTCATGGTGCTGGTGGCCTGGTCTCCCAGTGGGGCAGCCCTATGAAAGTCGCCATGAGTGTGAACTGTCACAAGTCGGTACCCGTCCTGATATGACCTTAGGTTTTGTCTGGATGTAAATCCCCAACAAATACACAAACAAATGTTTACTATCGAATACTATAATAATAATGATAAGTTGGTTGTTTGTTGGGAGTTTTAAGCCTTTGCAACATCTATGGTCATATCAGGACGGGTACCGACTTGTGACAGTGCACACTCATGGTGACTTTATAGTGCTGCCCCACTGGGAAATCAGGACACCAGCATCATGACCCAATATCCCACTCAGTCACATTATCCTGACACTGAGCTAACCAGTCCTTGCCCTATTCTATTAATGCCAAGCTAGGAAGCAACAAGTATAAATTTTGTACATCATTGGTTTGACTCGACCGGGAATTGAACTCCCGGTCTCCCGCACTGGAGGTCTGCGCTCTACTGATCCAGCCACCGCGCCCAGTAGATAATGATAATGATAACAATAGTAAGAATTTGCTTTCCACGGTGGCAGACAGACGCGAGCGGCAGAAGGAGCTGAAGCTGCGTGCGATGCAGACGCTGGCGCCACGCAACCAGCCGACTGGGCACGAGTGCTCGGTGATGTCGTGCCTAAACCAGTTTACGGCGGGCGAGCTGCTCATGGGCAACAACAAGTTCGGGTGTGAGCGGTGCACGCGGCGCAAGTACCTCAACCACGACAGCGAAGGTGGGCCACCAAGCTGGCAGTTACCCGCACACATGGGGCGCGGCCCTCACTGCGGGAACTGTTGGGGGGAATACTCACTGAGCACTTTAATTCATCATTTAAATTTAAAAAAAAATAATTATCTGAAAAATATGACTAGTCAAATGACTAGTCATTAGTGCAAACATTTATTTTTAATTTTTTGATCTGTCAAATTCGGCTAGGCTCAAATGATGAGGATGATTAATGCAAACATTTACTTTTTACTTTTTTATTTTTCATCTGTCAAATTCGACTGAAGTCAATTGATGAGAATCGTTAATGCAAACATTTAATTTTCATTATATATTTTTTTTGATCTATCAAATTCGGCTGAAGTCAAATGATGATTATTAGTGCAAACATTTAATTTTTACTTTTTATTTTTGACCTGTCAAATTCGACTGAAGTCCATTGATGACCATTAGCGCAAACATTTAATTAAACAAAAAATTATCTGTTAAGTTGTTTGACTGAAGTCAAACCTTTAATTTTAATTTTCAATTTGTTGATCTGTCAAATTTGACTGAGGTCAAATTATAATGACCATTAGTGCAAACATTAAAAATATAATTTCTAGATTTTACGGTAATTAAAGTAGAAGAATATTTGGGTCGATGGATGAGGATTGTAATAATGTACCACTGGTTGGCTCAGTGTCCGGATAATGTGACTGAGTGGGATGTCGGGTCATGGTGATGGTGGTCTGATTTCCCAGTTGGGAAGCACTATAAAGTCACCATGAGTGCGCATTTTCACAAATGGGTACCCGTCCTGATTTGACCTTAGATGTTACCAGGACGTAAAACTCAAACAAACAAACAAAACACAAAAACAATATTGTAGCATTAAAGTACAGAGGCCTAACTTCCATATAGTCAAGTACGCAGCTGTATACCACTGGACCTTCCAAATATATATATATTTTATTAAGATATATGATGTTTTGTAGCGTTTTATTCAAATAGCGTTTGATTCCATCTGCGTGCCACCGGGAGATCCCAAGCTAGGCCCCTAAAATATACAAGACAAAATTGCATATAATTTCTTCAAATCGAGCCGTATTCACTAAATTTTAAGCTTTTATGTTACGTAATACTAAAAATTTTAAAGCAAAAATTGGTTGTATCTAAAAGCTGACTGAAGTAAAAATATGATTATTGGGAACCAACATTTACTTAAATTTGATTTTAATGGTTACTATTTATTATTGTTATTTAAAAAAATAAAGTAATAACAGACTCGAGCATGTAGATTATTCGGTATTACCAAACTACCTTGGCGGACAAAGGAAGAGGTGGGAAGACAACATCAGGGAATGGACACACCTCAAGTTTGGCAAGTCCTCGAGGGCAGTCGTGAACAGGGAAAACTGGAGAAAACTTGTTGCAATATCATCCGTTGTCCCCCAACGACCCTTGCAGTTTAGGGATTGATGATGATGAACCTACTACTCAGGTTCCCGTGTCTTCCTACCACAAGATTCTCGTTCCGGTTCACTGACCGCACACCGGTCACTTCCGCTCTCTGCCTATTTAAAACTTGAGCGTAGTGTAGGAAAGACACGGTGTTATGTAAGATACTTCATCTACTATATACCCACTAGTCTCATCGCATGATGTGTTAGAAAGATAGAAAACTGCTGACTAATCATCCTCTCCCCCCGCCCCCTGCCATCCCATCTCATTATGTGCACACAGGTAAGCGTGAGACAGTGTACACAAACGCGTCCAAGCAGCTGCAGATCTTCATTCCACCCGCTGTACTCACCCTCCACCTCAAGCGCTTCCAACAGGTGAGAGATATGGTGCCCACACGTCCTGATATGACCATAGATGTTGCTAGGACGTAAAATCCCAAGACAAATTGTGCTCAGCCCATACGGGCCTGGAAAATCTTGAAAAGTCTTGAACTCTATTTTCCCCATTTCAAGGCCTTGAAAAGCCTTGAATTTAACCTATTATTGGTAATTAGTCTTGAAAAGCCTTGAATTCCGTTAAAATTTCCCCAGTGATCTAAGTTAGTCCAAAATTGTTATTTGGAATGGTGATTTCGGACAAAATAAAAATAAAAATAGTCTTGAATTCCTATTTAAAAAATGCCTTGAAATAGCCTTGAATTCCATATCTTCACATGTGTACTGACCCTGATAGTGCCCACCGACTTGGTAAAGAGGGTTTCTTACAGGGTTCTGGAAGTTTTCCAGGTTCTATAACGGGATAATACAATGAAACATACAATTTTCGGGGGGAGCGGGATGTAGCTCAGGCAGTAAGGTGCCCAGCTGTGTATGTGTGGGTCATCCGATCGATCCTGCTCAGTGGACACATTTGCAGTTTGGGCTATTTTCCATCTCAACCAGCGCTCCACAACCGATTCATCAAGGGCTGTGGTATGTGCTGTCCTGTCTGGGGGGAAGTGCATATAAAAGACCCCTTGCTGCATATCGGAAAGAGTAGCCTATGTG
The DNA here is from genome assembly GCA_030323885.1 of Branchipolynoe longqiensis. Lineage (NCBI taxonomy): Eukaryota > Metazoa > Annelida > Polychaeta > Phyllodocida > Polynoidae > Branchipolynoe > Branchipolynoe longqiensis. Next base: position 62,820,012 of record CM059189.1, read on the forward strand.
GCGGCAGCAAGTTTCCTCTAAAGAAATGTGACAGAATGACCAAATGTTTTACATACAATAGCCGATGATAAAAATCCATGTGCTTTAAATTTAAAGGCTTCATTAAATAAAACAAACTTTCCTCTCTATTTTTTCTTTTTAGTTTAAAAAAAAACAAAAACAATTTTCACAACCAAAAACTCCGACCTAGATTTGATCCTACATAGCTAACTTAGATATTGTTGCACTCATTGGACATTTATTGCTGCATAGAAGAGCTATTACGTTAATTTAACAGAACATGTTACTGCATTGTATATTGTTTAGTATTTTGGTGTTTGCACATCCAATTTAATATTTTTCATCTTTTCGCTTCAAATATCTAGTTAACCCTTTACAATAAAAGTTAGTTCACAATAAATGGCCACAGGACAAGTGATGTCAAAGTTACATAATAATGATTCCATGAGTGGCCTTTGTCCAAATTGTTCCTCTTTTAGGAGACATTACCCACTGAAAAGACCCACGTGTCTCCCCTCCCCACCTGTCTCCCCTCCCCTCCCCCCTGCCCCCCCTTGCCCCCCCCCCTCCCCCCCAAGACACACACACATACATACACACACAGAATCACACACACACAGAAGACCCATACACGGTAACACACAAACTCACATACACACTCGGAATCACACACACACGTGGAAGACCCATAAACGGTAAGACACATGCATACACACACAGAATCACACACACACACGGAAGACCCGAACACGGTAAGACACACAAACACACACACATACATGGAATCACACACACATGGAAGACCCATACACGGTAAGACACACACACACACACACACACACACATAATCACACACACACGAAATCACACACACACGGAAGACCCGTACACGGTAAGACACACACACATACATACACACATGGAATCACACCCACCAGAATCACACACGGAAGACACATACACGGAAAGACACACACACGCGCGTGCACATGCACACGCACACACACACAGAGACACACACACAGAGAGACACATCGAGACAGATACATCTCTTTGTGAAAAGACAATCTTTTAAAGAAAACTACTCTCGGCCAAGTGGTAAATTGTCAGCGTGGTTAAAGTAGACGTGACTGTTCCAGGTGGGGTTCAGTCTGAGGAAGGTTAACCGCCACGTGGACTTTCCCCTGCAGCTGGACCTGGCCTCCTACTGCAGCGCCCTCTCACTGGTAAGTGATGTGTGCCACTGTCAAGACTCACCCAAGTGCTTGGATACCCTTGAAAATCATCCTGCAGTCTGGAAAACCATTGAAAGTGGTAATCTTATGTCAAATAAAATATAAACGCCTAAAATGTTGGGTTTTTTTAAATCGCGCGATGCGATAATCACGCGGTCACAAGATCCAAGTGATAGACATCGCCATATTGCAAAGGACATTTTTCATTTTTTGTTCAGTAAGGTCCTTGAATTTTGGTAAAGTTGACCTGGAGAGTGCTTGAAAAACCATTGAATTTTGACCTTCAAGAGTATGAACCCTGACTGACGGGTGCTTTACCCCTACCCGTCCCGGTCCTAGCACTGCCAGATACCTGGTTAGGGCTGGGTGGAGAGCACCTCGGTATACTGGAATGCACATTAATGCTAGACCGTACGCGGTGGCCTAATCGGTAGAGCGCAGGCCTCCCATGTGTCAGATCGGGGATTCAATTCCCGGTCGAGTCAAATCAATGACATATAAAGTTGATACTTGTCGCTTCCTAGCTTGGCACTCGGTATTAATAGGATAGGGCAAGGACTGCTTAGCTCAGTGCCAGGATAATGTGACTGAGTCAGATATCGGGTCATGGTGCTGGTGGCCTGATTTCCCAGTGGGCCATCATTATAAAGTCGCCAACACTATAAAGTGGGCACTGCCACAAGTCAGTACCTGTCCTGATATGACCTTAGATGTCACCAGGACGTAAAACACCAACAAACCAACCATGAAAGCTGGTGTTTGGGTGCTGCTCTCAGGGTGTGCGTGCTGGCCAGACGTCGATTGTCTACTCGCTGTACGGGGTGGTGGAACACAGCGGCCGGCTGTCCGGGGGGCACTACACCGCCTACGTCAAGGTCAGGTCCAGCAACAGTCAACTCGCAAAGAGCTTCTTGCAGTTCCACGACATCAACGGCTTGAAGCTCCACAAGGTCAGTCAGTCCGATGAACACTTAGTAATAGTAATAATAATATACTAATGTAAATTTCATAATACGGGCGCAGTGGCCAAATCGGTAGAGCGCGGGCCTCGCATGCGGGAGATCGGGAGTTTGGTTCGCTGTCGAGTCAAACAAATGACTTATAAAATTGATACTTGTCGCTTCCTAGCCTGGCACTCGGCATTAATAGGATAGGGCAAGGACTGGTTAGCTCAGTGTCAGGATAATGTGACTGAGTGGGATATCGGGTCATGCTGCTGTGGAGCAGTACTATAAACCCATCCTGATATAACCCTAGATGTTGCCAGGATATAAAACTCCAACAACCAACCAATCAGAGGGCGGGTTGGTGGTGCAAATCCTCTATAAGACCTCTTCCACAGATCACGCTGCACATTGAAATGCCACTGGTGACATTAGTTCTTGCCACTGCCATCAGAGGGCGGGTTGGTGGTGGGAATCCTCTGGTGTTTCTTGGAGTTTTCCCCTTGACAACCGCATGCTATTTCAGGTGCTAGACATGATGAAGAGGCGATCCCATTATATTCACGACAATCAGAAGGACGAGGCTGCGGCGGATCCTGGTGATGGGAAGTGGTATTACATGAGCGATACGCGTGTCAGCGAAACGTCAGAGAGCAACGTGCTGCGCTGCCAGGCCTACCTCCTTTTCTACGAGCGGATCCATTAACACATGCTCAATCGCACATGCACATGCTGCCTTCTAAGGTTGCGCTCTGCAGTCTTGAGACTACACTATACATGTGCTGGGTGTGTTTAGGAAACAATCTACTGAAGGCCAAATAGCAAAATATTGCTCGTTTCTAAGACACATTTGAATAGAATTTGGGACAGGTGTTGGGTGGGTAAAATTATTAATAAAACAATTTAAAAAAAAATTGGTCCAAGAAATTTGGGGCAGGGATATAAAATTCTATTTTGTCAGGGAAATTTGTCATGTGAAATTTTGACCATGAAGCCTATAAGAAACAGGAAGCTTTTTGGAGCGGCCATTGAAATTCAGTACAGTGCTGAATTTTTTTGAGACTCAAAATTGACTTGGCGATGTCTAAGAAAAAAGTGTTTTTTGTGTGTGTTTGGTCTAAGTGATATTCTTGACGTATGTCTTTGTAGTAATATGGGTTCCCATGTGTGGTAGCCAAAGTTGAGACCTTACCTCATCCCTAAAACTAGTAAAAGAAATTGGGAAAAAAAAGGAAAAAGATTGACAGTATTCTTATATAAAACCAAAATGAAAAATGAGCTGTTCAAATTTCTCAGTACCAAATTTGCATTTGTTCCTAAAGAGTGAAAAATGAGAGCCAGCACCACTTGACGCTGTTACAATTTCTGTATGAGTTATGTTGACAAGTGTTGGATGTACATGTTGAGGAGAAAATATATACATTGTTTTTAGGTCTGCCTGCAGTCATTTGTTATATATAATAGTGGGTTTCCCAAAGGCGGAAGTTGAATGTGTGTGTTGCCGTCATTGTTTTACCTGTGAATCCCGGTAAAGTGCACAGTGTCCATGTGTAGTACTGTAAAAGAACTCGTGTGTTAGGCCAGCCGGAAGATAAGTCGAGGTCAATTTTATTATCCTGGAATTCTTCCTCGGGCATATATATGGCCACCGTATAAGTTGTGGTCGACTTACATATATGTGTATATATGTACATGTGTATATACACATAAGTGTATATACATCCATACATACATCCATACATACATACATACATACATACATACATACATCGGCTGAATAAGCTATTATACGAATATAATAAGGCCTGAAGATTCCATCTATTCAATACCTACCTCCTCACCTATCGGCTGGTTCAGTCTATATATTAGGTCATCTACTGATACGACCTCAGCTCTCCGCGTGGCGCCACCTACCGCATACGCCTCGGCGACTGTTACGCTCACTCACTGTACCACTGAGCTTCAGATATATTACCTCGGGCTGTAGTCACCAAACTTGTCACAGCCCACAGATATAAATAGTTCCGGTGTGGTGGTTTCAGCGTGTTCCCGTGCTCAGACGTGTCCCTCGCTTCTGCGCATGCGCGGATTTCGCATCAACTCGGATCACCCGAGACACTTATTGGCGCATGCGCACATCCTACAATCTTGGGTCGAATAATCGAATACGCTTCTCCGCGCTCGGGTGGAGATTTTTTTTTTTTTTTTTAATAGCCGATAAAAAATACAGCAAAATAGGATTTAAAGTATTTTATGATGGCCTAGTTTACCTATATTTCCATTTAATTAATCTAAGTTATTCTTTTTTGGCACACGGCACGTGTATTTGTTGACTCCACTCGCCGTGTTCTATTTGAAATTCTGACGACTGGGATGACCCGAGTCGCCCGGGTAGTGTTAATCGATTACGGCCATGTTTATTAGATTCTGACGCATGCGCAGAAGCGAGGGACAAGTCTGAGCACGGGAACACGCTGAAACCACCACACCGGTATAAATCGAGGTGCTTCTGAGAAGTTCATTTATTTAATTTTTCTTTTGTTTAAATTGCCTTATTCGCGAGTTTGTTACAGTATACATTGGCGTGTCCACATGTTGGTGGTAGATAGACCTGTCAGTCGTTTAGGATGTTGGTGGTGTGTAGTTCAAGAATGTGGGTATTCCAGGTTCCGCTGGTTACTCAGGAAGGACTGAAGCTGCGACCTAGCACACCGGGCTGCAGCTTCAGCTTACAGACCGGAAGTTGGGGGTTGGTTGGCGCCCCCTCCCACTAAAGGCTGCCATATACTTTAAACTCACTTTGCGCCTAGAACCACATCCCTCTTTGGTAGCGTCCGTGCCCTACATTTGTTTTAATGTCGATTGCAGTAAAGTGACCCTAGCAACTATTTTACATGAGATAAAATCCTGTTCTATGTAAGTGTATTCACCACCTTCCGCAGTTTAAGCTGTAGCTGTGACCTGGCATGCTAGGTCCCAGCTTCAGTCCTTGAGTGACCAGCGGAACTCGGAGCATACGTATGACGTAAACTAACCAAACACGAAAAGCCGCTGCTGATTTATGAAAGACATCTGTATATATTGAGGCTGAGACGATTATATTGTTTTCAGCAAATTATGCCACATGGGATGATATTTTTCCGTTTTTAAGCGGATTTCCGATTTTTTTCACAGCCTTTGGGGCATTTTTGATATATGATGGGGGTACGGTAGCTAGCCTCTAGGACGGAAAGGTGCCGTCGGAATAATAATCTCGGCTTGATTTCCGCTTTTCTTTTGCCTGAAACCAATATCACCCCTGGTCACTCACTTTTCATTTAGGACCATTCTACTGGCTGAAAATGTTCCGCTGTGCCTTGACCTAGGCGTACCCTATAGGAAAGTAAGTGTGTACATGTTATACACTGTACTGGTTCGCTCTGAAATAGTTTGCTAATAATAATTCTCAGGGATGTTTATGGCACAATGCTTTTTATTCATATATTTAAAGCAGCATAGTCTGATGAAATATAAAATGTTCAAAACCAAACCAATTATCTAGATTTGATTTGACATATCTAACTTAGATACTGATGCACTTATTAAGCATTTGTTTCTGCGTAGAAGGCAATACTGAGTCAATTTAACAGAACCTGTTACTGCAGAAGTCTATGGTGTCGAGTTTTGGCAACCTTGCTAAAACTAATTTTCCATGTTTGCACTGAAAATATCTCAAAAGTTTACCATTTAAAATAAAAGTAACTTTGAACTAATGTAAAGCAGATACTAGTGATCGATCTAATATATTTATCCCAGAAAAAATACAGAAATTCAAAACCATCGGACTATGCAACTTTAAAATTCATTTAAAAAAAAAAAAAAAGCTAACCAAAAGAGCCACGATCCAAAAAGTTCTATCAGTCTGGTGTGACTTTTCAATAGTGTAGTGAGATGTCCTGACCTCCCCAGGTGAAATGCCACATGCACAGGTACGCGTGCCAAGCTTGACTGCACGAGGGAGCCTAGATGGTGAGGATACCAGCCCCGGAGTGGCTGAAGCATAGGGTTTAATTAAGTACACTCAAGGCGAAATGTTTCCCATTTACGAAAACACCTCCCCATGCCCCCTCAATGATATTGCTTCTATTACCAGGATTTTATACATGCTACAGGTTGTATAGTGTTGAACCTTTCCTGTGTGTGTACTGCAAGTTCGCTACCAGGAATTTTGTTATTGTAAGTATGAGACTTACAATTCCAGGGGGGATGAGTGTAGTGAGGTGCACTAACCTCCCCAGGTGAAATTACACATACACACGTAGGTGTGGATAGGTTGATTACGTCAGGGAGCTTAAATAGACTAATGGTTAGAACGTTAGTCCAAGAATGAACGTTAGTCCAAGAAATCCCAGTCTAGGCACAATGTTTCCCATTTGCAAAAATACCTCAGACTATAATAACACTAAATTACAAAAGGGAATTAATTATTATTCTAAGATAAATCATTTGCTTGGTTACTTATACAGTAAAACGTCTCTAACCGAGATCCTCCACAGATCGACCACTCCCCTATATCGATCACTTTATGTGGGTCCCAAACGATCACCCATATAATATCACTGTAACGATAACAAAATTCCCTAATCCGACCACCTCCCTGATTGAACCATTTAAAGTCGGTCCTATGGTCGGTCGAATTAGAGAGGTTTTACTGTATATTATTTTGGCCTTGCTTTATTTAAATGATGCCAAAGTTTGCGGACATTTTAATATTTTATATTATACCTTTTACGATTTCCCAGTAAAAAAAGTTAGAATTGTACCCTAATAAAAGCAAGCCATAACAACACAATATTATAATAGTTTTGTAAGTCATGCGCTTACACTGGGTAGATAATCTTTTGATATGAAATTCTCTAGAATAAATAGTCAGGGGGGGGGGGGTTCATGTCGGTTACGATTACACCTTCAACACCATAGAGAGTAGTCTACATGGAGGGTGTGTTGGTGTATATGTGTTTAAAGAAATTATTAAGTATATTATTATGTATGTGTTGAAGAGATGTTGAGGATCGTTGAAAAATCTAACTATAAGACATTTACAAAATCCCTATCGTTGTATGTATTGCTTAAAAGGGGGAATATAACCAAATTATTCCATATTCGCTTGTTGAAACTACTAGAGTATTAATATTCGATTCATATATAGTCAAGATGTGTGTGATAATATAATACAGGAAGCAGCCAGCATTGATGAACTTAGGTCGGCTGAAGTCTCAAGACTAATCATACTTAAGTTTATGTACCATCTTACGCCTGTGATGTTTGTCTACGCTGTTAAATAGAAGTAAGACAACTTCAGTTCAGTGATCCGATTACTAATTTAATAATTTACAAAAAAAGCTTTTTATTTAAAGTATTGTGATGTAGCTTTATAGCTTATATTGTATTGGAACCTGGTGTGGGTGTATTTATTATAAATGTACCATTAAAGCTGCATAGTCCGATGAAAGCATAACATTTTCGAAACCAAAACACTGACCTAGATTTGATCTTAAACATCCACATGAGATACTGGTGCAATTATTAAATATTTATTGCAGTTTGGTGTTCCTGTGCTATGCTTGAAACTGTGAATGCCAACCCTATGTTGAGCATTCCCTTGTATGCACCAACATTAATTTAGCCTATTTTTTACTTCAAATATCTCGAATTGTAACCTTTTAAAATATAAGTTACACCAGGCTGATATAAAGTAGATTATAATAACCAATCCTATATATTTATCTTTTAAAAAAAGTTTCAAAAAAGTGAAAAACTCATAACCGTCGGATTATGCAACTTTAAGGACTTAATAACTGCTGACAGTCAGCACTCATTTTATTTGGGCTGAGCGTGATTATGTTGAATGCCCGCGCTGTTCTAACTACATATGGCTTAAGGGGGGGGGGGGGAATCTTGCTTTTGTTTTTAAGTGCTGAAGAGCTTTACTGTGAGATTGATCACTCGATGCTGTGCAGGACGGTCTCCTTGGCAACACCGTGTTGGGGAGGTGGTGCTGAGGGTCGTGGTTGTCAATGGGTGTCGCAGCCGGAAACCTTATGTCCCATTAATTAAAGTTGCATAATCCGATGAAAGTGAACATTTGGTTAAACCAAAGCACATGCCTAAATTCTATTCTTACATATCCGATTTAGATGGTTTATCGCCATTTCGCCCTAAACAAATTGCCATTTTCCCTACTCACTATCAGCCACCTCGTCGACATTCTATACCAGACGGCAACACGGCCACACCAATTGGCTGTAGGTGAAACAGCAATAGGAGAATTGGCTGTAGGTGAAATCGCAATAGGTGGAACAGCAATAGGCAAATTGGCTGTCGGCAAAATGGCAATAGACGAATTGGCTGTAGGGAAATGGCAATAGGTGAATTGGCTGCAGGCGAAATGGCAATAGGCGAATTGGATGTAGGTGAAATGGCAGGAGGTGAATTGACTGCAAAATGGCAATAGGTGAAATTGGCTGTAGATGAAACGGCAATAGGTGAAATGGCAATTGGTGAAACAGCAATAGGCGAATTGGCTGTAGGTGAAATGGCCTGACACCACTTAGATACTGGTGCACTCATTAAACATTTATTGTTGCATAGAAGGAATACTAAATCAGTTTAACAAATTCTATCATTGCTGAAGCATATTATGGCCAGCATTTTGGTGTGCATGTCAAAATTAATTTGGCATCTTTTTACTTCAAATATCCCCAGAGTTAAGCCTTTAAAATCAAAAGTTACATCAAAGTAAAGTAGATTATTATGATCAACGTAATATACTTGTCTAAAGGGTATTGCGGAAACTCAAAACCATCGGATTATGCAACCGTAAGCCGAAATTCCATTAAAGTGTTGCGCGACATGTGTATGTAGATTGCATATATATAGTAGTTGGCAATAAGAAGGTTTTCTTTTTTGATGGATGGGGCAAAAGGGATAACCCCCACCGTCACAAGTCAGTAGTACCCATCCTGATATAACCTCAGATGTTAGGACATAAAACCCCATTCATTCACTCCCTCACAAGCCCTGTACTGTGTGTGAAATTTCAATTTGACGCAGGCGCAGACACTTGTGATGGATACAAGATGATTACGCACTGACAGAATCACCCTCTCAGAGAGTCAGTGACTTCGTTGTTTTGTTTGCGCTTCCTTTTTCTTTTACGCATGTCGCAAAATGCAAAAGTTTACGCGTAGATGGAATCCCAGCTTTAGCCTACTGCGCCGCTCGTGATGATGGACCCGAAAGCCCTGTAAAACCTCTATTGAGAAAAGACTTGATTGGGTGCGTGCAGTGTGACAGTTGATGCATTGAACAGCCATTGCTTTTAAGGGTGGCATTGGTTCCTATGGGGAAAGGAGTAAACTTGTTTGATAGTTTCACATCCCTCTTCGCGATGTGGGAGAGGGGCAGGTTGGTTGTGTATTTGTGAGTCCTTGACATGTTGAGAAAGGCCTTATTAACGAATTAGCCTCATGGATAAAACCCTTTATTTATGTGTACACTTAGTAGTGCCACCGTCCTGCTATAACCTTAGAGGTTGCTAGGACGTAATACCCCAACAAACAAAGCAACAAAATATAGTAGTGCCAATGCAGGTCAGACTACCAGTAATTGTTAAATGTTAATATATGCTTTTTGTTTGTTTAAATATATATTTTAAAAATTGTTAAAGTATGCATCCATTCTACATTATGATGTTATAGCTAATACAAATCAATTTCTAATGTTGCAAATTATCTAATCCAGATATGTTTGTATTATGCAGTGGTCATATTGATGAAAAGAATGTAAATAAACCTGAAGCAATACTAGTTTATAGTGTATTATTATGTTCCTGTTCTGATGCATCATCCTCTAGATCTAACTATTATTTCTATAGAGATATTGTAATTAAAAAAAAAAAAAATTAGTAAAGTGATCTATTACGGAGTAGAAAATTGAATTGATTTTTCGAGTCATGCTTTCGATTTGAACACATGTTTTAATATAACTATGCATAGAATTAATTGAAGAGATTTAGACTGATTAATCCTGATCGCTTGATTTCTGGGGACAGACCAGAGCCCATACCCACACAGAGTGTAATAGACAGACAAGACAGGCGGGCCCTCACCGAGAGTGTAGGGGACAGACAAGACAGGCGGGGCCCGAACTACAGTGTAGGGGACAGACAAGACAGGCGAGCCCCCACCCACACAGAATGTAGGGGGACAGAAACAAGACAGGCGAGCCCCCACCCACAGAGGTTAGCGGACAGAGACGACAGGCGAGACCCCACCCACACATAATGTAGGGGACAGAGACAAGACAGGCGAGCCTTCACCCACACATAACGTGGGGGGACAGGTGGGGCCCGACCCACACACAGCGTGGGGGACAGAGACAAGACAGGCGAGCCCTCACCCACAGAGTGTAGGGGACAGAGAAGACAGGCAGGGCCTCACCCACACAGAGTGTAGGGGACAGACAGGTGAGCCCCCCACCCACACAGCGTGGGGGACAGAGACAAGACAGGCGAGCCCTTATCCACACAGAGTGTAGGGGACAGAGAAGACAGGCAGGGCCTCACCCACACAGAGTGTAGGGGACAAATAAGACAGGCAAGCCCCCCACCCACACACACGTGGGGGACAGACACAAAACAGGCGGAGACAACAACTAATGACGTGGTATTTGGTGTTCTCTGTTTTCTTGTATTCATCACATAACTCTTTGACGTCCAATAGCCAATGGTAAAATTCAATGTGCTCTACAGGCGTCGTTAAATAAAACAAACTTTCATCACATATACATAACTCAAGATATAAATTGGTTCAATCATTTATTTCAGACTACACGCTTTGTACAAAACCAAGCAGAGATCCAATATGAATAAAATACATATATAATGTTGACTATCAGAATGTAAAGAGATGCTTTAAGGACTGCACCCGGACCTTTCAGATAAACTCAAACCTACGTCGATGCAGTTTGCTACACTGTGGTAAGGGTCAGTATTTGACATGATCATGAATTTTAGGTTTGCAATAGTAATACATGTTGACCATCACACATCTGGGATCATTGGGACCTGTAGGGTGCCAGATAAGTGATGTTGATGGATAGCTGGTTGTTACATTAGAATACACTTAACCCAACAACTACCGACTTCATCCTACCTTTAAAATACCCGGTGAATTAGTACATTTTGGTTAATAAAGGAAAAAAGACAAAATAATTACCAGGAACTGATTGATGATGGTGGCATCTCATCCTAGAGAGCAGATGTTGAAGGCACTGAATTCTGAAGTGTTGACTCCTCTGTTGCATGCTTTCCAGCTGTTATTTTTGAACATATCTTGCAAGCTGAGCTGTCTCATATATTTTTGGCCTTTCTTTGATTTAGTTTATCCTGCAGCATGTAAACATTCTTTATTTCTTGTTCACTTATGAAACTGACTGGGAAATTTGGAAATGCTGTACTGGAAAATAGTGCCAAATTACTGATTGAACCGGATAAGTGATGGTTAACCTGTACTATAATTTCTTCAAACCTACACTCAACTTTGTCAAAAGTTTCAATTACCCGTGAGTACCAGTGAAAGTTCTTACTGAAAACATCTGAGTACAGCAATGTATCTGAATTTATAGATCAGTCAATAAAAAGTGTTAGGACTTTGAGGTTTCCCCCCCCCCCCATTTCTATGTGGTATAAATTCTTTTATACAAATATGATTATGAATGGAACGGCATTGAGGTTAACCCCTGAGGTAGCCTATATGGTTTCGGTTTGATAAGGGGAGTAGCTTGAGCAGCTTGGTAACCAGGCGGACTGCAGTATGGTCGAATGAGTTGAGGGTCTGCCTCCCATTTTAGTAAGTCGTGGGATTCGAAATGACCAATGACTTAAAAAAATTTACTTGTCGCTACCTAGCATGGCGCTTGGCATTACTACAATAGAGAAAGGAGCAGTGGAATGAGGAAGACCAATTGTCTGTAATTGAAAATTACCCTGCTTAATCAAAAAAGGAAGAAGAAAAAAGAGTACAGGTCAGGCCTCAGGATTTTTGTTAATTGCTTTTTTGTGTTTTTTTTTTGTACCTTAGTTGTTTAAGCAGGGGAAATTTCAATTGTGGACGATTGGTCTTCCTCATTTCACTGCTCCTTGCCCTATCCTAATAATGCCGAGCTCCTGGCTAGGAAGCGACAAGTATCAATTTTTAAGTCATTGGTTTGACTCGACCAGGGTTCGAACCCACGATCTACCAAACACGGGAAACAGACACTCTAACTCATTCGGCCATCCAGTCTGGTTAGATATCTGTGTAGATACACAGTAAGCATTCATTAATCCATACTACTTTATTTCCTGCACACAATGCCGGATTAGTGAGATTGTCCGATCACCAATTTTGATTTTAGACGGATAAAAATGAATGGATGGATCTGTTTTATGGATATTTTTGGCCATCTCGCCATGGTCATTTGATAAACTGACCTAATAAGGACATCTTGGAAACCGACTAGTTTGAAGGGTTCAGGCATAAAAACCGACAAATTCATTTGAGTTGTTTTCTGTCAAATAGAATTTATTGTTATGCTTTCCAGTTAAAGTCTATCAATTTCATATTGAGTAGGGCATTATATAGGGTATGTGGCACCATCAGCTCAAATGTCTAGGTTTCATTTCGGCCCGGTGTTTGTCGGTTGTTGTGCCTTCATATATGCACATATATTATACATATATTATATGTACACATATATAATCACACATATACATATACATATACATACATGAACAAGAAACAAGAAAACCTAAATTATTACTGAAACAAAATTCAAAAGATTTGAATCAAATTGGACTAGTGCTGCCCAGCGGTGACAACAAGTGTTAGCACACTTAGCCGTTATGGGCAGTATAAATAAATTCCTAATACAACAACAAAACCCATCATAGATACATAATATTTTCAAATCTGCGTAAGTATTCTGGTAAAAAAAATATAATACTTTAATCTGACAACGGAACTCTGAAGTGGGTTCGGACTAAAGTGAGATGACTCCAGGTCACGTTGCACTTTGAGTAGAAGGTCGGTCAGGTGTGTTATACTTATACAGTCGGAGGCACTTCTAAAGCTTTGTCTTTTGTTACATGGTGATGCCAGCATTCTTCACCATAGAGTAGAAGCTGCCCAGGGTGTTCTCTAGTAGTTCAGCTGGAGATCCGAACTCAATGATCTTTCCTTGGTCAAGTACCATGATCCTGTAATATACATAATGAATTAATACTTTAATAATAGTTTAAATCAGTGCAGCAGTCTAGTGTCTTATGCCTTCTAGTGTCTTATGCTGAGAAGGTCCAACAGCGACGAGTGTGCTAAAATTTAAAACAGCGAGTGAGTGGCAGTTACTGTTAACATGCCAGTAAACACACGTGAGAGGACATTAATAAAACAAACCCCTCCCCCCCCCCCTAAAAAAAACCACACAGATAGACTAGTCACTACTTCAAATCAAATTCTGTCATTTATGGGCATGACTATATCTGTCAAGATCAAGTTCTGTTATCTATAAGCGTGCTAAAATTGAAAACAGCGAGTGAGCGGCAAGCACCATCAGCACTGCTGGCATTAATGAAGAGTCAGGGTTGTTTCTGGTGAGCCAGGATGCATGCTCGTGCGAGTTCAAATGGGCTGGGATGAGTTTGAACGCACTCCAGCATGTTCAAGCACACTGGTTGCACTCCTTGTTGTCATGCTGTTTATGCTTATGGTTTAGATACGCGAAATAAAGGGTGAAAAGCAAAGCCCACTGCGTTACCTGTCATAGTCCATGATGGTGTTGAGGCGGTGGGCGATGGTGAGGATCGTGGAATCGCTGAACTCGGTGCGTATCGTCTTCTGGATGAGAGCGTCGGTCTGCATGTCCACGGCGGCCGTCGCCTCGTCAAGGACGAGCACACGTGACTTGCGCAGCATGGCACGCGCCAGCGCCACCAACTGGCGCTCCCCAACACTAGAAACACAGATGGACATAGACAAGTTTGTTTTATTTAACGACGCCTCTAGAGCACATTGATTTTCATCATTGGCTATTGGACATCAAACATATGGTCATTCTGACATTTTTCTTTGGAGGAAACCTGCTGCCACCACATTGGCTATTCTTTCCAATAAGCAGCAACGGGTCTTTTATATGCACTTTCCCACAGATAGGACAGCACATACCAGAGCCTTTGATGAATCATTTGTGGACCACTGGTTGGAACAGAAAATAGCCCAAACTGCAAATGTGTCCACTGAGCAGTATCCATCAGTTGATGGTACTTCACAGGTACACATTCTACCGCCTGAGCTACGTCCCGCTCCCCACAGATGGACATCAAGCAAGCTCCTCTGTGGCAGAAGATAAGGCAAGTGAGTGATTGGTGGTGGTTTTGTTGATTTTTTTTTCTTGAAGATTTATACTGCCTATCATGGATAAGTCTGAATGGACTTGTTTTCACCATTAGACAGTTTGTTGATAGAAAGCCTGAACCTACACATTTACCGACCCAAGGGATTTTTAACTCCCACACCACATAGACATGGTTTGAGAGCAACTGGCCTTTGATGATGCTGTAAGTTATACACAGCGGCGGAAATCCAAATTGGCAGAGGTGGGGGCATGGGGAATCGAACCACTGACCTTCAGATTAGGAGTACAACCTAGAAAAAAGTCAGACACTCTAACCACTCCGCCACAGAGAACACCACTATGGCTTGCGACTGCTTGCGACCACTTTGGACCAAAGCACCCATAGTCACCGGTGACCTCTTTGCAATCAAAGCAATGGTCGCTGACCTTGTGACTAAGGCAATGGTGGCCAACCTTGCGACCAATGCAATGGTTGACCATCTTGCGACCATCTTGGGTCCACGGAAGTGTTTAGTCCAGTGGCTACAACCTCCTTATGACAAATAATTGCAAGGTGGTCGACGACCACTGGGGATCATTTTGTGACTTCTCTGCGACCAACATTTTTTATATACATTATAATATATTGTTATGTATATAATTATATCACACATCGATACCGCTCCCGTTATTTTCAGTATTATTACCACTACTAGGGCCTACAATTGCTATTACAATTAATATTTATATATAATATTATATATTAATATACCTAAACCGGAAGATATTAGTATTATTAGTACTACAATTGCTATTATAACTAATCTTACTATTATTATTCATACTATTTATGTAATATATCTAGATTATATATTTATATACTTAAATCGGAAGATATGAAAAAAATATATGCGAAACCTGAGATTTTGTCCTCCCTCCCCACACTCATAGTCCAGCTCTTCTGGTCGCTCTTTTACAAAATCTAGAAGATGTGCTTTTTTCACAGCCTCATAGATGACGTCATCTTTGTGTTGGCCTAATGGGTCAAGGTTAGCCCGCATAGTTCCAGCGAACATCATCGACTCCTGCAGTAAAAATATAAAAATACATAATAGGTGCCCTTAGATATGCCAGTATACAATAAGAATGTAGAATAATCCAGTTCTATTCACCATTAGAATTAAAGCTGACTAGTTCGATGAAGCATCAAATTTTCAAAACCAAAACAATTATCTAGATTTGATCTTTCATATATCTAACTTGTATTAGGATGTCTACGTCACCTCACATTTCTGGGTGGTCAGCCATCTAAGTACCAGATCGTAATTTCTTAACTTCAGTGACCAAAATGGACCTGGTATAATGTTATGTTGCCCTCATTATTGGCTTTACTGATATACGTTGAACAATCCAAACCAGACGGGGTGCCCGAATGTATTGAGCGCCAGCCTCCCGTTTTTGTAAGTCATAACATTCGAACCCCCGTGTTCGAACCTTTGTAGAGTCCAACCAATGACTTAAAAATGTATACTTGATGCTACCTAGCCCGGCATTCAGCATTACTATTACCGATGTGGCGTGCTCAGCTGTGTACTGTGCTCAGCCGTGTACATAGACTCAAACTCAAGGCATTGTCAATGGTCGTGAGTAATTTTCATACAGAAAATACAGAACAAGTGAAATATCTCTAAAACCACACCACCTATTAACAAATCGTTTGGTACACATATAGAAAACATCTTCACCAAAAAGATTATATTAAATTTATAAGGTTAGGGTTCTTGATTTCTATTAATTTTGATTAAAACTAATGTTTTGCACTGCGCGTACCGTCAAACTCAAGGCATTGTCAATGGTGGTGAGCAATCTTCATACAGAAAATCCAGGAAAAGTGAAATATCTCTAAAACCACACCACCTAGAAACAAATCGCTTGGTACACATATAGAAAACATCTTTACCAAAAACATTATATTAAATTTATAAGGTTAGTGACTTACGACCATTGACAATGCCTTGAGTTTGAGTCTATGTACACGGCTGAGCACGGTACACGGTTGAGCACGCCACACCGGTAAGGGGAAAGGGATAGTGGAATGAGGAAGACCAATTTTCTGTGATTGAAAATTCCCCAGCTTAATCAAATAACAACCCCCCCCATAAACAAATCTATTTATACAAGTCTACATGATAATCATGGGGTTTGAGTCCCGAGAACCTCTTAGAAGAGAACCAATCATGGCGGGTCTAAGGTACATATGCTCTACAAACAGTGATAACATGGTGATTAGAAAGC
Organism: Branchipolynoe longqiensis; assembly: GCA_030323885.1. Lineage (NCBI taxonomy): Eukaryota > Metazoa > Annelida > Polychaeta > Phyllodocida > Polynoidae > Branchipolynoe > Branchipolynoe longqiensis. The sequence goes on from CM059189.1 coordinate 62,836,897, forward strand.
TGTACCTTACAAATCAAACCCTTGTCAGATTAAGTAGAAGTTGGAATTTCCATGTAGCTCAACATATTACCGGTAACAGCAATATAAAACAAAGTGCTTTTGAAGCAGAGGCTGGTGCAATATCAGTTTTATATGACTATGATGGTTGTCACTTTAGGCAATGTGCTACCAAGAGTATAAATGGGTAATTAATATTATAATATATTAAATTATATATATTATTACACACCCATACAAGCTATGCAAGAGAAGGACCAGAACCCACTGTCGGCAACTCTTCTTTACAGAGCAAGTTACCGATCTGCGGAACAGCTGCCCATGTTGTGTTGTGGAGGCCCTGAGTATTCAGGTGTTTGATCGATACTGGAGGGATCAACATATTGCATACGATTATGAAGTGGCTTTGATGTCACGTCACACAGACACGTCTAACAATGAAATCTCACCAGATTCACCAGACAACGATCTGGATACACACCATTGTCCAGTGAAGACCTATCTAAACCAAAGTAAGTTGTTAACCTGAGGTAAGATGGTGAGCTTTGACCGTAGTTGATGTAGTCCCAGGCTGGCTATGTTGAAGCCGTCTATAGTAATGGAGCCGTGGGCACTCTCCATGATACGGAATAAACCCAGGGTGAGGGAAGATTTACCCGATCCTGTTCGACCAACGATACCAACCTGAAACACGCACAGAAGGACATCATGAGGCAGATCAATACTGGCAGTTACATATATGTCTCACTAGAAACCATATAGGTACTTGCAGAGGTGCCTATGTACAATGTAATGTACATGGCTGAAAAAACCAGTGTCTCAGCACTGAAAAAAACCCGTATGCTCTGAAGATTCAACAATTTTTAACAAAACAATAGGGGTATGGTGACCTATTTATACTGGATTTGATTTTTTTTTCTTTCTTTCTCTATTTCTTTCTTTCGTTCTTTCTTTCTTTCTTTCTTTCTTTCTTTCTTTCTTTGAATGAGAACAATCTTCATCACATTATTATTATTGTTATTGTTGGTATTGTCGTCGTCATCATCACCATCATCATCATTGTTATTATTGTTATTATTATTACACCAACCCTCTGTCCTCCATGGATTTCTGCTTTAATCCCCTTCAGCACCAGGTCCAGATTTGGGCGGTACCGGACCGCGTAGTCATTAAATGTAATGTGGCCTCCCTGTGGCCAAGCCTCCTCCGGACTGCTGTCATCCAGGTACCAGGGTGCCTGTGGCAAAAGGAACATGTTTAGGTCAGTCCGGCATCAGTCTTTGGCATTCTAGTTATCTGTCAAAATAACATTTTTAATATAAAGTTCAATTCCTACTACTCAAAACGATCAAAGTTTAAAAACCAAAGTCATTAGAGCACAAGGGTTGAGCACAGGAATTTAATATAGTCCCCCCCCCCCCCTTTCCCTCCTCTCGATTTCCCCCCCCCCCCCCCCCCCCCCCTTATCCGCGGTGGTAAAAAGGAGCAAAATAAATAACAACAACAAAAAACTACTGACGTTTTGCCTTCTGCAACCATTATCTGCACCAAGTTAAACCTATGGTCTTGCCACACTCAGTGATGCCCTCTAGTGTTTTGGCTATAGACTATAGTCTGGTTTTCCGCCACCTGGAGGGACAACTAATAAAACACCACCGAGATGTGGAACTCCAGGGCCGCATTCAGGCTCCGTCTCGGCGGCGCCTCGGCGACGGGCATGACGTCACGCCAGTGTGAACGGCAAAATGGCCGCCCCCATAGGCGGTGGCTATTTGCATTGGGAAAGCTGTGCTGTGATAGGCTGAAACCACTGGAGACGGCGGCCATTTTCGAGGTGCTTTTTGTCTCCTATCTGAAAAGGGAGGCGTCGCCGAGACATCGCCGCAACGCACCCTGAACGCAAATAAGCCAAAAAGCATCACCGCGACGTCGCCGAGACGTACCCTGAACGCGGCCCTGGTGTAGCAAGCACATGGTCAGTCATCTAAGCCCATCAAGTAGTCATTATTAAAGCTGCATGATTCGATGAAAACATCACATTTTCAAAACCGAAGCAATTTTCTATACTTTATTCTCCACATTTAACTTAGATACTGGTGCAATTATCAAACATTTGTCACCACATAGAAGGAATTAATGAGTCAATTTAATAGAACCTGTTACTATTGTAGAAGCCTATGGTGTCAGAGTTTTGGTGTGCTTGCCAAAGCTAATTTGACCAGTTTACACTTCAAATATCTCAATAGTTAGTCATTCAAAGTTAAAGTTACTTCAAAATAAAGTAAAGTAGAATATAACAATCGATTCAACATATTTATCGTAGAAAAATGACCGAAACTGAAAACCATTGGACTATGCAACTTTAACCGATCATGACATAAACCAGACAAAGTTACCTCTTCGTCTAACTCAGAGTACTCCTTTATTCGCTCCACTGACACCGCCTTCGCCTCCAGGTCGCAGGTGATTCGCACCATCCAGTTGAGTTGGGAGGTGGTCTGCAGTGCATAGGCCAGGGACAGGCCGACGATGCCCCCGGTCAAGGTGTCCCGCTGGAGAACCGTGAACAACGCGGCTCCCAGCACCACAAACGCACTCAGCAGGTCCAGCCGGAAGCCAAGCCACCTGGTGGGCAAGTGGCGCATTATTAATTCTATTAGTTTATAATAGACGTAATAGAGTTCTATTAATTCTATTAGTTTATAAACCGGGCACGGTGGCCGAATCGGTAGAGCGCGCACCTTGTGTGTGGGGAGATCGAGAGTTTGGTTCCCGGTCGAGTCAAACCAATGACTTACAAAATTGATACTTGTCGCTTCCTAGTTTAGCGCTCAACATTAGTAAGATAGGGCAAAGACTGATTAGCTCAGTGTCAGGATAATCTGACTGAGTGGGATATTGGGTCATGGTGCTGGCAGCCTGATTTCCCAGTGGAACAGCACTATAAAGTCACCATGAGTGCACACTGTCACAAGTCGGTACCCGTCCTGATATGACCTTAGATGTTGCCAGGACGTAAATCTCCCAAAACCAACCAACCTGTTTGCAGCCATGTTTGCCAGGTAGTAGACTTGGTTGCGGTCCACTAGTTCATTGGAGACGTCCGTGAAACGTTCCGACTGACGGAAGGCGCGGATTATAGACGCGCCTGTCACCGTCTCGCCGAAGTGGGCGAAAATAGGGGACCGTGACGTAGACTCAAGTCGCTTCAGTTGACGTGACGTCGGGATATAAAACCGCTGAAAATAAACACGTGACGCGATTCGTAAAATAAATGGCACTCCAATTCACCATCGGAAAGAGAAAGCGGGTAGGATTTAAGCTAACACTCCATAGGTAGGAATAAATCTATGAAGAATATATGCGTACAAATATATGCCTAGTTATTTCTACAGTCTGACATACCAGATTCCACGACATAGGCTCACAAGACAAAGGCTCACAAGACAAAAACTCACAAGACAAAAACTCACAAGACAAAAGCTCACAAGACAAAAGCTCACAAGACAAAAGCTCACAAGACAAAAGCTCACACCCTTAATTAAAATCTTTTGCGTCGATTTAAATAGGGTCATAGCCCTACCTTTATTTTCCTCACACAGTTCTGAGAGATCTGCAATTACTCTAATTTTCGAATCTTCCTTTACAGCGAATGGTAGACAGGAAGTGTGAACACTTATTTGTCTCTCATTATTTTATTTTGGTACATTAGTTGTCCCAAGCAGGGGAAATCTCAGTCACAGATGACTGGTCTTCCCCACTCCACTACTGGTCGATAGAAAGCCCGAGTATACACTTTTACCGACCCTAGGGATTTTTAACCTCCCACACTACATAGACATAGTATGAGAGCAACCGGCCTTTGATGACGCTGTAAGTTATACACAGCGGTGGAAATCCAAATTGGCAGAGCTGGGGGCTGTATCCTTATTAGGAAATACACATGAAGAAACTTATTGGAATAATACTTTCATAACCTTATCCATTTTGCATCCAGGCACTCAAAAGGTAGGCCCAAACCACGATATTGCTATGCTTCTGCTCGGATCAGTTGTGCAACTAACCTCGTTTTCAAATTATGATAGTGTGATGGGTCAATAGGAGGAAACAGGGACTCACCAGTATGAGGAAATAGACGAGTGTCAGAGGCACGAGCGGCAGTAAGAACCAGGGAGTGCTGTAGGCGATCACAATGATCCCGCTTATAACAATGAAGAAAGTCGTCACCCACATCTTAATGGCGGCCGGCAAGCCCATGTCGAGTGTGTCCACGTCAGCTGTTAGCACATTATTAAAGTTTTAAATCTGACACCATAGCTAGGAATTTTTGTTTGTGGTAGTTCACCAGTATGAGGAAATAGATGAGTGTCAGAGGCATGGGCGGCAGTAAGAACCAGGGAGTCCTGTTGCCGATGATCCTGCTTATAACAATGAAGAAAGTCGTCACCCACATCTTAATGGTGGTTGGAAAGCCCATGTCGAGTGTGTCCACGTCAGCTGTTAGCACATTATTAAAGCTTCAAAATCTGATACTTAAATTTTCAAAATCTGATTCCGTAGCTCTGAATTGTTGTTTGGGGTATCAGATAAATTCTTGGAATGGACGAGGATTGAAGGCGCAAGACACTAGGGGGATCTTAGGGTATGTCCCCCCAACCCCCCACCAGGAAATTTACAAGTTCTGAAATGCCATTTTCAGCCATTTCAGGGAGGTTACATACTGATTTTTCTTTTGGTCGGACAAGGCACCCTTCTCCCCGCACATTGGCTAGCTATGGGCCTGCCATTACATTTTCTAAACCAAAGTTGGTCAATTATCATAACACTTTAAATATCTCCTAGGTTAGTAAATTATCACAACACTTTAAATATCTCCAAAATTAGTCAATTGACTACATCACTGTTCCAGCCACGTGGTGCATTGTGGGATGTGTCAGAGCAAAACAAACCTGCGAGAAGCACATGGCACATGTTAATACACTGGGTGCAGTTATGAAATGTGCTAGTTTCAGCTCATCTCAGCTCTTGTTTGAAACATAGAACACTAACTAAAAAAATATATATAATAAATTAAGATATTAATCTTTTATCCAGCATTGCATTTACATCAATATAATCAGCACATCTTATGCCATGTGCATTTAGATTTAGACAAATCTGGGCACTCAGACTAGTGTTAGAGCCATAGCCAGAGTCAGTTTTACTTATTTTATTCATGTTTTTATTTATATCCTATGGTTAATGACATATGTAGAAATAGAAAATGAGTAGGGTTAATCAGATATTGGTTATATATTTCTTTGAAACAAGTTTTTGTTGACACATTTGACATTTTAATGTTTAGAACAAGAATTACTTATGGCTAATCAATGGTGATGTAAACATGAGCCTGTAAAGTGACTGAAATTGTATGTTTCTTAGCTCAAAATGCTTAATTATGGGGGGTTGTCTTAAACATATTCATTATATTATTATATTGCATCCTTCCGTCCATGTTTGTGCCAAATTGTTATGGATTTCTATTAATTTGCAATAAAATGGAAGTTTTTCCCTTCCGCGTATCGGCAAACTCAATGGCTGTACGCTTTTGCTTTGCTCCCAATGCCGTTTTCAGCGCATGCGCACTCGGAACCGTGATCTCGTCTATTATCATAACACATAAAATATCTCCAAAGTTAGTCAATTATCATGACAGTTGGTCTGAACTAAAGTAGAGTAGGTTATAATGGGCAATCTAATATATATATTTTTTATATATTAAAAACATAATAACAACAATAATAATGATAATAATAATAACAATAATAAATAATAATTTAAAAAGATTTGTTTAAACAACAACAAAAACAACCTCTATAGATTGTGCAACAAATTGTGTGCTAACCTACAATAATACTGTTTAAACCGATAATAATAATAATAATAATAATAACAATAATAATAAATAATTTAAACAATTAGGATATACTTTAAAAAAAACCAAAACTCCCATATATTATGGCACAAATTGTGTGCAAATCCCAATCCCTTCCTCTCCCAGAAAAGAAATCTCGGAAAAATCCCGAACCCAAACAACCCACCACACCCTTTAGATTTAGTGTTACTAGTTGCGCACCTGAGAAGCGGTTCAGCACTCTGGCCGTCGGGGTGGTGTCGAAGAAGGCCATCGGACAGTGGAGTACACTGGAGAGCATGCCGGCGTGCAGGGTGTGGGACGCGCGGACCATACTGACGGAGCACACCACGGCATAGATCAACACGAACAGGCCTGGGGCGGAGAGACGCAGCACAGCCAGAGCATTAGTGCCTCAAACCCCAGTCACACTACACTTGCGATCGCTTGCAACCACCAAAAAGGGCCAGTGACAAACTGGTCACCCAGAGGTTAGCAACCGATCACTGACCGGTCATTGACAATTTTGGTCGCAAGCAGGTTGCAGATGCTGCACGAAAAACTTCCTTGCGATCAAAACGGTCGCAAAGCGTTTTCAGCACTCATGACCAGTCACTGACAGATTGCCGACCAATCGCTGACCATTGTTTTCCCCCTTTTTTTTGCTTTGGTCGCAAGGAAGTCACCTGCTTTTGGGTCTAAAGTGGTTACAAAGTGATCACAAGCCATAGTGTGACTGAGGCTTAAACTCAACTACATGGTCTGTGCTCTGTTTGTTTGTTTGTTAGATTCATTGATTAAGCATGGGAAATTTCCTCTTTAGTTTTCCTGATTCCACTGATGTTTTCTCTATCCTAGTATATTATTTGTTTATAAGGGGCAGTGGGAAGACAACCATTAATGATTACACTGTTCCTACAATTTCTATTGTCAACAGGTTAGTTTATGTTTGTAGACTCTGCATGGAAATTGTGAATAAAAACATGTCTAAATGTTTAAGAACTACACAGTCCTTACCTTGGAATAAACCAAGCCCGCCGTAGACACCCAGATACAGGTTACGGGCTTCTATGCTCTCCGAACTGTTGGGCGCCAGGTGCGAGAGGTTGGCTGAGGTCCACTTACTCACCCACACGTTGGACAAGACGGAAAAGGAGGCGTAGAAGACATACGCAATAATCAGCACGACTGTGTTCACCAGACCCATAGCCCGACCGTAGGTCAGGAATACAGCAGATCTCACCTAGCAGAAACAATGAGATAATAATGGTGTCTAGACAAACAGGAGCAATAATATAACAATAGTGTCTAGACTAACAGAGTAATAATAGAACAATTGTGTCTCACCTAGCAGAATCAATAATATAAAAATGGTTTTTCACCGAGCAGAATCAGTAAGATAATAGTGGTGTTGCATCTAACAGAATCAATAAGATAATAATCGTGTCTCACATAGGAGAATCAATAAGATAATAGTGGTGTTGCAGCTAACAGAATCAATAAGATAATAATGGTGTCTCACCTAGCAGAATCAATAAGATAATAAAGCTGTCTCATCTAACATAATCAATAAGATAATAATGCTGTCTCACCTAACAGAATCAATAAGATAATAATGCTGTCTCATCTAGCAGAATCAATAGATAATAATGGTGTATCACCTAGCAGAATCAAGAAAATAATGAAGCTTTCTGACCTAACATAATCAATAAGATAATAGTGGTGTTGCATCTAACAGAATCAATAAGATAATAATGGTGTCTGACCTAGCAGAATCAATAAGATAATAAGGGTTTCTCACCTAGGAGAATCAATAGTGGTGTTGGTCTAACAGAATCAATAAGATAATAGTGGTGTCTCACCTAGCAGAATCAATAAGATAATAGTGGTGTCTCGCCTAGCAGAATCAATAAAATAATAGTGGTGTTACATCTAACAGAATCAATAAGATAATAGTGGTGTTGCATCTAACAGAATCAATAAGATAATAGTGGTGTTGCATCTAACAGCATCAGTAAGATAATAGTGGTGATGCATCTAACAGAATCAATAAGATAATAGTGGTGTTGCATCTAACAGAATCAATAAGATAATAATGGTGTATCACCTATCAGAATCGATAAGATAATAAAGCTGTCTCACCTAACAGAATCAATAAGATAATAATGGTGTCTCACCTAGCAGAATCAATAAGATAATAATGGTGTCTCATCTAGCAGAATCAATAAGATAATAATGGTGTCTCACCTAGCAGAATCAATAAGATAATAGTGGTGTTGCATCTAACAGAATCAATAAGATAACAGTGGTGTTGCATCTAACATAATCAATAAGATAATAATGGTGTCTCACCTAGGAGAATCAATAAGATAATAGTGATATCGCATCTAACAGAATCAATAAGATAATAGTGGTGTTGCATCTAACATAATCAATAAGATAATAGTGGTATTGCATCTAACAGAATCAATAAGATAATAGTGTCTCAGCTAGCAGAATCAATAAGATAATAAAGCTGTCTCATCTAACAGAATAAATAAGATAATATTGCTGTCTCACCTAACAGAATCAATAAGATAATAATGCTGTCTCATCTAGCAGAATCAATAAGATAATAATGGTGTATCACCTAGCAGAATCGATAAAATAATGAAGCTATCTCACCTAACAGAATCAATAAGATAATAGTGGTGTTGTATCTAACAGAATCAATAAGATAATAGTGGTGTTGCATCTAACAGAATCAATAAGATAATAATGGTGTCTGACTTAGCAGAATCAATAAGATAATAAGGGTGTCTCACCTAGGAGAATCAATAGTGGTGTTGCGTCTAACATAATCAATAAGATAATAGTGGTGTCTCACCTAGCAGAATCAATAAGATAATAGTGGTGTCTCGCCTAGCAGAATCAATAAGATAATAGTGGTGTTGCATCTAACAGAATCAATAAGATAATAGTGGTGTTGCATCTAACAGAATCAATAAGATAATAGTGGTGTTGCATCTAACAGCATCAATAAGATAATAGTGGTGTTGCATCTAACAGAATCAATAAGATAATAATGGTGTATCACCTATCAGAATCAATAAGATAATAAAGCTGTCTCACCTAACAGAATCAATAAGATAATACTGGTGTCTCATCTAGCAGAATCAATAAGATAATAATGGTGTCTCACCTAGCAGAATCAATAAGATAATAGTGGTGTTGCATCTAACAGAATCAATAAGATAATAGTGGTGTTGCATCTAACATAATCAATAAGATAATAATGGTGTCTCACCTAGGAGAATCAATAAGATAATAGTGATATCGCATCTAACAGAATCAATAAGATAATAGTGGTGTTGCATCTAACATAATCAATAAGATAATAGTGGTGTTGCATCTAACATAATCAATAAGATAATAGTGGTGTTGCATCTAACTGAATCAATAACATAATATTGGTGTCTGACCCAACACAATCAATAACATAATACTGGTGTAGCATCTAACAGAATCAATAAGATAATACTGGTGTCTCACCTAACAGAATCAATAAGATAAAATGCATCTAACAGAATCAATAAGATAATAATGGTGTCTCATTTAGCAGGATTGATAAGATAATAATGTTTTTTCACCTAACAGAAGCAATAAGGTGATAATGGTATCTAAACCTAACAGAATCAATAAGATAATGGTGTCATGCCTGACATAATAAGAAATATCATTCATTTGCATCAAACAGAATCAATAAAACAATAACGGTGTCTCAGCTAACAGAATCAATAAGATAATAATGGGCTAATACTAGTAATAGAATCAGCAAATCTACTAAGATTTCTCACAAATATAGTAGTTATGTACTGCAATGGTTTTGACTTTGTACCATATATTTTTATATGAATATATTAGATTGATCGTTAGAAGCTACTTTACTTTTCAATTTGGAATACTTTGGGACTTGACGCCGTGGCCGAATGGGTAAAGCGCAGGCTTCCCATGTGCAAGGTCAGGAGTTTGAATCCCAGCCGAGTCAAACCAATGACTTATAAAATTGGTGCTTGTCACTACCGAGCCAGACACTCAGCATTAATAGGAAAGGACAAGGAATGATTACCACAGTATCAGGATGACATGACTATGTGGGATATCGGGTCATGGTGCTGGCTGCCTAGCCTCTCAGTGGGGAAGCACTATAAATTCACCATGAGTGCACACTGTCACAAGTCGTTACACATCCTGATATGACGTTAGATGTAGATAAAATATTCACCCCATACTACAGTACCCTGAGTAGGGGTAAAGAACAACCTTTTTTTTTTATAAAAGGTGGAGAAAATGTGGCTAAATGAAATGAGAACATAAATTCTGAATCTAAATCTCTGTGGCGGAGTGGTTAGAGTGTCTGACTTTTTTAGGTCGGACTCCTAATCTGTAGGTCAGTGATTCGATTCCCCATGCCCCCACCTCTGCCAATTTGGATTTCCACCGCTGTGTATAACTTACAGTGTCATCAAAGGCAAGTTGCTCTCATACCATGTCTATGTGATGTGGGAGGTTAAAAATCCCTTGGGTCGGTAAAAGTGTAGGCTCAGACTTTCTATCAACAAACTGTCTAATGGTGAAAACAAGTCTATTCAGACTTATCCATGATAGGCAGTATAAATCTTCAAGAAAAAAAAAGTCACCATGAGTGCACACTGTCACAAGTCGATACACATCCTGATCTGACCTTAGATGTAGATAAAATATTCACCCCATACTACAGTACCCTGAGTAGGGGTATAGAACAACCCTATATACAAGGTGGAGAAAATGTGGGTAAATGAAATGAGAACATAAATTCTGAATCTAAAAAGCTAAATATATTCTTCATATACCTTGATACATTTACCCTAAACTTTTGAACTGATAGGTAGATTAAGTCCAGGAGATAAATAAACTTTAAAGCTTGACTTGATAGAGCCTACATATCCACATGGCAGCCAATGGCAGGAAGTTGAGAGGTTCCTGGGTAAGAATCCAATCTAGGTCAGGAAGTAGTCATTTTCATTGGCTGAGGTAGTCAGGTGTTACAACCAGTTCATTCAAACATGGTGGATTTACTTCATGGACTCTATCACTTCAAATTGATTTTGTGTCATTGTCCCTTGATATTATCTGATTTGAACACTCTGGAGAGTATATGTTGAGGGAAAACATATACAATCGGATTGTAGTTATTGTATTTTAATCAACAGATGGTAGGAATGTCAACAATGAGAAACATTTTCTCCAACTTTTACATAGGGTTGTAATTCACCTCTGAAGAGTCAGAGGTGAATCGCTTATCTACCTTGGATGTAAATAACAAAGTTAGTTTTATTTAATGACGCCTCTAGAGCGCTTTGATTTTCATCAGTGGCTATTGGACATGAAACATATGGTCATCCTGACATATTTCTTTTGGGGGAAACCCGCTGCCGCCACATAGGCTACTCTTTCCGATTGGGGCCCGCACTGCGCAAACTCACGCTGCCCGTCTCCCGCCGCTCATCCCCGGTGAGCCTGCCGACCGCCGGGCCGTCGGTGAACGCCGCGTCTCCCGGCGCCTCACGGGCCTTCATCGACTCACGCACCGATCGCCGGAACTGCTCTATCTCCCCGAACGCGTCGCGCCACCCAGCGGCGCGCCCCGACGCCCGACTCGACCCGCGCGACCTCTGTCTGCAGCAAAATGTGAAATGTTGAAAAGGTGCCTGGTCCCATTAAAGTTGCCGAGTCCGATGGAGCATCACAGTAAACAAACTAAACTGGACGTGGTGGCCGAATCGGTAGAGCGCAGGCCTCCTGTGCGGAAGATTAGGAGTTCGATTCCCAGTCGAGTCAAACCAGGACTTACAAAAGTGATACTTACTTGTCCATAACTGTTATTCATGACCCAATATTTCACTCAGTCAAATTATCCCGGCCCCGAGCTAACCAGTCCTTGCCCTATTCTATTAATGCCGAGCACCAAGCCAGGAAGCGACAAGTATACATTTGATAAGTTATCGGTTTGACTCGATTGGGAACCAAACTCCCAATCTCCCCACGCGAGGCCCCCGCTCTACCGACTTGGCCACAACACCCGGTGACAACTAAAGTAATTATAATAACTAGATATATATAGATCTAAATCTAGAATAATCTACTGCATGTATTATAATTATCTAGACCTAAATGCAGAACATGTCAATCAAGATGCGTGTGAATGAGAACCCATCAAGGCGACTATATTCCCCAGAACCACTTCTCACCTACTGATTATGCTCTTGGTGGCAGAGAGGCGGTTCATCCGACTGGACGAGTCTCCCGAGTCTCGCGAGACTATGGCGTTACCTGGCAACGATTCGACGCGCTCCAACATGCTCTTTCTCACCTTCACAACTGAGAACAACAAAAACAACACGTCACGCTATCAGTATCACCCTGTTTTAACGCAGTACCCGTCTTCAACAGACAACTCTGCATCCATACCAATATTGTCATAACAAAGTGACATAGCAGGCGTCATGTCATCAGTCTAGAGTAGGGATGGGTACGGATGTATGTGTGGGTGTGGATGTGTCTGTCAATGGTAATTACAAGTACAGCTTTTTTAATTTAACAACGTCTCTAGAGCACTGATTTTTATCATCGGCTATTGGACATAAAAAATATTGTCATTCTGACATATTTCTTTGGAGGAAACCTGCTGCTGCCATATAGGTTACTCTTTTTGATAAGCAGCAAGCGGTCTTTTATATGCATTTTCCAACAGACAGGACAGCACATACTACAGCCTTTGATGAACCAGCTGTGGACCATTGGTTGCAACGGAAAATAGCCCAAACTGCAAATGGATCCACTGAGAAGGATCGATCGGATGACCCACACCTTCACACATGGACACTCTACCGTCTGAGCTACGCCACGCTCCCCGCGTGTCAGTGGAATGAAACAAAAGACAATAGACTACATCGGCATTCCAGCGGCGTGGTGGATTGTGGGATGTGTGGAAGAAAAATAAACCTGCGAGAAGCACATGGCACATGCTAATACACTGGGTGCAGCTATGAAATGTGCTAGTTTCAGCTCATCTCAGCTCTTGTTTGAAACATAGGATACCAACTAAAAAATATATATAATAAATTAAGATATTAATCTTTTATCCGCCATTGTATTTACATCAATATAATCAGCACGTCTTATGCCATGTCCATTTAGACGTAGACAAATCTGGGCACTCAGACTAGTGTTAGAGCCATAGCCCGTCAGTTTTTCTTATTTTATTCATGTTTTTATTTATATCCTATGGTTAATGACATATGTAGAACTAGAAAATGAGTAGGGTTAATCAGATATTGGTTTTATATTTCTTTGAAACAAGTTTTTGTTGACACATTTGACATTTTACTATTTAGAACAAGAATTACTTATGTCTAATCAATGGGTGATGTAAACATCAGCCTGTAAAGTGACTGAAATTGTATGTTTTTTAGCTCAAAATGCTTAATTATGGAGAGTTGTGTCTTAAAATACCTCGGGGAGTTTGACGCCCCTGCCCTACAGAGTTGTAAACCACTGCCTTGTGCTATTGGTTCTTGACAGAACCGAAGGCTAAGGGAGCAAACCCTAAACAGAAAACCATGTCACTGTGGCAGCATTAAGGGCGGTTGATGTATGGAACAAATAGTTTTGCGCCTGTCTGGACATGTTCTTGGCGGTGTGAAACCTCTATTTGCTCCCCGAGAGAGTGCCGCTGGTAACTTGCAAAATCCAGCAGCACTTCAAGACTTTTGCAGGCAGCTTTCATGAAATGTACAACCGCATGGACATCACTCTCACAGCAGAGAGCTAAATGGAGAGCGGCAGTCAAGTAATGAAAGCAGTCTTTGTCGCATCGCGACCGACAGCATGATGATGATGATGTGTCTTAAAACATATTCATTATATTATTTATTATATTGCATCCATCCATCCATGTTTGTGCCAAACTTTTATGTATTTTTTTATTAATTTGGAATCAAATCACAGTTTTTCCATACATCTATCAGCAAACTCAATGGCCGTACGCATTTGCTTTGCTGCCAACGCCGTTTTCAATGCATGCGGTGATCTCGTCTATTACAAGGATGGCTGAAGACAGGTAGTGTCCACCTTGAAATAGGGTGCTTTAGTTGTAAGTTAATGCTTTAATTCTGACAGAAACGCAAAACCATTGGACTATGCAACTTTAAACAGGGGGAGACATGGTTACCATGTGACAATAACCTACTCTCAGTGTCTACATCTACATCCGGGTCCTCGTCCACGTCACTGTCCAAATACATCTTGACGAGATGAGCCAGCGTTCCATCATGTGACAGTAGATGCTCGTATGAACCCTGTTCCGAGATCTCGCCTTTCGCGAGAACAATCACGTGGTCCACGCGTGGCAGCCAGTGCAGCCCATGGGTCACCATCACCCTGGTCTATATAAAAGTAATAAGACAAATGAGAAGAAATTGGACAAAATTGACTTTGCTCTGAGGAAAATACTGAAATGACTTAATAAAAAAAAAACACCCACACACAGACACAAAAAACGTCAAGGCTCCGCCAAAATATTGATATTTGAACTAGACAACAGATTGTATTTACAGTTATTTACACCAAGCAACCCGTCGTGTGACTGACAATCCACAGCACCATCATCAATCCAAAAGCACCAACCCATGTAAACTTCATTTAACGGTCACCACATTCCCATTCCTTAGTATATATGCATCATTACAATGATTCGTGTAAATAACAAACAATATCTATCGACCACGAGACCAGGCCACTGTTCTCGACACTGACAAATGTATAAATGCTAAAGAATTGGCAAATAAGTTGAGACGGCAGGAATCAACTGCCGGAAGTGACGACAAGAGTCGAAAGTACAGGGGGCAACTCGCAGACCCGCAGTGAATAATACATCGAGTAATAAATAAATAACAATAAATAAGTAATATATACTTATACTTATGCTCATGCTTATCCTCTTCTGTTTTTATATTTAGGCATAATAGCCTGTTAACAGATTCGGCGTGTCTATATATAACCTATCATAATTATATTGGTCATGCGGTCAGGACTGATTATACCGATAATAAGTCCAAAATTTATCAAGTCTATTTTTCAATGCATTTAATGATGGAGCTTGAACTACTTCGGGTGGAAGCCTATTCCATGTGTATACATATAATGGAGCACTGCCAATTTATATTAATATAATGCCTTATATAGCACATTATTCTGAAAAATAAAACCACTTACATTAAGAAAACAAACCCACTGCATACTCAAGACTATACTTGTAATCAGCACATGTGTAAGAAGAGCACCTTATTCCGCAGCAGCCCTTTCTTGCCGAGTAATTTGTCAAAGATGGCCTTGCCTACGTGACTGTCTACTGCTGAGAGAGGGTCGTCCAGCAGGTAGATGTCAGCATCAGTGGTGCAGTAGGCCGCCCTGGCCAGGGACACCCGCTGTCTCTGTCCGCCCGACAGGTTGATACCCTGAAGTACATCAATGGCGTGTGTATATATTATATATTATTATATTATATATATATATGATATATTATATATATTATTATATATTATATATGATATATTATATATTAGCAGCAAAAGGTCTTTTATAATTGGTTTATTATATGTTATATATTATATGTTATATATTATATGTTACATATGATATATTAGATACTATAGTGTCTATACCACATACCATTTACTAAGTACGATATATTACATGTTATATACATATTATATATATATATCATATCAGATATATATAATATATAACATGTAATATATATCAAATATGTGACATGCCTACTAAATGTAATAAACGTAACGTACATAATAACATAATATATATAATATATGCGAACCCACGACCTCCCGCATGTCAAGCAAATGTCAGACTCATTCAGCCATTCCCTTCGGACAATGCAAACAATAACACTAACAGAATTGTCTGTAAATATATTATAATTAAACTGAGACATTTTACATCCTTAACGAACCAAAGAAAAGGGGGGAAAACCCCACAAAACCCTCATACCTTCTCACCAATCTCTGTCATGTCCCGAGCTGGTAGGATGTCCAGGTCCGAATCGAGAGCGCATGCCTGAAGAACCTTCTTATACTTCTGGTACGCAAACGGTTTGCCGAAAGTTATGTTGTTTCGGACTGTTTCATTCTGGATCCAAGGATCCTGTGCAGCATAGGCAATCTGACCCTGAATGGGTTTATTTGAAAAACAAACCATTATTATCAAAGTCAAATTCACCAACCCATAAATGATATATAATATTTGAGTGAGTAGTCCAGGCATGAGGCAGAACTAGGACAGCTGAATAGGCCAGGTGGCAGCACCAGGTGTGGCAGAGGGCCTGACCAATCGCTTGAGTAGTTAAGCGTCATTAGTTGTGTAGTGTCAATTAGGTGCCAAGCAGAGCCATAGTTCACGGGCAATCATTTTATGGATAATTATATTCGACATAATACATAATATAATATATATAATATATAATGTATAATGTATAAAATATACAATATAATATACAATATATAATATATAATATATATACTATAAATAAATTCTATATATTGAAGAATGACTACGATCTAGAAATCTACTAAATAAATTCTAGAATCCCTAATTTGCATATTACAAAAAAATAAGCAATCATATCTAATATGAATCGATTAACAATCAAAACTAAATATTCAGAATTTTGTAGTCAAATATGCATTGAGATTGCCTCTAGAACGCCACAATTATAGCTTGAAAATTAGAATGGTTCCTTGGACCTTTCGATGGTTGGCAGATTTATTAAATTGGGGGAAAATTGGGCCTGGAGAATTTGAGCTTAAGTATGATTGTGACTTAATAAGCTCTTCAATTAAATCCCAGAAGCTTACCAAGACCATTGAGGATTACAAAGATAAAGTCAATATTCATTGCAAACCAGGGGGAAAGTCAGAAATCTGCTGAAAATCGGAAATTTCTCAACCATAATAGTTCATCATGCCTCAGATCCCATATCAGGCAATGACTGTTTACTTTCACATCGAAGGCGGTGTTGCAGTTTCCCAGGGACACCAGTTTCCCAGGGACACATCGCTTCTGCAAACGCGTCAAACTCGAACAGCATCGTCACTAACCTTATAAATTTAATATAATGTTTTTGCTAAACATGTTTTCTATATGTGTACCAAGCGATTTGTTTGTAGGTGGTGTCGTTTTAGAGATATTTCACTTTTTCTGTATTGTCTGTATGAAGACTGCTCACGGCCATTGACAATGCCTTGAGTTTGACGGTACGCGCAGTGCAAAACGTCAGTTTTATTACAAATTAATAGAAATCCAGAACCCTAACCGTATCAATTTAATATAATCTTTTTGCTAAACATGTTTTCTATATGTGTTCCAAGCGGTTTGTGTCTAGGTGGTGTAATTTGAGAGATATTTGACTTCTTCTGTATGAAGATTTGCTCACGGCCGTTAACAATGCATTTGAATGGAAGTGTCCCTGGCAAACTGGTGTCCCTCGGAATCCGCATCACTGGAATACACTGACCTTGACATTGACTGACCCTGAGACTTTGAGGAGGTCGCCCAATATGGCTGACAGTAAAGACGACTTGCCCGATCCCACTTCTCCGACCACAGCCACAAACTGCCCTTGCTGGATTGTCATAGACACACTGGGGTACACGTGATACATGATTAGGGTGCAGTTGAACGCAGTCAAATTAATGAACAAAAGGAAAATGCAAAGCAAAATAAGGGACGACTACGATGAATCGCATAAATGTAAAGCAAAATAACTATCTACAGTTGCACAGTACATAGACTCTATTCCGTGAATCCATACAATTTTCGAAACCAAATGTAGGTTCAACGTTTGATACTACAGTAAAACCTCTCTAACCGACCATCTCTACAAATCGACCATTCCCTTATATCGATCGCTTTATTTGGGTCTCAACAATACCATTGTAACCATATTCTAACTCCCTAAACCGACCACCTGCCCCAAATGTACAACTTAAAATCGGTACCCAGGTCGGTCGATTTAGAGAGGTTTCACTGTACTATCCAATTTCGATATTGATGCACTTTTAAAACATTTATTAGTGCCTTGAAGGAATATTACGTCAACCTGTCACTGTCGTGAAAGCCTAGACTGTTAATATATGCTTAATAAGTGACCGTAATTAAATGTAGGTAAGTATTTTGATTTTGAAAAATCCATCGACATATGCAGCTTGAGCAAAAGGCATCGTCAAAGGTTCACATTGCTTTTCTACTGATACCTAAATTCCTCTCACCGGTGGCGCCGCCGCGTCAAAATATGGAACTAGCCTTACATACATAGCGTTTTAATACAGGCATGGCATATCAGTACAACTAGTGGCTTGTTAAAATTGCATAATTCGATGGTGTTGAGTTTTTGCCATATTTCTTTAGATACACATTTTATATTGGGCATCATAATTTACTTCATGTTAAAAGCTGCATAGTCCGATGGTTTTGAATTTCTGTATTTTTTCCGAGATAAATATATTAGATCGATCACTAGTATCTACTTTACATTAGTTCAAAGGTACTTTTATTTTAAATGGTAAACTTTTGAGTTATTTTGAGTGCAAACATGGAAAATTAGTTTTGGCAAACTTGCCAAAACTCTGACACCATAGACTTCTGCAGTAACAGATTCTGTTACATTGACTCAGTGTTGCCTTCTATGCAGAAACAAATGCTTAATAAGTGCATCAGTATCTAAGTTAGATATGTAAAATCAGATCTAGATAATTGGTTTGGTTTTTGAAAATTTGATATTTCATCTGACTATGCAGCTTTAATTTGAAGTAACTTTTATTTTAAAAGTTTAACTTTGGGGGAATTTGAAGTGAAATCACCCAAAGTTAATCTTGAATCTAAGTTGGATATGTAGGATCAAATAAGTGTTTTGGTTTCGAAAATGTTATGCTTTCATTGCACTATGCAGTACATTCAGAGAAACATTGTTTAACACATGCACTTACTTGCTCAGGATAGGCTTGCTGCCAGATGGTCCCCACGACAATGTGGCATCCTTCAAGGTTATGGGATCAGCTACAAGGTCAAAAGGACAATGCATCTTCACGTATAATAATGTCACATATATGAGTAATTCTCGATGTAGTCTATAACTATGGAAACATAGAATTATCATATTGTAACCACAATGCCATCTTCTCGAAAACCAACAGGTTAATAGACCTTAAATGTAGAATTGATAGCATCCAGGAGCTGTCATCGTGTTTTTGTTGTTGTTTTGCATTAGACAACATTTAAAACTGGCCTTTCTGTCCAAAATCACAAAATATACCTGGTCGCACGATTTCCATTCGATGACCAAAATTGAATACTTACCTAGATCGGCATGGGTGACGTGTCCAGTATCCAGGTCAGGCTGTCTGAGGAATGCGCCTATCCGTCGGATGGACACCTTGGCCTAGATAACGGACAAATGCATACCTTGCAGAGTCGTCAGTTAAGTTATTCTCTGCAGGCTGATAGCACATTTTCAATACTTATATGCCAGCAAATTATATTATCGTGTGCCAGTTTGTGTATGCACGCATGTGTACAATATGCATGCAGGTGTGCTAGTGTGCATGTGTGCACATGCAAATGTGCATATGTTTGTATGCATACACTGCTGATGATTGTGCAGGAATCTAGTCAGCTAGCAAAAGTCCCGCCTGACAAAGTCCCGGCCGGGAAAGTATTGAGTGACAATTATCAGCTGTAGATGGCAAATCGTGGGTGGCAAATGTCGTAGAACAGAGCTTGGCTGGCTCCTGCACCCAGCAATGACAGCGAATGAGCAAAACCCAAGTACACGCATACCGCATACCACATACCACATACCACATATTGTGTCTATGGAATATATATATAACAACCAAATACCAGAAACATACATATCGCATATCATATATCGCGTCCACTCCCTCCCCCTTAGTGCTCTTATGGGAGATTAGCTTCGACACCCTTTACAAGAAAAGAAGCACTACTCACGGTGTTGATGTTTGCTATGATCTGTGGCAGCTTATTGATGGGGAAGTGGAGGATGTTGAAGAGTGATAGTGCCACGAAGGCTGTCTCTGCATCCAATGTGTGCCCCGAGAGAACATAGGCAGATATGGTGGCCAGCATCACCTGTAGAAAAAGGTTGTTTTATTCAATGATGCCTCTAGAGTACATTGATTTTTATCATCGGCTATTGGACATCAAACATATGGTTATTCTGACATATTTCTTTGGAGGAAACCAGCTGCCGCCACATAGGCTACTCCTTCCGATAAGCAGCAAGGGGTCTTTTATATACACTTTCCCACAGAAAGGACAGCACATACCACAACCTTAACTGAGCCAGTTGTGGACCACTGGTTGGAATGGAAAATAGCCCAAACTGCAAATGTGTCCACTGAGCAGGATCGATCGGATGATCCAAAATTTCATAGGTGTACAACACTCTTCCACCTGAGCTAAGCCCCGCTCCCTGAGACAATGCAAGATATCATTAAAAATGTAACAAGTTCAGTTCATGTAGTAGAATAATCGGCACAGTGAAGTATACCAAGATATTCTACTTAGAAGTTTGATAATTTTGTGGATTTTATTTTCATTCAAATAATTAAGAATTTTTTTAATGATACGATTATTAAAAAGGACCTATTCTGCCATCTGTCTCAAAAGCATTATTCCAAAATCTGTGTCAGTGGAAAGCACTACATTAATTGTAAACATCGCTAGGTCATGCAGAGGCGTAGGTGCCTGCTTGCACTATTTCTTGCTACGCCTATCCCATTACATAAATATCACAGTTCCTCCACATGTATAAAGCTGAAGACCATAGGGAGCCTCGATATGAGTTGGACTCACCCCAAAAGGTGCAAGTGTCCAAGTAAAGGTACACCCCGCGTCCAGGTAGGAGTAGTGCTTGAGGGAGGTCAACTCCAGGTCCCTGATGACCTTGACCTTCTCCTGGAAGGAGAGCTCCCACGCATACAGCTTCATCACCTGCAGGAGATGTGTAGGATGGTAAGTGCACATTGCAAAATGGATGCCAGAACCCCCGGAACTTGTATTATATTGGGTGTCAGTCCCCACTTTAATACTCTCAGACACATTTTGATCAAACTGCATTGATTTTATGGCCTTGGGCCAAGAAGTTTACAACACAATATTTCTTTTTACTAACGCAAAACACGAAGTGGTTCTAACCTTATTAAACCAATTTTTCACCAAATCAGGATGAAAATCTTTTACTTTTATTTAGAATGTTAGCTTCAATTGCTGCAATTTTTGCAATTTTGAGCTTTCTAACTTGACAACTCATATGCTGGGTGTCTCGCTCATTCTCACTGGATGCTTGGACGCATGCGCATTCGCACAGAAAGCTCTCGATTCGACTTTTAAAATCTATCAGTATTAATCTACATGAATTCATGATTTTTTCATTAACAAATAGCGTGTAAATATAAAGAAGTATATATTGAAGAATATATTTTGCTTACTAGATTAAGAATTTATGCTGTAATTTCCTTTAACCCCCATAACATCAAAGTAGTTCTCAAAACGTCCGATCCCATTCTAAAATGGGCTGTGGTCAGGGTAGAATGTGGCTGCAAGAAAATGTTGGGCATGCTCAAAGTTCTGGAGCACCATTCCGTTCTAGCCCATCCATTTCATTCGTAAAAAGACCGTAAAAAGTTGTTACTATGTCCATTCCGTTCGCACACAGTTTGAGCGTAGTGAGAACTAGTTTGGTGTGATGTGGGTATTACCAGAGAGCGTGTATATAGATGAGAGGGACAACTCCCACGAAAATAGGTAACACAGGCTGCAGTGGCGATCCTGGCGGCTATTGTTAAACAAGCCTTGAGTTTGCCGGTACGCGCAGTGCAAACCATTAATTTTCTTAAAAGATTAATAGAAATCCAGAATCCTAACCTTACAAATTCAATATAATCTTGTTGGTAAACATGTTTTCTATATGTGTACCAAGCGGCTTGTTTCTATTTGGTGTAGTTTTAGAGATATTTCACTTTTTCTGTAGGAAGATTGCACACGACCATTGACAATGCATTGAGTTTGCCGTACGTGCAGTGCAAAATGTTTATTTTATTCAAAATTAATAGAAATCCAGAACTGTAACCTTATAAATTTAATATAATCCTTTCGGTAAACATGTTTTCTATATGTGTACCATGCGATTTGCTTCTAGGTGGTGTAGTTTTAGAGATATTTCACTTTTTCTGTAGCAAGATTGCACACGACCATTGACAATGCCTTGAGATTGACAGCTGTGTGATAAAGTGTTCAACAACCACCACTTGGAGCGCCACAGTCGGCAGCTGTTACATGGGCCAGTATGCGAGTTGTCCCTCTCATCTATATACACACTCTCTGGTATTACCCAGCATTCAGACACCTTTTCTAATGGGTTGTTCAGCAGTCTCAGAGACAGTGCTGCACGAGTCCCTACACCCACTGGTCGATTGGAATTTCAAAGTCTTTTACTCTACATGAATTTATGATTTCTTCATTCAAAAATAGTTGGTAAATAAAAATATATATTGGAAGAATAGGCTATATTTTGCTTCTTAGTTTAACAATTTATGTAGTAATTTCATTTACCCAGCCTTCCGACACTTTCTTTCTAATGTGTCACTTACACGTTCGTGGACGTAGTTGAACGTAGGTGAACGTAGTGCAGGCTAACATGGGTCGAATGTGGTGTAAGTACGTTAAACTACGTTGAAATACGTCAAGGTACGGCAGGTTTTGGTAGGGATAAATATGTTATGGTATGGATAGATACGCTATGGTACGGATAAATATGCTATGGTATGGATGTCGGTACGTTCAACTACGTTCAACTATGTTAGCCTCCACTACTTTCACCTACATCCACTAATGGCTATGTGACCAGTGCTTCGTCCAAGTACGCTAGAGTAGGCTAGAGTACGCTAGCATATGCTGGAGTATGCTAGAGTATGCTAGAGTATGTTAGCATCACAGATACAAATTCAGCCTCTAACGTAGTGCTCTTTTGAACATGTCCAAAAATTTAATCAGACATCACAGCTCACCCACGTTATTACCAAGTTAACTTCACCGACAAGTATGGATGCAAGTACGTTCAACTACGTTCAAGTACATTCAACTACGTTCAAATATGTTAGCCTCCACTACGTTCAGCTACGCTCACTAACGTGTATGTGGACCAGACGGGATGGCCGAATGAGTTAGAGCGCCCGTCTCCCGTGCTGGTAGATCGTGGGGTCGTGGGTTCGAGCCCTGGTCGAGTCAAACCAATGACTTAAGAATTGATACTTGTCACTTCCTAGCCTGGCGCTCGGCATTATTAGGATAGGACAAGGACTGGTTAGCTCAGTGTCAGGATAATGTGATTGAGTGGGATATCGGGTCATGGTGCCGGCGGCCTGGTTTCCCAGTGGGACAGAACTATAAAGTCGCCATTAGTGCGCACTGTCACAAGTCGGTACCCGTCCTGATATGACCTTAGATGTTGCTAGGACGTAAAACAACAAACAAACAACATGTATGTGACCAGGACATTAGAGACAGTGCTGCGGGGTGTAACTACCACCCAACTACCTTTATTCCGTTGAGAATGTCGTGCATCAGATTGGTGCGGCTGTCCCTGTCCTTCATTTGACGCTCCTGTAACTTCAGCTGGAATCTGCTGAGCAACACATTTGCCGGCAGAAGCAGGAACATGAGGAACACTCCGGCCAGCACCGAGACGCCGAGCAGTTGCCAGAGGAAGCAAACCGCGATGATGATCTACAATGTATAGATGTTTATATGCACCGGGGTGTAATCGATTAATCAACTCAGGTCACCCGAGCCACTTTTCGACGCATGAGCACATCCTACAGACTTGGGTCGAATAATCGAATATGCTTCTCTACGCTCGGGGTGGAAAAAAAGGTCGCTTAATCCAAAACCTTAAATTTTTTTTTTTTTAATAAATAACCGATATAACTACATCAATATAGGATTTAAAGTATTTTATGATGGTATATTTTAATTATATTTCCATTTCATTAATCTAGGTTATTGCCCCCCCCCCCCAAAAACATGTATGACTGGTACTGGTAGCTGTGATCCTGCAGGACAGTACCAGTGCAAATGTGACATCATCACTCTAGTCCCCCCCCCCCCCCCCCCCAGCCAAGATGTGGATTACTGGGGTCGGGTCGTTTTGCACACGCCAAGTGTATTTGTCGACTCCACTCATGGTGTTCGATTTGAAATCCTGATGACTCGGGTGACCTGAGTCGCCTGGTCGTGTTAATTGATTACGGCCATACTGTGAGTGTGAGCAGAAATCCTTCTATTTATAGTAGAATCTTTGGTGTGAGACCAAGCAGAATAGGTGGATTGTCAGATACCAGAGTACATAGCCCCTCATCACTATATATGTCTATATATACAGATATGTATATATACGTGTTTTGTATATGCGCATATGTATGTACATGTGTATAATTGTGTAAGTGTATGCATACGTGTGTACATATGTATATATATATATTATGTATGTATATGCAAGTACCATATGGTACATCTAACATACATATGTTAGATGTACCATATGCATGCATATGTATATACATATATACAAGTATATATATGTATATAATATATATGTATATATATGTTGGTGTATATAAGTGTATATATATATATTATATGTATAATATATATTATATATATTATATGTATACAGTATATGTTAGATGTATATTATATGTAAGTTATATATGGCTATATGTATATATATATATATATGTATATATATATATATGTGTAAATGTATGTATATATGTGCATATTACTATATATTAGTATATATGTGTATATATATGTGTATATTTGTGTGTAAGCCAAGCGAGAGAAAGCAATAAAGACTAGTATGGGAGATATAGATTTATTGAAGTCATTGTCAGAACCGTACCTGGCTGGAGAAACCCGCCGAATAATACAAATAATAATTTTTAAATATACAAAAATGGTGAGACACACAGGCCTGGTGTGAGTCGCCCAGTGACCGGCAGCGATATAAGCCGTGTTCACACCCACAACTTTAGGCCAAACTAGATAAGGCGAACTAGATGAGGCGAACTAGTGTCGTGTCCACACACGGAGCGGATTAAGGCGGAAATCGATATCTGCACATGAGCAAGTCCAAACTAACCAGCGCCAGTTTCGGTTAGTCGACGTCGGCACTAGAGAGTGTGGGTTCGACCTATATCTGTTTCGACTGAATCGTATTGTTTTGGAACGGTCAAAACTTCTGCTGGGCAGTGAAACCCTAAAAATAAATGATGAACAAAATATCTGTGTACCTCTAGCCGGTTCATAGACCAAATTATATTGTATAGTGTGACGTGCTTAATCCAGTTCAAGTAAACCGCTACCATCCACACAAGCAAGATGGGCCGACTCAAGCTAGTTCGCTTCATTTAAACCACATCGCGAGGCGACCTACTGGAGGCGAACTAGATGAGGCGACTCAGCCCTAATCCGCCTCAGCATCGGGTTCACAAGGCCAATGTGAGCCGACTTAGATTAGGCGCACTAGATGAGGCGACTTAACGCCGAGGTGTGAACACGGCTATAGATACTGGGTTGTTTGTAACCTTACGACAGTTGCAGAACTGCAACATTATAGAGAGGCTCCGATAAATCAGCCCAATCTTTGGTTGAAGAATAATCTTCTGATGGGACAGTTGTAGAAGCTGGGGGATATCTTTACAACGATTAAACGAAGAGTCGTTGGGGTGGTCCAGAATCTCCGGTCCAGTGGTAGCACAGCACTTGTATCCAGCAGACAGCAGCAAGGGTTTTCGAGGAAAGGCGGGTAAAGATGGGTCCAGCAGTTCCAGCAACGAGGAGAAAGCGAGAGAAACCTAAAGATAAAGGGCCCCACCCAAGCACACAACTCCCTTGGTCAGAGGGAGAAGTATGCTTGGGAGAAAAAAAAAGGTTAGAATCTAGGAAAGCGAAATGAGGAGAGTTGAGCAAAGGACCGTGTCTATTTGCTCTATGGCGACCATCCAGCGAGCCAAAGACACGGACAGAGTAAAAGTAGAAAGTGAAATGCTGGTGGGCTCCCCCTCCTGGAACTCTTTTCAGACATATCAAGGAGGAAGGAGCAAGTCCAGCGGAGAGGAGATAGAGAGAGGTGTGGACGAAGTGCGGTCTGGATAGCAAGTGACCGGCGGCGTTGTTGTTATTGGGGGGTTTGTGACCTAGCGGTCACTGGCTGCAGAACTGCAGCATTGATAAATGGTGCCGTTAAAACCGCCCGCGGACCGGCAGCGTGACCGCGCATGCCTTATATATGCTGACGGTGGAGCCGACTAGCGGATTTGGGCTGAATAACAATGGTACAGTAACCGGGGCGGCGACACAGGCGCCGACTGGCGGAACCCGGTGGTGACAGTTTAATGGAAGTGAAGGGCGATCTCGATAGCGAATTAACCCATGGGGGAATAGAACCCAAGCGCATCTGCCTACACCCGCATATAATCTATATACCGGGTATATATGTGTATATATGTGTATATATGTGTATATATGTGTATATATGTGAATATATATATGTGTATATATGTGTATATATGTGTATATATGTGTATATATGTGTATATATGTGTACATATGTGTACATATGTGTATGTATATATATATATATATATATATAATACTCCCCTACGAAATGACAAGGATACCAGCAGATTTGGTTGGTTCGTTTATTCGACTCCGGGCTGAGCGATAAATGCCCTACCTAATTCAGAGCAAAAAACTGGAGGCAAGTGACGATTCAAACCACTCGAGCAGCGTCGAAAGCCGCCGGGCCCACAGCAAGGGCAACGGACGACGGCGATTGGACAATATCAACTCGAGTCGAATCGAATAACAATAATAATAAATAATTCTCCAAGCGTTTATATGTATATAATAGATTATATATAATATAAGACTCCCCTACGAAATGACAAGGAGACCAGCAGATTGGGTTGGTTCGTTTATTCGACTCCGGGCTGAGCGATAAATGCCAAAGGGAGCCGAACGACTCCCACCCAAACCAATCAAGCTGTCTCGGTGCACAAGGTGGCTGCAACCCTCATGTCGTCCATAATCCTAACAGATAAGGGGGTTTTCAGATATGTGTAGACTGTCTCAGACGCCCAGTCCCCCCGTACCTTAATTTCTTCTACAGTGGCCCAACACAAGGCTAAAAAGGTGCAGCCACCCCGGCGAAGGGAATGTGATGACAAGTCGTCCACATCCATACCTGCCCTCGATGCAAAAGTCTTTAGAGTCTACTGGTAAATCGCATAAGTCATCGGTGTTGAGCCCCCTAACCCATCAGGAAGCATGAATGCTTCCTCTCCGGGTCCAGTGGGTAGCTGGTTGAAATGCTGTTTAACCCAATGGACTGCGCACATCCCCGGATCGCCACAGCGTGCAACGGGGACTTCCAATAATCTCTCAGCGAACTGGATGGTCTTACTCTTCCTAATAGTTATCACCATGCCCCAATCAAAAATGTTAAAATCCCCCTTCCGAAGAGTTGAATCCGAGAGGGTGACCTGCGCCTTCCGCAGAAGGGCTCTAAAAGAAACTAGTATTGCGGATGGGCACAGCGTAGCAAATATCCTTCTCATCATTGAAGGAAGAAGGGGCCTAGCCCGTCGTGGGGCATCCCCCTTGACCCGCTTAATCCCCCAAAGTGTTGAGGAGATAATGAAACTGTTGTAATCAATAGGCTGAGTGCCAGACTGTTTTAGAAAGAAATTTAAGCCACTCAGGTAATTCGTGATTGAGCAATATTTCATAGTGCGGGCGAGCCAAGTTGCGTACAGGGCAACTTGCTCATCTGAACATGGCACAGGAGCCCGACTAGAACTGAAATTCTCTACAAAGTCCAAGTATCTCTTGACTTGCACCGCCCTTGTTGTTACTGAATTTGGTGCGTAGAACTGCTCCTGAAAACTCTTTTGCTCACTTCTCAGCTGAGATATTTCTGCAAGAGAATAGAGTATGACACAGTTTAGCCCTACAGCAAAGCAACCCCTCAGGGTCGGCATCCAAAATCCTGGTGTTGCTAGCACTGTCGTCAAGGCGGCTTATGGAGTCACAGATAACATTATCCTTACTCCGAATATAAACAGACTTGAACTCAAAATTCATCTCAACAGCCATCCAAAACAATCTCCTGAGATAATACATGATCCCACCTGATCTAGATCTGCCTGTGCTCAAGGCGGCCTGAACGACAGCACTATCAGTAACCATAACGACAGTTGCATCAGTCCATTGATGTGACCACTTCTCGCAGGCGGCGTACACCGCAGCCATCTCCTTAATATTTATATGAGAAGAAGCGACATGGCCCTCGGGACTCAAGTGATAGTGACCAATGTAGCCAGCAAGCAATCTATCGTCCGCCTCGACGAAGGAGCCGACCAACCAGTCGTTACCATGTAGCGCACCCAGGCCCCATCCCGATGCATCACTGTAAGAAGCAATTAGGGGTGCAAAATGGCCAAGAATTTTGGCCTTCCCATTAAAATGGCCGGAAAATGTGATCCACCATTCAAGATCTTCGCATACCCCCTTGGTTAGCCTAACCCTATGGTGGCCCTCCTTAAGTGCTGCCGACATATCGAATATCCTCCTAGTAAAGGTTCCCCCCCCCTCTGGTGGGACTCGAACCCGCAATCCCCGGCTTACTCCCACACAATCTTCGATTTTAGGCGGCCGATGCCTTATCCACTGGGCAAAAAACTGGAGGCAAGTGACGATTCAAACCACTCGAACAGCGTCGAAAGCCGCCGGGCCCGCAGCAAGGGCAACGGACGACGGCGATTGGACAATATCAACTCAAGTCGAATCGAATAATAATAATAATAAATAATTCTCCAGCGTTTATATGTATATAATAGATTATATATTATATATATATATATATGAGTCAGGATCACGAAAAGAGGCCAATTGGGGGAAATTGTCGGCATCGATCATTAGATGTCGGCGTCGATCGGCATACTTATAGTTTAGCATTGACATAGGTGTTGCAAAGTCCTTGAATTTATCCTGAATGTAAAGGTAGAGAAAATACAACCTTATTTGTTTCTAGGATAATTTAATATAAAACAAAGAAATGCGCGACACATTAAGAATTGCGACGCCGACATCTGTTAAAGTTGTTGGCGTCGATCATTGGATGTCGGCGTCGATCGGCATACTTATAGTTTAGCATTGACATAGGTGTTGCAAAGTCCTTAAATTTATCCTGAATGTAAAGGTAGAGAAAATACAACAACCTTATTTGTTTCTAGGATAATTTAATATAAAACAAAGGAATGCACTACACTTTAAGAATTGCGATGCCAACATCTTAAATAAACCACCAATTGGCCCATTTTCGTGAGGCTGACTCATATATATATATATATATATATATATATATATATATATATATATATATATTTAATATTCATATATATATATAATATTTATATATATATATATATATATATATATATATATATGTACATAGCTATCTACAGAACCTGCCGTTGTAAAATAATCAGGTCACATATGCAGATTTATTAACACATCCATAACGACATCTGTCACTTCAACACCACGTGACCTACCACATTCTACTAAAGGAACGCATTATGGAAAACTACCGATTTGTATTATTAATTAAAGTAGCATACCTTTTAAATGTCTATATATATTTCTGCTAATCTATTTCAAAACTCTTTTGTAATCAGCAATTTGCGTTAACAATTAAAATAATTTTCAATGAAATAAACTCAACAAAATCAGCCTGTCTATGTTGGGTACATACTTTACTGCCTTCTGTCACTCGGCCCACTGGCCCAGTTTAGGTTTCATGGAGGGAGGCTAATCCGGTTTGGAACCAAAACTAGGTCAATGAACTAATTGGCGGGCTCTGGGATGGGTACTCTCACGACAGCATACTGAGGCTCTGTTTGTATATAATATATATATATATAGATTAGTTAGACGAATCTTACCTGGGTATAGATGATGGATAACTATTGTTTTACCGCGGTATGAGCCTCGGATAGACGTGGGCGAGGGAGAAGGAAGCACATCCGGGTCCAGCAATCTTTACCTACTAATTCAGGATAAAAATGATTCTAATAAACAAAAACTATAGTCATCTGACCTATTCTTGGTACAAGTTATTGAATAGACGTGGAAGGGTGTGGTGGGTGGGCCCTCGCCCACGTCTATCCGAAGCTCCTACCTCAGTAAAACAATAGTTATCCATCATCTATACCCAGGTAAGATTCGTCTAACTAATCTATTTTACCTCAGTATACCGCCTCTGGCTAGCCGCAGGCTAGGGAGACCTTTACGTAATATCATTTTTATCCTGATATTCCTGTTTGTTATTATTTATTCTATTATTATAGTGCTATTCATGTATGTGGTGTACAATTGGTATGACAATAAAGCGAAAATGTTGACTTTGTCTCACCTTTGTCTTTAGTTGGTGAGTAGTCTCTGTGCGATAGGTTGAGGCTTTTCTAGTCGCTTGTGATAATGTTTTGCAAACGATCTAGCGGTTTTCCATCCTGCGTGAGCCAGGATCCGTTTCACGGAGATGCCTAGTAATCTGGCCTTAGAGACCATCGCTCCACGTGTAGAGTGCGATGTATATCTGCTTGTGTTTACTCCTGATAGTTTCAACACCGTCATGGTCCATCTGGCGAGGGTGTCCCTCGAAATACCCTTGTGTGGCTTAATAAAGCTCACCAAAAGCTGCCTTGAGTTTCTTATTGTTCTTGTCTTGGATATATATGTCCGTATTGCGGAGACTACACATAATTTTCGATCCTCTGTGAAACTAGTGACACTGATTGTCGACAGGGGATCACCTAAACGATTTGATTTCAACAAAGTTGTTAAATCAAACGTTGCTTCCTTGTTATCGATTTCAAGACCATTGAGCGACAGGGCGACTATAGTTTGGCCCCTGTATCCTGTCACCAGCAGAAGAAGCAATGCTACTTTGAACACTAATAGTTTAATGTCCAGGAACTTATTCTCTGGCCATTGTTTGAAGAGTTTAAAAACAAGAGATACGCCCCAAAACCTATTATATCTGGGTTTGGGAGGGTTCCTCTGATAAATTGATCGTACGATCCAGCAAATAACATGGTGTTTTCTCATTGTTTGTCCGTTAATCCTAGGTAGGATTATTGATAGCGCACATCTGGCTGCATTGATAGCGCCGTAACCTAAACCTTCGTCTTCTAAGAAACGTAGAAATCGTCCTACCTGGGATACTGCCGGGTTCATTGGCTTAACTTTCTTAAGTAAGCAATATATGCACCATTTCTTTAAATAGGTTGTATACATTTTCACTGTTCCCTTCCTCCACGCGTGAGATACCAACCGTTGTTGTGTTATCTTGTCTAAGCCGAATTGTTCCAAGTACTTGTTTAAAAAAGGAATGCTACCAAAGGAGTCGTCGACACATTTCCGTGGCGCGCTAATGGTCCCTGATGCTTCAGGTTTCCTCGGTATCTTGGGAAGCGTAGGCTGCTCTTGGCCGTCGAGACTAGTCTGACTAGCCACGGTTGAGTGTCCCATTCGGGGACGATGAGGATGGCGTGTGCTTTGTCCATTTGTATCTTTCTGGCGACTTTGCTAATAATGGTAAAAGGGGGAAAAATGTAAAAGAAATGATGTTGCCAATTTAGTGAGAAGGCATCTATGTGCCATGCATTTGGTTCGGGGTGCCACAAAACATATTTGTCCAGTTTAAAGTTATTACGTGAAGCAAATAAATCTATATCCGGCAAACCCCATGTGGCACAGATTTCTTTGAAAATTGATCGGTTTAGTGACCACTCTAAGTGGTCATGGAATTGGCGACTCATCTTGTCTGCTAGAATATTTTGCGTACCGGGTATGTGTGTTATTGTTAACCAAACCTTAAACTTCTGAGCCCAATTCCAAATGAGTAGTGCCATTTTGTTACACTGTATTGATTTTGTACCTCCCATATTTCTGACATAAGCCATCGCTGTGGTGTTATCCGTAAGGATACGTACATTATATTTCGGTACTTTAACAAGGCTTGTTAAACCTAAGTAAATCGCTCTTAATTCTAAAACATTAATATGATCAGAAATTTCAGATTCTACCCATCTTCCTCCTGTTGCTACATCATTGCGATGTGCCCCCCAACCTTGCAGTGACGCGTCAGTTGTAACTGTAGTGTTGGGTTCACCCATTCTAATGGGATTGGGAGACTTATCAAAGTGACTCAGCCACCAAGTAATGTCGGCTAGTCCGTTTTCAGAAATAAACATTTTCTTTTCAAAATTACCCTTTGCTCTGGCCAAAGCTAGATTTTTGTCAATTTCCAGGGACTTAACGTGTGCGCCGCCATATAAAATAGCGGGGGTGTACGAAATCATTATACCGATTAACACTGCCACCTCTCTTATCTTTGGCCTAGATGTGTCTAACAGCTGTATCGTTGTGTCCCGAAACTTATCTTTCTTTTGCTGTGTAAGTGACACGGTCATAGCCGTTGTGTTTAAAATGAAACCTAGACACTTAAGCTCCTTAGTAGGAGAAAAAACGGATTTCTTATCATGTATGAAAAAACCCAACTTTGAAAAAAGTTGACATAAATCTTGAACGGCGAGCTCGCATTGTGTGAAAGATTGTCCCATAATGAAAGAATCATCAATGTATGGAAACATGCAATGTCCAAGCTTTGCCATTTCTGAAAAAAACTGGTTTCAATAATTTAGTAAAAAGGCGTGGTGCACACGCCAAACCATTTGGTAGGCAGGTAAATTCAAAAAGCTGCCCATTCCAGACAAATCTTAAATATTTGCGATCTAATTCCTGAATAGGTACGGTATAGTACGCATCTCTTAAATCTACACTCGCTAGCCAACAATCTGGGGTAATCAAATCTCGAGCTGTTTCTAAGGAAAACATTTTGAAATGTTGGTATTCAATGATTTCATTTAATTTAGTTAAATCTAAGATCATTCTTATGGTCCCATCGTGTTTAGGTGTGGAGAAAATATTTGAAATGAATTCACCTTTAGTATGTTTTACTCTTTTGATAATGCCTTTGCCTTCAAAAATCATTACTTGTTCATTAAGTTTATCTCTTTCTTCCGAATTGAATTTATATGGAAAAGGTGCTCTTTTCTGGACAGGTAATTGTGTGAAAGGAATTTTAATGCCTTTAATTATTCCAAGAACCTCTGGGTTTGTAGTTAATTCTTGCCATTGATGTAAATAATTAGCAATGTTGCCAGCTTTAAACTTGCTTACGTAAGTTCGTGTTTCCTCAGTGACCATTTCAGGGCCAGGAGGCTGAATTGTTTGTATGGCGTTTTCTACTTGTTCCCTGGCTTGGGGAACTGTGGTTTGGGAACAAAATCCCTTCTGTAACCGCGGTTGTCGTTCCAGTTTGAGGGTTGTCTGTCGCCTCGACCTCTTCCCCTCTGGCTGTATCCGAAGGATGGTCCGCCCCTGAACGGCCTTCCTCCTCGTCTGTAGCGAAAATCTGTCCGGTTTCGCCTGAACCCGAGGGGGTTTTGGAATTTACGGCCCTTCTGTTCCGTGTTCTTGGCACTCTTATTGTCTACTTCTACTTGCTTGTAAAGGTAGGCGAGCTGACCCCCGAACATTTTGGACTTGTCCAGAGGTTTGCCTTTGATGGGGGTAGGTCCCGAATACACCGTGTATTCCTTGCCGTCATTATCCGTCACTTTCTTTGACCTGGCGACTTCTTTCCCAGCGTCTGTAGTGACGGATTTGAACACGTTTTCGAACCTGCGATGCATCATGTAGTTGCTCGCCGCAGCGAGCAAGGCAATGCCCCTGTCCATTACACGGGCCAAAGACGAGAACTTATTCTCGGTTTGCATGCGGTTAGCGACCGGGATAATCGAAGTCAAAGACCCCAAAACTGCCTTATGGATTAAACATAGGGCAGTTTCATAGCGGCGACGTTCGTCTGAAAGATGGATGCCAGCATCCATCTCCTTACTAACCGTTGCGGGGATACCTTTGATCCCGGATATCTGTTCGGTCAATTTGTTAATGACCTCAGCCGGTTTGAAGGTGGTAAAGTGGCCATTAACAGTTTTTCTCATCATGGTTGTAGTACGAACCTTCTTTGCCTTCTTTTTGATAATTTTCTTACCGACCTTAGCGCCTATTTTGGCGTAAACCCCAGTGCGTTCCGTTTCGGAATCTGAGTCTGTGGATGAGGAGTCCTCTGACGAGTCCGAGGACGAGTCTTTCTTCTTTTTCTTTTTCTTAGATTTCTTGGATCTTTTAGCGTTAGACTCCTTGGTGAATTCATCACCCGAGCTGCTCACTGTGCGGCGTTTCTTGCTGCGCGCTTTCGGTTTCGTAACCTCAGTGGCCGAAAGCGTATCTTCCTCATCGTCGGAAAAATCTTCCCAATCCTCATCAGGGATTTGGGAAGGGCCCGAAAAGGAATGAGCCTGGAATTGGCGCATCTTTTCTTCCATCATTTGTGCCATCTTTTCCTCCCAACCTTTAGGTTGAGGTGGTTGGTCACTGTCCCGGTCGGACGTCTGGGCCCCGGGCTGTGGGGACGGCGGAGCCGTAGCAGCTGGTGACGAATCGTAATCCGGAGGGGCAATGCCCACGGCTGCCGCGGGCGGCTTATTCCGCCGAGTGGCCATCGGTTTCTGTAACGACAAATGGGTGTTACTTAAACCGGAATCATCTCAACTACACAATGTGTAAACCAGTAAACTGGGTTGAGGTATAAGGTACAGAGCTATGTGTATTACAACGTTTCAGTACAGGCGTGAAGCTAAAGTTTGCTGTAGGTGCATGGTAACGAAACCAACCAAACGGGGGGAGTCGATCCTTAGATCGCCCACTCTCTCTGTTCCGTACACTTCTCCCACCCGCGGCTACAACGCCAGCAAGTTGGAGAAAATATTACGAAACTCGGAGGTTCGCCTTAAAACTGGTCTGGGGTGTCTATAAAAGACACCCAGAAGCATCCCCAACATCATCCTCTATTAGGATCCGGGAGAATTTTCTTAGGAAATGAGCAACTCGGGTCACCATTTCTCCCTGTCTCAAAAACAGGTTTCGATAGAACAAAGGACTATCGGTTTCGTTCGTGCCAGCGGCACCCAGTATTCTATCGTCAAGTAAAAAACACGTACAAAGTCCAAAAGGGACCTGAGAAAGTTCTGAACTTTCATAATGTGATGCTATAATGCATCATAAACAATTTAAACTAAGTTTCCATTACTTACTTTGTGAATAAGTAGTCTTAGTAGATAAATCCCTGTTGGAGCAACTCACAAACGTCCTCCCGTTGTGAGTCACTTATGCTAATTGCTGGACCCGGATGTGCTTCCTTCTCCCTAGCCTGCGGCTAGCCAGAGGCGGTATACCGAGGTAAAATATATATATATATATATATATATATATATATAATATATATATAATATACAGGTTCGTAGCTAGTGGGGGGAGGGGGTAAGGGGGGGGTCACCCCCTGTCCTATACCAAGAAGACTACGGCCACCACTGGGCCCTACCCGGTCAGTGGCCACCGAAGTATGGTCGCGTCACCTAGCGGGTACTGTCCAAACCTTTCTAATTCTTTGACAGAGCATCCAATGTGTCCACATACGGCACCTTAGCAACGATGTGAGGCTACATGATTAAAAAAAGACTCCCCCGCAATTACAAAACCCTTTCCCCAAATTGCTCAAAGCAGTGACAAATAAACCAACAAATCAATAAATAAACACAATGTAAACTGTTGCAAGCCTTTGGTATGTAATCCAATATGGCCACCGGAAGTTGTCTTGTGACGTCATTTACACCCCCTCTATACACAGAGGGAACAATAACTATTTACTTACTACTCTGTCCAAAAATATCCAAAATCATTAACAATGTATTGTGGAAACCAAAAATGTGGTACACAGTTTCTGAGAATGACCCAAATACCTATAAACATATCTATCACTGTCCTGGCACATATTTGGCTGACCAAACAGAGAATTCATGCAAAACTGCACCAATGAGAAGTTGACAGAGTGCAGTTCATGACCCGCCAATCTATGCAAATTCCCTTTTAACAGAAGGTACTAACATTCTTGGAAACACGCTGATGTCATGATTTTTGCCATGGGTTAATTTGCATATGACAGACATATTTACACAGAGATGGGTTCCCTTCAGGACGCTGGGGGGTCACCAGGACTCACGATGTAATACTGACGCAATGTATGCTAAATCAATATTGATACAAGCCGAGGTAAATACCCCTAAATATCACTAAATAGGGACATTCCGAATTCCTGACAACTGGTCCCCTGAATAAGAGCTGAAGCTGCGACTTATTATGGTTACACGCCTGAAGTAAAGGCCGGTGTTGCAGTTTCCGAGGCACACCAGTTTGCCAGGGACACATCGCTTCTGCGCATGCGTCAAAATCGAACAGCATCGTCACTAACCTTATAAATTTAATATAATGTTTTTGGTAAAGATGTTTTCTATATGTGTACCAAACGATTTGTTTCTAGGTGGTGTGGTTTTAGAGATATTTCACTTTTTCTGTATTTTCTGTATGAACATTGCTCACGACCATTGACAATGCCTTGAGTTTGACGGTACATGCAGTGCAAAACGTTAGTTTTATTCAAAACTAATAGAAATCCAGAACCCCAACCTTATCAATTTAATATAGTCTTTTTGGTAAACATGTTTTTTATATGTGTACCAAGCGATTTGTTTCTAGGTGGTCTACTTTGAGAGATATTTGACTTTTTCTGTATGAAGATTTGCTCATGGCCGTTGACAATGCATTTGAATGGAGGTGTCCCTGGCAAACTGGTGTGCCTCGGAAACTGCCACAACGGGACCCTATCCTTCACCAGAATGCCTTATAGTTATAGTTTAAAGTTGCATAGTCTGATGGCTTTTTGCTGATTGGCTTTTACCATAACGAGCTGGCATTAGAGGCCACAACTGCTCCCAGAAGCCTGCCTTTCCGGATATTCGCACAGTGCCAGCCGCCTGCCCGACGAGCCAGTCTCTGATTCAGCCTCCTACGAGGTTAGAGATTTGTTTTTTGAGCAGATATAATATGTATAATCAGTCGTGGTATTCCTTCTTCGAGTGAA
Organism: Branchipolynoe longqiensis; assembly: GCA_030323885.1. Taxonomy (NCBI): domain Eukaryota; kingdom Metazoa; phylum Annelida; class Polychaeta; order Phyllodocida; family Polynoidae; genus Branchipolynoe; species Branchipolynoe longqiensis. The sequence continues at coordinate 62,874,135 of CM059189.1, forward strand.
GCGAATTACAAAGGTTTTAAACTTATTTAAGGCATAATGAAAGGGCTTTAAATTTATGATTATTCAAAGTAGGCTTTGTGCTACTTATGCCAGAGACTTCCATTGTAGTCAACTGCTTCTGTATAATCATCCCCTATAATGATTGGCCAATGAGTCTAGACTTGTTTCACTTCCGTCTCATATAGAAAACCAAACCAGGGGCCATATGCATGGAGCAGTGTTAGCAGGCAAAACGCGTTTAGCGCGGGATTTCTGGTTTAGCGCAGACACGTTGGTATGCATGGATAACACCACACGTGCTAACACTGTGTAAGTATATGTCATGACCTACATTCCTCCGTTATTAGAGCTGAATGACCCTGTTAGTCACAGCTTGACGACAAAAGCGCCCAACCCTGATTAGAACCTAAATAACTCACAATGAATAGACATTTTCAAGCATGCACACCAGGGATTGTCTTACGAGATCATGGCAATTGCGAATAAGTAAAGTTGTGTTGGTCATGTTACAGTCCCTTTAAATTAAAGCTGCATAGTCCGATGAAGGATGACAATTTCAAAACCAAAACATTCAGCACAATTTGATTCTACATATCAAACTTAAATACTAATAAACTTATTAACTATTTGTTGTCAGATAGAAGGGCATACTGGACCAATTAAATCGAAAAATGTTACTGTATACGCCTATGGTGTTAGAGTTTTGGCATGCTTGCCAAAATTATTTTGCATGGTTGCACTTCACAATTGACGTCCAATAGCCGATAAAAAAATCAATGAGCTCTAGAGGCTTTTTTTTTTTTGTCCATTAGTTGTTTAAGCAGGGGAAATTTCAGTCATAGACGACTGGTCTTCCTCATTCCACTGCTGGTCGATAGAAAGCCCGAGCCTACACTTTTACCGACCCAAGGGATTTTTAACCTCCCACACCACATAGACATGGTATGAGAGCAACCGGCCTTTGATGACGCTGTAAGTTATACACAGCGGTGGAAATCCAAATTGGCAGAGCTGGGGGCACGGGGAATCGAACCGCCGACCCTCAGATTAGGAGTCTGACCGAGAAAAAAGTCAGACACTCTAACCACTCCGCCACAGAGAACGCTTCGTTAAATAAAACAAACCTTTTGGTTGCACTTCACATATCTTAAAAGTTAGCCATATAAAATAAAATTTACTTCAAGCTGATGTCAGGTGGAATATAATAATTAACTTAATATATTTATCTCAGAAAAATAATAGTAACTCCAAACCATCGGACTGAAACTTTAAAGCTGCATAGTCCGATGAAATATCAAATTTTCAAAACCAAACCAATTATCTAGATTTGATTTGACATATCTAAAATAGATACTGGTGCACTTATTAAGCATTTGTTTCTGCGTAGAAGGCAATACTGAGTCAATTTAACAGAACCTCTTACTGCAGAAGTCTATGGTGTCAGAGTTTTGGCGAGCTTGCCAAAACTAATTTTCCATGTTTGCACTCAAAATATCTCAAAAGTTTACCATTTAAAATAAAAGTATTTTTCAACTAATGTACAGTACTAGAGATCGATCTAATATATTTATCTCAGAAAATTGTTTTGTTCGATACAGATATTCAAAACCATCGGACTATGCAACTTTAAGCACCGTTGAGTTTCGTCAATAGTTGGATGGCTGACCAATTGGGAATACAAGGTGCTGTAGACATCCTGGTACAAACTTGTTATAGCTGGCGCACACCTCCCGTTTACGATTCGCGCGCTAAAACTGACTGCGACTCGTGACCCGTTTACGACTTAAAACTGGCCGATTCATTTTTTGAATCTTATAAGATTCCAGTTTTAAGCCCTAAAGCTGAGTTTTAAGTCGCGAATTGCAAGGCTCTGGTATGCGCGGGGGTCGCACACCTAACGACTAAAACCCAGTTTTATGCGTGAAACAGGGAGTTTTAGGTCGTAAATGGGAGGTGTGCGCCAGAAATTAGAGCCTACTAAATGAGGAGTGGTTGAGTAATAAGTACCTGTAGTGGAGAACTCCAGATCATCCACAGATATGCTGTGAGTTCCTGCAGCTTCTGAGCATCACCAGACATAAGATTCACGATCGTCCCGATTTTCCTCTCATTTCGCGCCTCATAGCTCAGGGTCAGCGACTACAATGCAACATTCAAATACATCTGTCGCTATATGATGCCAACCTCTAATTGATACGAAATGTAATATATCAATACATTCTATTCGTACAATTAATTATTAATTAACAACAGCAATACATATCTTCAAAGGACAACTGTGCATCCAGACCAATGTTGTCCTGACATAGCAGGTGCCCGGTTATCGAAGGAAGTCAAAAAAGAGTTTGTACATTGAAAAATTGTTCACACATGAGAGGGGTTTGCTGATCACAGATGTCACTGAAGACAGATACGACTGTATTTAATAGAGTTATGATATCCAAGAGTTATGATATCTAGGATGGAAAAAAGACACATGTGTATTATATGGAGACCATAGGGTGCTACATCTGCAAAAAAAAGCCAATATCATAGGAGAGCGAAGATTATTAAAAAAATATATATTAAAAAAGAAATATATTCATAAAAATGGTACACCAACATGCTTTCCTTGCTGGATGAGCTAGATAAGGACGCCTAATTAATTTGGCATGTTCTCATTCAAAAAGTCTATCAAATTAACTATTTAAAATAAAAAATACCGAACACAAACCTAAAGTAGGCTATAACGATCAATCTAATGTAGTTATCCCAGAAAATGGCAGAAACTCAAAATCATGCAACTTTACCTTTAGCCTCAAGCATTTAAAATGGCTTGGGGAGCTAACATGTAACATGTACTCACTGAATCTACCCCCATTCCGTAACGAACGTGGCTTTCTAATAAATGGAGGTGGAGCTCAAGGTCCAATTAGGGTCTACATTCATCCAACATGTGGCGTAGTGGTTGTGTTCTAACGGGAGCTTACAAATACAGTAAAACCTCTCTAACCAGCCACCTCCACAGATCAACCACTCCCCTATATATCGATCACTTTATTTGGGTCCCAAAAGATCACCAATGCAATACCATCGTAATGATAAAAAGAAACTCCCTACGCCGACAACCTCCCTAAATGGACAATTTGAAGTCGGTCCCATGGTCGGTCGATTTAGAGAGGTTTTGAAGATGTTATCTGGCTATACACCTAACCTTTCGGTAGATCTCCGCAATGATGGCGGACCTGACGCGAGCACCCAGTTTGAGCCCTGTGTGGTAGAGCTGCTGGAAGAAGAGCGAGTTGATGATGGCCATCAGGAAGAAGAGACCGGCATACAGGTAGCCCTTCCAGGCCTGCTGGGACTTGTCAGCGGTGAACAGGATCAGCTGTCTGTGAGGAAATTAGTGACCTTCTTAATTGCTTAATTGCTTAATTGCTTAATTGCTTAATTGTTTAATTTCTTCATTTCTTCATTGTTTAATTACTTCATTGCTTAATTGATTTAACTTTGAACATGCTACTGTAGCAGTCTGCACTGACCTCTCAGCCGAGGTACTACATAGCGTGGGTAGGTGATGAGATCAGGGAGCCTATGTGGCGGAATGGTTTGCGCACTGGTCCGGTATGCGAGAGATGTGGGCTCGATTCCTGCTCTAGGTGCAATATTTCCCATTTTCATCACCCTCCCCCCCATGACATTGATGTCGTGATCAGGATCCTGTACAAGCTATGTATTGCATGGTTGCTGCTCCTATCTTGTGTATGTATATAAGGGCATTGCCTGTGTGTATGTAATTGTAAGCATTAAAATGATTATGGACATAAATAAACCATTTAAAAAACTAGGTGGTTAGCACACTGGCCCTGAATGCAAGAGATGTCGGTTCGATTCCTGCTCTAAGTGCAATATCTCCCATTTTCATCACCCCCACACCACTACCAGCATCTGAAGTCAGATCAGGACGGGTCTCCATTTCTGCCAGTGCACACTCATGGTGGCAATGGACACGGTGTGTCACTAAATCGGTAGAGTGCAAGCTTCCTCCTGTGCGGAAGGTCGGCAGTTCGAAACCCAGCCAGGTAAAATCAAAGACATACAAAATTGATACTTGTCGCTACCTAGCCTAGCACTTGGTATTACCAGGATAGGGCAAGGACGGGTTGCACACTGTCACAAATCGGTACCTGTCCTGATATGACCTTAGATGTTGCCAGGACATAAAGCTCCAACAACCAACCAACCAGTGCAACATGCAAATTTAATTTGCCATGACACCATAAGGTTCTACAGTAACAGGTTCTATTAAATTGCGTCAGTATTCCATTCTCTGTGACGACAAATGTTTGATAAGTGCACCAGTACTAGAATCAAATTTAGATAATTGTTTGGGTTTCTGACAAATTTGATGTTTTCATCAGACTATGCAGCTTTACATATATATGTATGCATACAGAACACTCACCGCTGTAAGAGTGGCCCAACAAACATGAGGATGTCACACACCAGTTTCCAGATGTGCGACTGCACCAGTGTCCACCAGTACACAGACGCCAAGGCGCGCAGCAGCGAAGGCTCCTTCCGGGACCGGAAGCTGGTCACAGGCGAACCGGAAGTGGAAACGGAAGCGACGCCATTCTGAGCCGAGCCTGACCTACCGGTCGGGGTGACTTCCATGGCGATGTCGCCATTGGTGGTGGAAGAATTCCACTGGTCCTTCTGGCCTTCCTTATCGAACCTGCAAATATTTACCGTAAGATAAATTTATGTGTTGGGGTTTTACATGCTAGCAACATCTAAGTTCATATACGGATGGGTAGTGGTGATTTGTGTGCTGTCACAATTAGATTTTCCAGTTTAAAATATTTTGATACTAAGTTAGATATATAGAATCAAATCTAGATAATTGCTTTGGATTTGCTATGTTGATGCTTTCATCGGACTATTCAACTTTAACTGACCAGTGTGAGGCTTTCAACTGCTTCCTCCAGGCGGCGCCCAGTTCCGCTCCAGTGGTCACCGACTGATCACGCTGGTCTAGTCTCCAGATGTCCGACTCTTCCAGGGTTTTCCGGTAGCAGGTTCTCACCAGGCTGGAAACCAGCGAGAATAAATAAAGCCAAATAAAGATAGAAATAACAAATAAAAAGTATGCTTACATTTATAAACAGAGAAAGAAAGAATGCATGCAATAGATTTGATAGTGACACAAGGCAACTGAAAGTAATAAAACAACGGGAACCATGAGACAAGTGGTTGAAACACCAACAGTAGACGCTTTTGAGAGAAGGCTGGATAGACATTGCCGAGGACACCCACAATTATAAGACTTTAGGGCACCGTTGCCCTCGATATGTGTGCAAGAAGATCATTCATTTTTACCATAGCGAGCTGGCATTAGAGGCCCAATAGGGCCTAGATCAGCCAGAAGAGGATCTGTAAGTTCATTTCTGTCTAGCAGTGAAAACAAGTCATTAGACTTAACCATTATGGGCAGCATAAATACACCATCACACACACACACACACAAAGACAACTGTACAACATGTTCGTATTATGACTGTCAGAAGCACTTTTTGACCACGATGTGATAAATTAATTAACATGACGTTGTGTCCTGTAACTCCAATGATGCAAAGACCGTGTTAAATATATGAAAGTCGTCCCTCCATACCTGTTCAGCCAATTGTAGGTGATTCTGCTGAGGAACGACTGACGATACTCAGGGTATACTTTCTGGAAACAAAGACAAGAGGTTAGGTCTGTGTACAACATATCAAAGCTATCCTCTAAAATTATCATTTTGGATGGCTTAGGCCTCAGTCACATTATGGCTTGCGATCACTTTGCGACCACAAGCCAGTGACCTCCTTGCGACCAAAGCCAAAAAAAGGCAGGAAAAACAATAGTCGGTGATCGGTCCCTGACCAATCGTTGATCGATCGCTGACCACTCAGCAACCTCCAGGCAACCATTTTGGTCGCAAGGAGGTTGCAGGTGCACCAAATCCCTCCTTGCAACCAAAATGGTCGCACGGAGGTTGTCGATCACTTTCAGCACTTGTGACCAGTCACTGACTGACCTGTCGTCACCCAGTCGGCCTTTTGGTCGCAAAGTGGTTGCAAAGTAGTTGTCAGTTGTCGCAAACTGTAGTGTGACTGGGGCTTTACTTAATGATCAATCTCTACGTGGACTGATAGATTAAAGCAACAAAATAAAGAATATGAGGAATATGAGTATCTGAAATACGAGAAATATGCTTTTCAGTTCGAGTTTCAAGCCCTTATGTTTCTTTAAAAAAATAAAATATATACACATGTATTTTTCCGGAATAAAAGTACTTGAATTGAATTGAATTGCTAATGAGAAGCATCGTTCTCCCCCCTCCCCCTTCCCTCCTTTTAAATCCACATAAGTGGTTGTGAGACAGAACAATCCTAAGCGATGGTAATCGACCTAAAGGTGCGCTTTACACAAGGGATGAATAGTGTGGGAAAAGGGTTCATCCCAATATGTATGTTCCCAGCTCTGCTGGTCCATCAAGAAGGATTGAAGCTGCGACCCAGCACGCCTGGTCGCAACTTCAGCTAACACAGCGGAAGGTGGGGAAGTTCAATACATATATACACACACAGTAGTATTTTGCCTGAGGTAAAATATTTGAGGGGACAATTTCCCTGAAATCTGCATTAGAAACACAGGCCCGGTGTGTATGCTGAAGCTGCGACCCTGGCGTGCTGGGTCGCAGTTTCAGTCCTTCCTGAGGGACCAGCGGAACTAGGAATACCCGTATTGGAGGAATTACCAGCACTGTGGTTACTCCAACAGCTCTGCTTCGTGGACAGGGCTGCTAAACTACCGACTAGAAAAAGTGTCGGAAAACTGGGTTATGGACATAAATAGTGAAATAGTGAATGGTAGACAGGAAGTGTGAACATTTATTTGTCTCTCATTTTTGCTTGAGTGCAAGTAAATATGCAACACAAGGAATAATTAGTAGCATGTGGTGAATAAGGGGTCAAATTTCCCTGGATCATCAGCCTATGCTTTTTCTAATCTGTTCTTAAATGAATTTATTGACTCGGCATCAATAACATTTTGTGGGAGACTGTTCCATATATTTATGATCCTGTTTGAGAAACTGTGTTGCCTTAACTTTGAAATGAATTCTCCATCTAAGAAGGTACATATATTGTTGAACTATTTATCTATCATAGCTCACTACTTCTGAAGTGCAGAATTGATTAAATCATGTAGATAAAATAGACTTTTAAAGTTGAATGGAGAGAATCTAGTGGTCGCCATCTCGGCATTTTGTCTGAGTTCATCAACTTTATGCCAATAGAGATAAATACTGGCAGCGCTAACAAGGACCTCCAGAGCTTGTTTACAGTTGACACACCGTTTTTGTTCAACATGGTTATCGTTAGCCCCTAATGAGGTGAATATTTTATCGAGGAGAACTAGAAAACAAAGTTGAAAGAAAGCCATTTTGCATTGTGCTGTGCTGACTACTGGCTCTGAATTGACCCAAGACACTACCCGGGTGTGTCTTCATTACTACCCCCATAGTACCCAAAGGACCCAAAACGCCTATGATAATAGACCCGGTATCCGGCGAAATTCCGATTTTTGCTAAATAACTGACTTGCTAAATAACTGACTTGCTAAATACATGACTTGCTGAATAACTGACTTGCTAAATAACTGACTTGCTAAATACACGACTTGCTGAATCTGGCTTGCTAAATAACTGACTTGCTGAGTAACTGACTTACTAAATAACTGATTTGCTAAATAATTGACTTGCCAAATACCTGCCTTGCTAAATAACTGACTTGCTAAATTACTGCCTTTTCTCAGTATGCATGTGCAGAACGTGAAAGACTAAAGACACTTATAAAGTTATATAGAGCAGGTCGCACGCTGAAAAGATCAGGGTCAGCGCTATTGTTGCAAAATGATTTATGACCAGTCAGCAAGACATGGGAATGATTACAACCGATGATACCAGGAACATGTCTCATATAAAATATATGGAATAAAAACATACCATGAAGATCACAACTTGCTATTGTAATGGTGTTTTGTTATTAATAATGTTAGTTACTCCAAGGGGGAAGAGGCAGCTCACCCCTCACCCTCCTACCACACCGAGCATAGGGCCTGTAAAGTAATACGTTTAAGATGTGTCAGCACATTTTTTTGGTGGGCGGGGGGGGGAGGGGGGGGTTAATTATTGCAGTGAGAAAAAAAGAGCAGTTGCCTCATGTAAATCCAGTCATACACCTATTTGCAACGCTTAATAAAATAAAACTATGAATATGCCATCGATGCTTTCTAAGGAAATAGGACTAGGTGTGTATATTTTCGACTAAAGTATAAGTGAAGTGCTGGTAAATATAATAGGGGAGGCTTTAATAAAACTGACTGAGAGGTCACTGATGTGATAAGACTGAAACTGAAAACCCTTGCGTGTTGGAGCAGGGAGTGGGGAGAAGAGAGTCACTAGTTGGGTGCCGCTCCTCAAGGGGGCCACTGATCAAGGTCCAACATCCCCCCACCTCTGAATCGCCCCCCCCCCCCACGCGCCCCACCCCCCACCCCCGACCCCCTGACCCCCAAATGTCCCTGCGAACAGACAGGGAGCCCTAGTTCCCTCGCTCCCGACACACTCTGTCTGAGGCTTTCAAGAATTTAACATGTTTACCTTAAAAGGTGTTTAAAAAAATAATACAAATGTACCAAAAAACCTCATGCAAACTAAATCCCATGACAGATGGGAGCTAAGTGGTGGCATAGGGATGTCATAAGATTGATTAAATTATTAGTTTCTTTAAAAAAAGAAAGAATTGTGTTTAAACCTGGAGACTATTAAAGGACTTTTTGTGTTAGGGCGTCGCTAATCAAACAAAGAAGAGTAAATTCCCTAGACTAAAGGATACAACCACAACACTTATTTCTAAGATAGGCAGATATCGTGCACACAAAAAAAGAAATTGCACTGGGCTTTCACACGAGGTGAGTTATTTTGCAGAAGTCAATTATTTAGAACAAGACTATGAATCAGCGGTGGACTGGTAAATTCAAAAGCGAGGCGTTCTCTCTGGAGGAGTGGTTAGAGTGTCTGACTTTTTTCTAGGTCAGACTCCTAATCTGAGGGTTGGGGGTTTGATTCGCCATGCCCCCAGCTCTGCCAATTTGGATTTCCACCGCTGTGTATAACTTACAGAGTCATCAAAGGCCGGTTGCTCTCATACCATGTCTATGTAGTGTGGGAGGTTAAAAATCCCTAGGGTTGGTAAAAGTGTAGGCTCGGGCTTTCTATCGACCAGCAGTGGAATGAGGAAGACCAGTCGTCTATGACTAAAAGTTCATCAGCATCATCGTCATCGTCATCATCATCATCGCCACGACCATCACCACAACCATCACCATCACCACCACCATCATCATCATCATCATCGTCACCACAATCATCATTTCACCTGTTTGTTTGTTGTTGTTTTACGTCCTAGCAACATCTAAGGTCATATCAGGACGGTCATTTTACCTGTTGTTGTAGATCATGCGGCGCCTCTGAGAAACAACTCAGCACTGTTTGGAGGAGCAGCAGGAGGAACTGGATGTAGAAAGTGATGACCCCGGGAGGATGTGGCACCGACATCTGCCAAGGTCAAAGGTCAAAATATGTCGGGTGAGGGGTCATCAAAAGTTTGTTAAATTCTCACAGTCATACAAAGAGCACTGTTCTCCCCACCCATGCAAAGTAGCGCGCATCAATATTTTATCGCAGAAAATGGCAGTTGTTTTTTTGTGTTATATCATCATTTTGCTAAACCATAAAAGTCATACATGACTGACAACATCTCCTTCCTGTATGCTCTACATGACCTTGAACATGTTGACAACTTCGGATAACCCTTTAATGCCTAGGTCAAACCGCTGAAGGTTAAAATCAATCAGGTCATTCTAATTGTCATCATCGTTATTATTGGTTAAATTGCTTATGACCTTTGCTCTGTGTGGTAAGTCAAATCACCATTAAATACACTCTGGCCATATTGTGGAATTACCTGTTGTTTGCGTACTATATATAGATATATGTGATTCTAAACAAGATATATTAGATAACAGATTCACACCTACCCAGAGGAGGGGTACTGCCGGTACCTACTACTATTGACACACTCACCTTGAGGATGAGATGGACCGTGTGTGAGCAGAAGGTGACACAGCCGACCACCAGGTTCAGCGTCCAGAACAGGAAGAGGACACCGGAAGTGACAAATCCCTTCCTGCGTTCCACTTCTATCAGAGCCGTGGCCATCATCTAGAAAGAGCATTATATACATACAACTGGTGCATTGAGGAAGAGTAAATAGCTGTACCAATTATGTGGCTCCTTGCCTGAGAGGTCAGTGCCGACTACTATAATAGCTAAGAATATGCAGAATATTGTAGAATATATATGAGGAGTTCAGGCGCAAAACCTCTGTAAATGCCAATCTATAAATTGAGATTCACATTGGAGCCAAACCTCAACAATATTAATTTTTGACATTTCTATTTTGTGTGTGCATTGCTCTTTAATCATTTTATTACAAGACAAGTGGAATTAGTGAGAATTAAAATTACCTTCGGATACTAATTTTTTATTTTTGAATTAGCGTTTACCAAGGGTTTGCGCCTGAATATTTCACATTTCCTTATAAATAACAATTCGCAGATACCAGAATAAATCGCGGAAATCAGGTTTGAAAAAAAAGAAATTAAAAAAGAAAAAAAAACGGAAATAATTTATTCCTGTGATGTGGCATATTTCTATTACAGCTTCCTTGTAAATTTGAACCAAGAAGATAATTTCCTTCTTTAAAAAAAATAATAAAGAAGATAGCACTTACAAAGGTGGAGGCTACAATGGCTGGCGACACAGAATACACATCCGGAAGCAGGAAGCCTTCGTTCTTGCGGATGATGACGATGATGATGTCCAAGATGGAGATGACGCTCAATATACCACCCACAACCTGCACAGGACCCATAAATTGATAGGGTTTTAGGGCCTTACAACATCTAAGGGAACATTTTTATTGTATTCATATGTCATTTCTCAGTATCACTACACTCGTTTTTCAGCCATAAGTGGTAGAGTTATTTACACAAAGATATTACATGAATTTCGGAATATAATAAAAATATTCATGACACAATGAGACATAAGTAAAAGAATATGAGGTACAGCATTTTGAGATTACAATTCTTATTTACACAAAGGTTTTACATTATTTTTAGAGCATAATTAAAATACACATGACACATAAGTAAAAGGATATGAGGTAGGATATTTTGAAATTACAATTTATATTTACACAAAGGTTTTACACGATTCTTAGAGAGTAATTAAAATACACATGGCACATAAATACAAGGACATGAGGCACATCATTTTGGGATTATAATTATTTAGCAAAATGCTAGGTACTGAGACATGACATAAGAATAAAATTGATTTACTCCCCAAACATAAATAAACAAAGGAAATCACAATTATGTATTCTCTGTTGATTGCACTTGCTTGTTTCTAATAAATGTAAGTGCATGTTTCTAAGAGCTGTATCCATATGTTCACTACAGGATATGTTTTCTGTTAGGGATATGATTAGTCCGTGGTGCTTTCTATGGCGTTTTCTGTAACTAGTGCGAGGAGCCTGTCTGTTAACCTACAAATTTCCATCCTACTCACACTCAGATCCGTTGGAGGGGGGGGGGGGGGGCGCCACCCCTCTGTGCAGCCACCACTGGCCCCCTAGATACACTCACTGTACCGCCAGATCTTTTTCTATATAT